>CM042152.1:48095202-48132702 GCA_023376005.1 Doryteuthis pealeii
ATATCACCCTTTCACTTGCGCTAAACAAGGGAAATTGTTTTTGCTGAGGTAGAGCACCACACTCATCATCAGCTCCCCTCTCCATCGCACAGATCAGATTACCCAATATGAGCTACTAATACACTTAGTTGGCACACTTGTATCAAACCAGGAACCTTGCGATTCCAGGCGGGTGCTCTACTGTCAGATTATATAATTTTCGTATTTACTTTCGGTTTCTTACAATCCTTCGCCAGGACTTTACCCAACTATAATATATATATATATATATATATATATATATTTATATATATATATATATTGTGTACTTGAAAATTCTCCCATCTTCCAGACAGATTGTTCCCTTAAAAGGTATTCTTCTTTCTTTTTCACCCATAATTTATTTTACTAAAACTGATTCTTTTATAACCCCTAATTATCCAAGATCCTTAACTATGTAACATAAGCCGCATCTCAGAGATGAGAAAAATCCGTAGATTTAAAAAAAAAACCTTCTTATCATATATGTGCTAGAAGGTGGTGGCTGAAGGTCTTAGAACCTTGGGTATGACATTAAACTGCATCTAGCGGTGAAGTTCCAATTTAAGAGTTCTGGGAAATATGCAGTAATCTATCAACAGTACTCTCAGATCCACTCTGACTCGGTGTTTTAGTACCTGTTAGGGTCCCATCTATGGGTTGATTAGAAAAATGAGTCTACAAATGTGTTTAAAAAAGAGTTAAAAAATCAAAACCCAACTAGAAAGAATAAAACAAAAAAATCCCTAGCATAAAATAATTGCAGACGTGGGTTATCGTGATGGATAGGTGACAGGTCAAAGATCACTTTTATTTAAACAAGTCTGAGAAAGTTTGAGTCAGTTGCAGTTCTGGAGAACAGAGCAAAAGTGTTTGGGGATTTTGTTGCTTTTGAAGTCCCTTTTAGAAAAGGCTACGATAGAAACTTTAGAAGAAACAAAGATTTTTCCCTCCCGAAGAAAGACGGAACCCACTGAGATGGCCTATCAAATTTATTAAAGGATGGAAGTAAAACGTAAATTATAAACCCGTGTTTGTCGACTTCATTCGTCACATGGAGTCAAGTAACAACCTTCTGCACTTCCTACAACATAACACTATCCCTTCTCTCTCTCTCTCTCTCTCTCTATATATTATATATATATATATATATATATATAATAATATATATATATATATATATACAATTTCCAATGCAGTACTCACATTTTAAAATGCCTATAACACTTTTCCTATCAATTCTCTTCCTTCCAGCCTCCACATCCATTAATATAATTTGAAAAACTGGAACATTACCCCTGATGATAGCACTTTGAAGTGCCGAAAGTACTCTGGGCATGAACTTTGGTCGACTAATCCACGAATTCCACCCAAATATTAAAAAGTTGGCCAGAAAAAATCACGAATAAAATTGTTAAATAGGAGATGTGTCTTTTGTTTAATTCAACATGCATAAATGAAAAAATGCTGCCCAAATACACACACACACACACACATATATATATAGACATGCAAAAATTCCAGTGTTTTCGACGTATCACATCACTTCAGTGTGGCTAGACATTAGCAGGCTACCTCCAGCCGGGATGGAAACCCGATTGATTTATTATCAATCAGGCTTCTTAACTACTCGGTCGTCAGCACGTACAGACTGGTTTCCGGATTTATACAAGTGTATAGTTTCCCCAAGCATTTCATGAAAGTCTAAGTAGTGCAGTCGTACAGTAGCTCTAATACGGACACAACTTTGAAGAATTCTTGCCTTGTCTTATCAGCGATGTCAGAGTTCCATATGATCGAAGATCTTTCTAGTGTAGTTCAATCCTTTTCTATGTGTATATTGAGATCGCTTTGTGAGACGAGATATTACTACCTAGGTGTGTGAATTAGTCTACAAATTTCAGAGTCTTTCCTCTATCTTGTTTAAAACACATGAACTCAGATTTATCTGAGTTTTCATAGAGGCTAATTTTTTTTGCCGCCTTCTCTAGCCTATGTAGCATGGATTCGATTTGTGTAAGAGCATTCCCTATAAGCGTTAGATCATCTGCGTTGTCAGCAACTGTATAGACTCCGTTGATATCTCCTTTTTCTTGTTTTTGTTAGTGTATAGTATTTTTCCTTAATTAGATCTAACTAGCAAGAATATGCGTACCGTGGGCGCAAGTATTTAAGCTTTAATTTAATGTGATACTCGACAAAACGTTGGGTCACATATTCAGCTCTGGGTAGGTAATTGAGATTAGGGAAAAGTGAGTTTGCAAAGCGAATAATTTAAAAGAAATAGATACAACCGGACAAAACATTAAAATCCCTTTGTAAGCTTTCTAAGAAAAGGAATGTTTGACCTAATTTAAGCTACGGGTTGCTGCTTGTGAAATTTGACATAGAAATACATTTCAAATTCTTCCGTCTCTAGCTCCACTCTCCCAGAGAAACTAACATTATATACCGAGGAAGTAATCAAGAAGAAAGTGATAGGCAGAAAGCAAAGTAAAAAATTGGTCAGTTTTTGATTTAATTGCAAATTACGAATAATTAGAACCAATTAAAACGAATTTTTTCAAACATAATTCAAAAAGTAAGGAATAATTCCTTAAAAGTAAGTAATAATTTACGGTAATTTTCATGTAATTAAACTAAACAGTATAATAATCCTTTAGCAGACAATAGATGATTCGCTTAGCTTTAGTATAATAATAGATATTGAATTAGAAAAACTAACGAAAAGAAACAAGAACGCATTTAAAACGATTACACTTATTTTAATTGGTTTCTGTATAAAAACATTCATAGGATTGAATTGTAATACGTTGGAGAATAAATCAATAAGATTAGAGATCAATAACACCAGGTAATCATTTATCAAACCCAGTTTAGTTTTATCAAGTATGCAAATTAACCGCACCATATATTATGTAGTCGTTTTTTCTAAGTGATTGCAGGATTTTAAACGCACTAATACCACGGGCCTTTCGGGGCCTGCGTTTATTAATGAAATTAACAGCGTCGATCCCAGGGGGCTATCCCCTCAGGCAGCACCTGCCCCCTCGATTTAAAGGGGCAGGGCTGGGTTTATTTCCCAGCGCCTGAGGCGCCCCCTTGAGGGGTAATGACGACGGGATCGACGTAATTTTTGTTCTTTCCCACCCATGAGCTTCGGTTTGTGGGTGGGCCCATGTAAAAACGAAGCCTTGTGCCCAGCCCATACAAGTGTGGTATGAGGCAAATACACCCCCCAGGCAACACCTGCCCCCTCGATTTAAAGGGGCAGGGTTGGGTTTATTGCCCAGCGCATGAGGCGCCCACTTGAGGGGGAATGCCGACAGGATCAACGCATGTTTTGTGCCTACCACCCAGGAGCTTCGGCTTGTGGGTGGGCCCACATAAAATGTCCTTGTGTCAAGCCCTCATAAGTGGGATGAGAGGCAAATACGATGACATGGGATTTTGGGGCCTGTGTTTTAAAAAAATGTAAATTAACAGAGTTGATCCCAGGGGGCTATACACCCAGGCAATACCTGCTCCCTTGATTTAAAGGGGCAGGGTTGGGTTTATTGCCCAGTGCTTTAGGCGCCCCCTTGATGGGGAATGACGACGGGATCAATATATTTTGCACTCGTCACCCATGAGTCAGGGCTTGTGGGTGATCCCACATTGATATGGCCTTGTGCCTAACCCGTACACGTGGGGTATGAGGTAAATATCTAGCATGGGCTGTTTAAAGACAAATCTAACTCAGATTTTCACAGAGACATCGTTAATTTATAAAATGTATTCTATGTATTAATGATTTTGACTATGAATTAAATACTCATTGATAAACTTACGCGATTCCTTAGGGTATTGGAACGTAATCAGTGACGTAGTTTTGATTACAGACAGACAAACACTGAATCTCCATCATAATACGATGATGTTTGATTTACGTAGTCACGTCATATTATTATGCTTTCAACATCCAATTACACAGATTAGATTGCCCTTAAAGTAAAACTAGAAGCGGTTACCCGGCGTCGCCCGAATAGAAGGGGGTGGGCAAAAAGTTAGTTATGCACATCCATTATTTCTGAATCGTGAGTTGGATCCTCACAGGATGCCCCATTAAAATCCCTTCGTAAAAAGACCTTGCGTTGATCCGGTTTTGGTGGGGCGTCAGGAAAAAAATAATAAAAAAGCGCACAGACACACTAAAAAAAAAAATAAGTGTCTCTCCATTTAAATGCAAAAAAAAGAAAAAGACCTATGCTATTACTACCGTAATTTCATTTTGAAATCATCTTCACGAACATAAATCAAATCTTCATTATTTTTGTTCAAAAAGCAAGATATGGTGATAGTGAATGTGTATATATTTTTACTTAGTCTTTAACTGTTTTAATTTCGTAGTTTCATTTGGAAATACATACAAACACACGACAGAGTGAGCTACAGTTAAGGCACGACATCTTCACTGCCTGACGTCCAACTGAAAACTGGGAGCCAACCAGGTCCCACGTGACTTCACGTATTTCGCGGGCTTACTGTACTATTCCATGGAAAGTCCCGCCCGTGATATGAAAAGGGCCATCCCTTTAGGAATACAGGGGATTGACAATAATCTTATGCAACCGCATAGATTATGTAACAGTGGCACCGAGAAATGGTCAGTTTATGACTGAATTTGGCAAGAAATTATTTCAACATTTGAATCTAAAAACGCATGTAGGTTTGAATTTTTGACTCGAGAGTGTGGATAATGATTCGGGACAATTTGCAATTCAGAAAAAAAAAAAAACATAATTAAAAACAACAAACTGAAAAATAAACGATGTAATTTATATGTTTTAAGTGTTGCCAGAATTAGACTAGAAATTGTATTAATGATAAAATATTTAAGTGTTTAATAAAAATGTTTGGAAAAAGCCAGTGGGCTTTGCAAATGATTTCTCTTGGGGAATAAATAACGTTACACTACATCTGTATAATTGGATTTTCAAAGCAATGATAATAAATAATATTGGTTTGGAATTTTCGTCTCATTACAGTTGACGTTAAATGAAATCTTTTATACAAGTATAGATTTCCAATTCTGTGAGCGAAACGGGTATATTGAACGTTAACAAGGAACGTCTAAATTAAAATTTGATTTCGATAAATTTTCATTTTTACTGGCAAAATACGACGACGGAATAGTCCTCAAAATGTATTAGGTGAATTAAATTTGATATGATAGGCTTGTTTTTGTGCATTTTTTTTATAACTGTTTGGTTTATTTTCTTAGTCTAATGTCATATCAACCTTCGTTGGTTGTTTGGTTTTGTTTTGCGAGGTACATAGACACACATATGAATGTTGTGCTTAACACATTTATTAAACACCAACATGCGGTACTGAACGGATACATACAAACACAGAACAAATAAGTACAAATAATTAACAAGACAAACTCACACTAAAAGAGGAGGGTCAGTCCAGGTGTAGCCAACGCAGCAAAGTCAGTCTGAATATCATTCAGTTAGTTAATCTACTTCAATCGTAGGTTATTTTATGACTATGAGCCAGTCCATCTGGTAGAGTGCTGAAGGGGTGTTAACTACTCTACAACAGTCGTTTTATGGCATTTCAACTCTTTGCCTGGTAGTTTAATGCCGAATCAATTCATTTAGATATTCGGTTTATTACTGTACGTGCTGTTAAATGGTCATACATCTAAATATTAAACAGGCTCATCGCTGCTTAACTTCAGTGATCTAACGAAACCGGTGCTTTCAACGTGCTCAGACCCTAACATGGACCTTCGTGGTTTATCTAATGCTTAAGATATCTGACATTATATGATAATGTGCAATAATCTATTTTTGCTAAATGAAAATTTCTTCACAGTTAATCAGTTTGTTTGGTTTCTTAGTTTAATGTCACATCAATCTTTGTGGTTTATCTAATGCCAAAAACATTCTTGTAGAAGAACAGTAGTGGTTCTATTAAACTCATAGTTAGGAGAATGAAGTGGTTTATTCCTTTTCAATGATATTATTTAGAAAGTGAATGTAATAATACAACTGGATTTCGAACTCTCTTACAAGGATGTTGCAGTCCAGCACGTTAACCACTACACCATGGGATCTCATAGTTGTGAGAATCTTAGAGATAAATCATTCTAAAGATAATCTCTTTAAAAGTCTTGTCGGCACCTCTGCAGAGTGGTAAGACCCACCCACAAAATGAGGCCCCCTGTTGGCTGTAGGTGTTGACATCTGATGCCTAAAGATTGTACTCTGATGACTGAGCAATCCATGACATGCAACATTACATTTTGGCACTTACTTAGGCTAGACGGGTGGTCGGAGAGGTTCCCCCGGTCACTCGGCTGGTCACATCAAGCCCTAGCACCTTGTCCCAACACTACAGCCCTTATAGCAAGCCATAACACTTTTTATCATATATATGCTAGAAGCTAGTGGCTGGGGATCCTAATGTCCTGTGTATGATGTTAAACTCTATTGGATGGTAAACTTCCAATTCTGGAGCTCTTGTGGGTGTGGAGTACCCCTTCATTTCCATTACTCTTAGGTCCACTCTGATTCTGAGTAGTAGTACCTGTTATGGTCCCATCTATGTGTTACATGAATTTTGAAAAATGTGTTTAAAAATTCAGTTTGAGAAAAATTGAATACAATCAAGAAGCAATAGAACAAAAATGTCTTCAGCATAAAATAATTCAACAAGAATTGATCTGCCGTAAAATCCACCCACCAACCAACCAACCAGCCAAGCAACCAACCATCATCTGCATCAGTTTCTGTTTTCCGACCTTGACTAATAGTATTTTGTTACTCGAAGATTTATGTTAGTTCACAAATGCGCCAATGCTGTACATTCACATAAATGATTATAGGTACGCACCCAGCGTCCCTGACACACAAAGATCTAAAAAGAAGTATCTATGCCTCCAAGTGTTTTTTTCTTTTTTCTTCCTTCACCATTTCAAGCTAACTGTTAATACATTTTAATAGCTTCTTAGAAACGAATTACACAGAATAGGTTACAGGGTAGCGGTTAGACGAATTTAATTGTTTCTCCAGATCAAAAATAAAAACCCTACAATTTATTAAGAAGCTTTAGTTGGGACTCATACATTTTTTCAGGGACGCATTCAAAGCAAATATGTGCGTCCTATGACTCACTAAAAATAGCTATCAGCATCACTGATTCAGTAACAATTTGTCAGACATAGCAAGGTACTTTTAGTTATCTCTTATATCGTCAGCATAAAATAATCCAAGAAGGGTTGACATGCCATAAAATTCAACCAACCAGCATCTAATCCTGCATTCTTTTCTGTTTTCCGACCTTGAATAGTGGTATTCGGTTCCTGGAAGATTCCTGTTAGTTCACAAATGCGCCAATGCTGTGATCATTCAACAACGAGTTGTCAGACTTAGCAAGGTATTTTTTTTAGTTATCTCCCTTGTGAATATATGTCAGGTCAATCATTTGGCGGGAGATGATATAAAACAGGAACTTGGCAAATTGAAAAATCTATCATTGTACGTTCGCTGATCTCGGGGATAGAAATGTTGATTGTATAAACACTGAGTATAGAGTTAGATTGAAAAAAAAAAAGAAAAAGAAATGATATTTCATGACTTGGCGCCAAAAATATATCTCATCAGTCATTTCATGCGCCCATCGTTTTAATGAAGCATTCGCTTGCTAAAATGTTAACTTCTGATGCGGACATAACCCCACATTCAAATTCAAGGAGGGTCGTGGTATGTTAGAATCTTTTGGGCCATCGTGGAGCCCTCAAGCAAGAGCGCCTGTCCAGTGAATTGGATCCTTGGTAAAGAGTCCTTCAATAATGAATCCTTTGGTTCCCCTGGTAAAGAGTCCTTAGTTCCTGGTAAAGAGTCCTTCGATAATGAATCTTTTGGTTCCTCTGGTAAAGAGTCCTCAATTCCTTCGTCAATGGTCGCAAGTATATTGTGAAAGAATCGGTGCTTAAGTAATGTATAAGCCACGCAGTATGATCAGTGATTGGCTAAGGAATAGAGCACATGACCTCGCCTAGTCTATAAATCCTGGTGGGGATTTGAGCACACCTTATATATAAAAAAAAGCCATCATGGTGTAGTGGCCGAAGTGCTGGACTGCGATATTGTTGTAAGCGAGTTCGAGCAACAGTCACATAATTATTTCACCTTCAGAGTAATACCTTGGGAAAAGTATGGACCCCTTCGTACCACAACCTCGGGTTTAATAGTCAGTATTTACTGACATGTCAGTTAAACACAAGTTTCATTACAGTGTCGAACTACCCACAAAACGAAGCTCATGCGTGGTTAATGTGGCGAGAGAAACCACGAACGTAGTGGTTCGAAGCGTGCACGACTGTGTTTAGCATGCAGAATGAGATCAGAGGCGAGTGGGGAGATTGAACTCACAGCTCCTGATCGTGCGTCGTGGCCTGACGCATGTAAAATACTAAACTGTCCAGAGTGGCCCGGATGTGAAGGATTGACGCGTGCTGATCAATGTCACACGTGCTGCACGGGCAAGTCAGAGTAAGGAGCCCGGATGAACACTGTAATTGTGTATTTAATGACCTGCCCTCACAAACCTGGGAGAAAAGCTTGCAGTATCATTTTGGCTGTTGCGACGAGTGGACGAGAGAAAAGATATTTTGATAGTGTTGGTGAGAAGAGTGCAGCATTGCTGGGAGAGATTGTTTCAGACTGAACACTTGGTCAGTTGGGAGAGTAAAAGCGTCGGACTTAACTGTGCCCCCCAGAGAACATTCTTATTAGAGTTAATTCTTGAAATTTGCGTGAATCTTCTCGGTATTCCTCTTTTGATGCACCCCAGGCTATTGGCCAGAAACCCTGCACTACCCCTTTAAATCAAGGGGCAGATGTTGCCTGGTGGATAAGAAAAACAACTACGTATAGACATCTAGATATCTAAGGACCAATATCTCTTAGACATCCCATAATGTAATTGATATCGCATATGGCTACGTGACTTCCGCCCAGGGTAACAGCAGTTAAAAGATTTGGAGGGAATTTTTCTATGGAAAACTGTTCTTAGCAATCCTTGGAGACTGTTTACGGCGCACAGGTAAATTTATTTCCCTAACATTCAAGAGAAATTTCTGGAATTTGGAAGACTCCTAATTGTAAATCATTAATAGTTTTAAACCATCATTTTTACAATATTTCACAGTGTGAAATTGTTTGTGTGAAGTGACGATCGAAAGCAACCACTGTTATCAATTTCTCCAACCGCAAAAATCCCCAGACACAGATTTTTGCCTGTAACACTATCTCAATAGTCGTTGCTTAATCTCGTTCAAACGCACATCTGTCTTCACGTTAAGAAGTTCTCATATAATGAATATGTAAATACTTTGGTACCCCCTTACTATAATCTGATTGGACAGTGTCATGTATAAATAGTCGACACTGTGTTGGTTCTAGACCGACGACCTACACTTACTCGATAGCCGACGAACTTATGCTTACAAGCTAACTTACTCGCTAGACGACAGCACGACCGACGGATGTACCAATTACTACTGCGATAATATACCAAATACGAACTTCAGAATATATCCCTTAACCCGGATATATCAAGTTCAAAACACAACTGTTCGTACTGTGGGTAGGTAGGCCGTAAATAATAAGTAACTTTTCTCCCCAAGATCTTACATCCGGGCTAATCACATTCAGCGCTGCCCGTTCCGTGCGAGATTTGCATATTCAACAGGGGTGATAGTAGTCGGACTAAGAGCCACTCCTCGTGACGAGGAGGCTGCGAGTACAATGCCTGTTGTTACCCGCTACACTCGATGTCCATTCAAACAAGTTCTACCCGAAGAAGCGTCAAGGTGTTGCTACAGGGAACCTTACGGTTCTCTTTTCTTCCATTGTGCTTTTTGTCAGCTAAAATGATTGTACAAAATGTTGAAATAAATAATACATTGTTAAACACTCGTCATGCGTTTACCTTTACAGAAATTAAACAAACAAAACAGTAATATTTCAACAGATGTGAATAGTCTTAAAAAGGTTTAAGGGTTTTACATACCTTTTTTTTGTAAAATATGTCGATATTCGCTCGCTACTGCAATTCACTTATGTTACAAATAATTATATAAATTCTATAGGAAGGAACTGATTGAACTGACTAAAAGACGCCTTAGGCGGCCTTTGAGTTTTATTAAAGTAAAAATTTTATATGATGTTCTTTATTTTTCATGAGATAAGCGAATTCTGTTTTTTTTTGTGCATTTTGTTTTGTCTATTATGATTTACTGAAAGGCAGATTGTGTAAAAATTGTTTTTTATGAAAAAGGTATCTTTGTTAGTTATATTTCCTGTTGTTGATTTAATAAAATAATTTTTGCATTTGTGTATTCATTCCTTTATTTTTCAATTTGATCTGATTCTGTTTTTTCATCTTATTTATTTCTCTTTATTCAAACTTTATCTATTTATTTCCTTTAATATTTTTTCTCCTCTTTTTGGCAACACTTATTTTCTGTCACTATTTCACATATTTCTTCCTTTCTTTTTCCTTCGTATTGTGGTTACTCTTTCATTTCTTCTCTTATCATCAACACATAGTTCTATTAGTCTTTATATTCTTTCTTCCATTCTTTTTTTTCTTTTTTTTTCCTTTTGTTGTATTTCTTTATTTATTTCCCTTGTTTCTTTCTTTTATTTAAAAAAAATTGTTTTGGGTTTACTTGTATTCTCTTCTCTTCTGTCTTTCTTTCTTACTTTTTATTTAGTTTAGTGATTATTTATTAAATTGTTTCTTTTTTGCCAATCGATAATTCTTTCACTCTTTATATTCCTTCCTTCTTTTTTATTTTTCCTCTCCGTTCTTCTTTTGGCTGTTTTCATTTCTTTTTTCCCTTTTTTCCCTTCTTTCTTTCTTTCTTTCTTTCTCTCTTTCATTTAGTGATTATCCTTGTATTTCTCGTTTTAACAAGAAGTCGGAGAGGCCCCCTCCGATAAATCGGCTGGTCAGGTCAAGCCCTAGCACCTATATGCCGCCCCAACCACTTTACTTACTTTAATACCCATTATCGAACATCGTTGGGTATATAATCGAAAGGAGAGATAGAGAGAGAGAGAGAGAGAGAGAGAGGAGAGAGAGAGAGAGAGAGAGTTGAGACTTACTTGTTCTTCATTTCGGCTTTACTACTTCTGCTAACTTCTTGTCTGGCTGTTTCCTTTTCTTCTTCTTTAGCCGTCATATTGTCTAATATCTTTTAAAGGCTTCTTTTAAGGGCTAGTTTTTAGTCATGTAATTAACCAACTCACAAGACTTTTATTTTCTTGATCAAGATTTATTTTTCTTGCCCATGTTCTTCCGCGCGGAGAGTCAACAACCCCAGCAGAAAGATAGGCATCCTCTCAACGCCAGGTTGAAAACTGAATCTAACTAGTTATGTTTTTCTCATGGCGCCCGGGATTCGCGCCTCTCTAGGGGTCAGTTGGGGGTCATCCAATGGAAATCTATCCGCCTACGCTTTTAATTCCAACGAACCTATTTCAAACTAACGACAGGGTCTAGTCAACAACCCATGACATCACATAATATATAACACAGCTTTAAAATCTCTACTTTTTGATACACCTTGTATTCTGAAAAACATTAACGTTGCAGTTAGTGTTCATTCCTATCTTTATTTTTACCCCTGGCACCATTTCTTCCTTTACCTTTCACCCTTTAAATCATTTGAGGTTTATATAATTCTTTTCATTTCTTTTACAACTTTTTTTCTTTCCTTGTTTCTTAGTAAAAATACTCATTCTCTTTGCTGTCGTTTCCTTCTCCACTCACTACCTCCCCTCTGTCTTTCCTCCCGTCGTCCATGTTCTTCCTCTTGCTTTTATTCTCACCCTTTAAGTCATCCGAGGTTTATACAAGGTGTATCAAAAAAGTATCGAGATTGTGTTTACATTTTCACACACTTACTTAAAGTACTCATTCTCTTTGCCGTCGTTTCCTTCTGCACTCACTACCTCCCCTCCTTCTTCCCGCTCTTCGCCCCCTTCCCTCCTTTTCCTTTTATTTTCACCCTTTAAGTCATCCGGGGTTTACATAATTCTTCCAGCTATAAATTCTTATCTCTCGTAATGCATTCTCTTTCTCAACGCAAGATTTCAACCCGTCACCACGCAAGACAATTTTTGCTATTCTCTTCGCTTTAAACTGTCATTAAATTATCCCTTCTTCCAAATCTTCCATCTATTCTTATCAGTTTCTTGTTTTAATAAGTCTGTTTTATTATCTCTTGTCAGTTTTCTTTTCATTCGAATATTTTTAGATTTTTAACGGCTAATATCTTTATGATACTAAAATTCCCAGGGGCGTAGTGGCTAACGTGTTGAACTGCAACATCGTAATAAGTGGTTTCAAACACCAATAGTTCTATTTCGTTCACTTTCAGACTAATTACCATGCATACACTTGCTTATAGAATTGGCACATTGAGTTAAGTTTTCCCGAGAAATTGACTAAAGAACGGGCGCTAACGATAGAAACGCATTTGCCGTTTTTACGTTTTTTTCATTGATTTGAATTACCATTTCTGGGCATAAACCTCTTCTCGTAACCAAAGGAGGCACCATTTCGATGAGGACTCCTTCAGAAGTTCATTGGGCTATAGAATTGGCACATTGAGTTACTCTTTCCCGAGAAACTGACTAAAGAACGGACACTACCGGTAGAAAGAAAATAGCCGTTTTTGCGTTTTTTTCAATGATTTGAATAATTAATTTGGAGCATAAACCTCTTCTCGTAACCATAGAGGTTACAATATGGGCACCATTTCGATGAGGACTCTTTCAGAAGTTCATTCAGTTATTAAATTGGCCCATTGATTTACGTTTTCCGGGAATTTGACTAAAGAACGGATGATAACCTCACACGACATGGAGTGAAATTTGTGCGTGAGCTATTTTAAGTAGAAAGAGGGTACACATACCTTGGTCCACTGCGTTGGTAGTCCGGCAGTTTTGCAGTGACAGGGGAAAATCCGTGACGACTGGACCGCCGAGCTGCTCCAGGGTGCTGTCTCAGGTAGTATTGAGTCACTTCACGAGGGACAAGCTCCCCTGAAGCCCCAGCGCTTGCATCCTAGCACCAGGTTGTATTGGGTATTTATATTTGTAAGTACCCCAATCCTACTACTATCGTTATTGATGGCCATTGGCTCATTGGTTGGAGCGCATCCGCCCTTTGACAGCTCTCGATTTTAGTGAGGCTGGGGGTCAACAGGTGTGCCTAATGGGGGTACCAGTTTAATTATCAATAGCCCGACCATGGAAAAGGTAGTACTAGTTTACATGGTACTAGCAGCAGGTTAGAAAGAAAACATTACTTTTCCTGATCTCAAACTAATACCCATGGGAAAGGTATGTATGACCCCCACACTCCTTGGATATAGATTAAATGGTACAACTACTGTTCTTTTGCAAAGCATTGAATAACACACGAAGGTTTATATGTCATTAAACATATAAACCAAAACAAACCAAATATACGAAACACAGCAAAAATGGCAAACCACAGCACGATTTTTATTAGAGTTATATACTTAAAATAAAACCTAGGGAATAAAACCCCTTGTTAGCGGGGCTTAGAATATGCTGACTCTATCCCCTGTAGAAAGTTAAGATATTTGGGCGATTCCATTCCTTGAGTCCTGATTGGCTGCTTGGTTTATATGATGTTATGAGGCTTCATAAATACTCTGGCATTCTGCAGTAGGATTGCAACAAGATTAGATCCGTATTAAGTTACGGCTTCCTTGTTGCCTTGTCTTACCAATTCAACAGTAATTGGAACTTAGTATGATTATTCTACATGCAGGAGTAGGTGTTACATTTTTAAGGGTCATTCCTTTGCCTTAAAGCAGAAATGCTTATCCAGTTGAATTGGATCCTTGATAAAGAGTCCCTCGATAGTGAATCCTATGTTTACTAAAGTGTTCTCAGTTACTGGTATAAAGTCCTTCGATAATGAATAAAACCCTAATAATAATAACCCTAAACCTAATTCTAACCCCAAGCACAACCCAGCCCTAACCCTAACCCTAACCCAAACCCAAACCCATCTCAAAAGAGGTGTCCTGGATATGACACTAAATTGCATTTGATAGGGAGGTTCTAAAGATCTTCAGGGTGAAGAGTACATAATGATTTACATTACTGTCAGGTCCACTCTGATCCACTGTGATAGTACCTGTTCGCGTCAAATAGATCTGTTTTAAAATTGTCCGTATTTGATAGGTCATTGGGCAAAACAATTCTTAAGCAACTACAAAACAAAATATAGATATAAATGTATGATGAACGCGATTCCCTAACCTATACGCATAAAATAACTCTACACAAGTTGACATGCCATTAAATTCATTCGATAAATGAATCTGTAAAGAATAAACTTATCTCTAGAACAATTTGTGACTTAATGATTATTTTATGCCGTTCAGCGTTCGCGTTAAATTTTATTTTTTTATTATCCAAATTATCGATAAAATTGAGATAACTATGAGATTCTAATTAGACTCTTTCTAAATAGAAGCATCAGTATCACCAGATTACAACAGGAGCCCAAAAGTGTAGCAAGATAAGAGACTTATCTCGAGGAGCGACTTATCTGGTGTGTAGGTTCATGATTTAGGTGAGATGGCCCCAAAAGAATACGCATAGCTTTTCTTTGCAGCAGAGAAGAATATTGTATTATTTGGTCTACATAAGCCGTGCTACAACACACAACATAAATTTATAGACTAAGCGAGGTCACGTGGTTTAAACCTTAGCCAATCAACAGCCCGAATGCGTGGCTGGTTGACTATTTTAACACTGATACTGAGAGACGTCCAATTTGCAATCATTGGCGTAGGCTGAGGAGGAGCACCAAGGTACAAACAAAGGTTTCTTTACCAAGGATCGCGCTCTATTTAACACAACGATTTCCGCTGGACAAGCGCTCTTGCTTGAAACCTAAAGGACGGTTACTAAAATCGTAACAAAAATGACTTGCTTTCCGTGAAACCGGTCGTAACAAAAGAGTCCATTAATATGATTAGTTGCTTATGCTCATTGGTCTAACCAACCAATCAGAAATGAGTCATGGCAATATAAACGCAGTGTCGCCTGAGACAGCTATTGTCCGTCTGATTTCGAAGCAAGACGGTTCTAGTGAGAAGAGGAAACTGTGTAAATGATATCCAGGGCAAAAATTGTATTGTCCCCGAAACAATGAATAGTTTGATGGTTCGTTTAATTTACATAAAAATTGATATCAAAATCTTATTTATTTTCTGCTCAACATTTCTATAAGAAGTATATCCCTCTCTCTCTCTCTCTCTCTCTCTCTCTCTCTCTCTCTATATATATATATATATATATATATATATATATATATATATATATATGTATATGATGCATGAATATATATATTTCACAATATACGTAATTTCCAAATTTCTATCCATCTATATATATATATATATATATATATATATATATATATATATATATATATATATATATATATATATATATACACACACAATTCATATATATATATATATATGTATATATATATATATATATATATATATATATATATATATATATATACATGCATATACTGCATTTCTAACTCGTGTGCGGTTCCAAGAATCTCTTGACATGGATGGTGAATATGTGGACACTGTTTGAAATTATATCATAAAGGTACTTCTATGAGGGTTTTAAAATATAAATGAAAAATCCTGTATTTATTTGTGTAATCATATTTGAGTTTAGATTTGTTTTAAATTCTCACCTGAAAAAAGAAATAGATGAAAATTAGATAAAATAAAAACAAAAACAAAGAACACAAACAAAAACAAAAAGACAATCTCGAGACAACTGAAAAACCTGTTGTTTACAAAATACTTGTACTACTGTTTAACTCTTTCCCACCATATTAAAAATGTTAAAGAAATTCATCAACTTCGCACCGATACAACCGTATACACTATGGTATCAACAAATGGCCAACATTCTCCCCCGACCACCTTTTCGTTGTACACATTAGTGTATCAACCATGACCCCTGTTTGCCCCACTACCCCCCTCAATCTTAACAACACTATCACCTCAACCCCCTTTCCTCAAACTTCTACCCCAAGAGCCAAAACATCTACACTAAATGACACCGACAACTACATATGACAAAAACTTGAATTCAGTTCTTAATTGCTTGTTGTGTTTAAAGTGATAAAAATAAATTCGTTTAATTTATTTTCTTTTTTACGCCTAAAAAGTAAGAATTCGAAGGAGCTAGGTATTAAACGTGTGTCCTGATTTATTTAGCTCTGTTGGCTGGGACTGTAAGATACCTCTGTTGAGGAGTAAGTCCTTCTTCCAATTGGGCCTCCTGTAAGCCGTGGGTGGCGACCCATGATGCTTATGGACGGTATCCTGGTGGCTGTGGAGTGGTAGTACCTGTTAGGGTCCCATCTATGGGTTAAATAGAAAACATAAGTTTATAAACATAATTGTATTATCCATTAAAAATGAAATTATTTCAAAACTTTGTTAGCATTAAACATTTTTTTACCAATAGAAGTATTCGGCATAAAATAACCCAAGGGGTTGACATGCCAATATGCGAACAGCACTACCCATAATCCAACAAGCTGCAAGTTACGATTTCAGTTGCCATTTTAGGCCTGTAGATGAATGCAGTTTCACAGTGCATATTATTTGTGGCATAAAGTTTGATCTTTCCTTGAAATAGGCAGATGTAGTATCAATTTTTATTCTTTTTAGTTCATCCAGAATATTCCTTGTAGTAGAAAAATGCAGTATCAGTTTTAATCCTTGTCTCTTGATTCTTACCCGAAGTTTTAATCCTTGTCAGTCGATCCTATTAGTCTTTCATTGAAGCAGTCCATCAAGCAAGTAATCTTAATACAATTTATCAACGCCGGTAAATACATGTTTGGCGTCACCACCACCTGGAACAGTATATAAATATAAGTAATGATTTTTCGCATAGGGCCGGTTTAGCTTGCTAGAGCCGGTTTAGCGTTGTCGGTAGAGCGTCCGACTAGGAACAACAAGGTTCCGAATTCGATACCGGCCCTCGCTAACTCAGCGTATGAGTAGCACAGGGATATGTGCTGTAAAATGAGGAGCTGTTGGTAGTGAGGAGCCCCAGACGCCAAAAATAATCTCTTGGGTTTTGTGAAAATGGGATAGACTCCCTCGCTGTCAGCCTGATATCGATTTTATCCACCCACCGACGACGACTTTATACCCAAGATATTCCAACACAGAGCTTAACCGCTCCAACACACGATTACACAACGTGTCCTGAAGAAGGTCGCAAAACCGAAACATTATAGCGTCGTCATTACCATCAAGAATAAATGTTCATCCTTCGTGTTTTGTTTTTTTCTATATTTTTCCCCACATTACTGTTAAAGCAAAAGATCAATGCAGAAATTCTTCAACCTCTTGACCTTAACGAAAATCGATTGTCTGATTCTGAGAAATAGACAAACAACCTGAGGCAGGCGAAACAACACACACAACACACAAACACAAACACACAACACAAATAAAAAATAAACAAGAAATAAAATCAATAAATGCATTCAATGAATTCTTGTGAGTTGAAAAGATATTTTTCAAATATTTGCAAAATGTCTGACATTCTGAGATTAGATCTTGGCATTATTGAACGATTTATTTATTCTGATTGTCTTTCACGTTTGTTAGTTTGATTTCCAAGGATCCGGTCAACTTATATTTTTATCTTCCTTATTTTGGGAAATGGATTAGTTTCACTATTTTACACATCATTTACATGCGTATCCTAAAACGTTTTTTAAAAACACTAGCAAATATATGCACCCTCCAGGTGCAAGTATTTAAGTTTAAATGTAATAAAATATTATATCAAATTAGAAAGGCTAATGAAACTAAATCAGAATGCAGATAAAAAGATTTGAAACACGGAACAACTGAAACTTACTCTTCCATCACTCTTGTCTTTCATTGCTATTTTTTCTAATGTAAGTATTTAGTTAAAAGAGGAAGTAAGAATAAACTTACAGTTATTTTTCTTGTTAATGGATTTCATTTAAGATTCAATGAAGAGATGTTTGCTTATATTCATTAAAATAAACCAAACAGTTAGAAATCAATAACACTGAGCACATATTTATTAAGTTCGATTTTTTAATATCAATATGCAAATTATCTTTCCCGTTCACACTGTAAGCCGCTATTATTTTGGGAAATTGGTAAATGGATGAGTTTCACTATTTTACACATCATTTACATGCGTATCCTAATACTTTTTTTAAAAACATAATATAATACTGACCGGACCTGAGGATATACCACTGTATGATAATTTAAGTATCACAACGTTTGATATGTTTACTTAAGAGCTATTAAAAATGGTTTGATATGCAAAACATATGATAATCTTGATTTAACTCTCTCTCTCTCTCTCTCTCTCTCTCTCTCTCTTACTCTTTTTTCTTTCTTTACTTCTTTTCATTTTTTCATTGGGTTCAATTGAAACAGATTAGCATTACCGTTTCACATGTATAGTATAAAGTATGCAACACATGATAATCTTGATTTAACTCTCTCTCTCTCTTCTCTCTCTCTCTCTCTCTCTCTCTCTCTCACTCACTATTTTTTCTTTCTTTCCTTCTTTTCATTTTTTCGTTGGGTTTGATTGAAACAGATTACCATTACCGCTTGACATGGTTGTATAGTATAAAGTATTCCTATCTAATACTAATAATTTGTACTCATCTATATGGTTTCAAGTATTTCTATGTAAAAAAAAGTAAAGTCGTCGGGGCGGCCTAAAGTCGGTATCAGCCAGACAGCGAGGGAGTCTATCCCCTTTTCACTAGCGCTAGACCAAGGAGATTGTTTCTGGCGTCTGAGGTGGAGCGCCACACCTACCATCAGCTCCTTTCTATGTAATACTACTAATTTACACACAATGATATGATTCCAAGTATTCCAAGTATTCATATAGTTTCAATCATTTCTATCTTGTACTAAGAATGACTAAAAAGTTATGGGATTTTGTTTTATTCATTCCTAATTGGTACTACATTTTTCAAAACTTATTTTTCCTATCTAACCGATAGATGGAACCTCAACATCTGGGTCAGAGTGATCTAGAAGTTATAGTGATGAAGAGGAACTCCACACTTCACTGAGCTCCAGAATTGGAACTTCACCATCAGATAGTGTTTAACGTCAGAGACAGGATATCATGACCCTTAGTCACCACCCACTAGCACACATATGATAAAAAAGGTTAGGTCATGCATTAAGGGTTCAGGTAATCATATGTCTGGAAGTGACCAGCCGATTGATCAGAGAAGGCCTCTCCGATCGCCCTAGCCTAAGTAAGCGCCAATGTGTAGTGTTGCATATTATAGACTGCTCAGTCACCAGGATTCCGTCCTTAAGCATCACGAGTCACCCAAGGATCTTACCCCTCTGCAAATGTGCAGTCAGTGTATTCTAAAGCGCCAGCCGACAGGGCTGTGAAAACAATGATGTGACTCCACACTTCCCACAGCTCCAGGAAATGATAGATTGTTGATTTGTTCTTTTATTTTACGGCGTATCAACCCATTTCGGGTGATTTTATGCCGGATCAAGTCCTTTTTGATAAACAAAGGACTCGGATTGATTACAGTACCTGCTGTTTCGTAAGTGATCACCCAATTAGGTATTGAACTGGCTACTTAACTCCAGAAAATGAGTCTAAATGCTGGATAATGTTTATTGTCCTATACAGGACATCCATATTTTGGGAGGAAATCTTATCTGTACTGGGGATAACGGGGGTCGAACAAATGTTTATTGTCAAATATAAATATTTACTTGAAGCCATAAAATGTATAAATTATTAGTATTAGATTGTAATACGACTGTGTGCAAATTATTAGTATTTGATAGTAATACTTCATATCCCGTAATTATGTTCAGATAAATCACTTAAGAAACAATTACAGAAAAAATATGAATGTACAATGTATAGGATTCCCTAATCTGAAAGCATAAAATAACCCGGCAGGTTAATATGTCGTTAAAATCAACCAACTAACATTTAATGAAATCAGTATATTTGTGTTAGGTCACCTAACGAAATAGAGTTGCTTCCCCTACATCATTGTCTGCTAGTAAAGAAGCATCTTCTACTCTGTGTTTAATAAATCCTTCTTGTTCAATTTTACAATAACCTTGGTTTGCATTCACTATTTCCGTTCAACATATTTTCATCTGTATATCAAAACATAACAATTTGTTTGTTGGTTTCAATTATTTATTTGTATATTAACCTTCCGGGTTGATTTAATACCAAATCCATACTTGAAGAGGATCGGTAGTAGTACTATTTAACCCATAGCTTTTCCTACCTTTCCCAAGAGTATTAGTCAGAAAGTATTTGCAATAGCGAGAGGGCATTGAGACAAATAACCCGCAACATAATCTAAAGTCTTATCAAAAGATTTAAAAATAAACAAAAAAGATTGATAACACAACAAAGATGTGACCACTTTTAAAAGCCCCCATCCTTCTTTCTTTCTTTCTTGTGTTATCTATGGTGCTAGGGATATAAGTATATTTCTTAGCTTCAAGGGGCCATCATCACGAGTAGCACCTTCCCATTGCACTTAAAGGTCTTGTGTGTCCCTAAAGTTGAATGCTGAGAGTTCAGCCACTTTTGTCCATACCCTCAGGTTGCATTCAGTTCTTGAATTGAGGCAGTTACATACCCCCCTTAAAAAAGTTGTAACACTGGATAGTAAGCAAACTGTTCCAGAAAGTAACAGTTTATGTTATTTCCTATAAGTCTAACATAAACAAAGGGGAACCACTCTTGACTGATAAATTATTTATTTATTTATTGATCTACTAAGAAAAAAGATAATCCGGTGCTAAGCTGATTGTTCAGTTAAAACATTTTTTGAAGAAAAAACGCTGCGAATTTTTGCACACATTTTATACCATCAACGACCTTGGTAAATTATGATCGTTTTAAGATTGAAATAACAACATATAATTTTAAAAGCCCCCCCCCCCCCCAATACTCTAATCAATCATTGGTAAATGGATAAAAGAAGAAAATGTCTATAAAAATGTTTGGGAAGCCTCCAAGCAATTAAAATATTTCAAACATGTTAGATTGATGTCTAAATATAAAAAAAAAAAACAATGATTCATCATAAACTGACGAGGAATTTACCAGAACCAAAGGAGTATTGATCTCAAAAGCCAGTAATAGTGAATCTCAGCCCTGTCGGCTGTGGTATTAGAATAGACAGACTGCACATCAGCAGAGGGTAAGAAGCCCCACACTATAACCCACCCACCCAATGGAGCCACCTGTTTGGCATGGGTGGCAACCTGTGATGCTTAAGGATGGAATAATGGTGGGTGAGCAGTCCATGGCATGCAACACTGTACATTGATCTTTACTTAGGCTAGACGGGCGGTTGATGATCAATCGGCTGATCATGTTAAGCCCTAACACACACACACACACACACACACACACAACACCACACACACATATATATATTATATATATATCCCCTCAGTATCAATGACAAGGTTAATTTCGCATGAGTTTCTCGGTGCTGTATCATGGCTGAAACAGTATAGTGTTTAACTATCCTGCTAGAGGTCACGGTTTCGATTCCTGTCGGAGGGGAGTCGTTAGTATATATCGCTGATGAGACTTAATAAAGTTGAAACAGTCTGTACGGTATTCTACACACCGAGTGATTCTTTGCGGGATTCACTTGTCATTATTATTATCTTCTATAATTATCGAATTTATGCGATATTCGCATTGTAGTTGCCTTCGAGCAAAAAAATATATAAATATTATCGACAATGCTTCTAAAAATAAACAAACATCCAAAAAATCTTATATATATATATATATATATATAGGAGGAGGGTTAAAATATTTACATTTACTTGTCGAAAAAAGACTAGAGAGAGAAAAATATCGCATTAACTTTCCGGAAAAACGCCTTAAGCGCTGATTTTTTTTCAGCAGGCACCGCATCAGATGGGGAATTTCATTCGTAGGTGGGGTTGTTTTATCAGCTGCTAGAGTTTTTTAAGCCGGGGGGCAATTCTGCGAATAGCATCGTATAAACCCCACCAATATTTTACATCCCTCAAAAAATAAAGGTGGGGGGGGGCAAAGTTCAATGACATGAAAGAAATCAGCAAGTTTTGAAATAAAATAACTGATGCATTATAAATTCATTAATTGATAAATCAACATTGAAAATTTCATTAAAATCGGATAATTACCAGATTTTGGTTAATTTTTATTCAGTCGGATGGGGGTAGGTCGATGTGTTTTGTATTAAAGGAATTTGCCTTTTTTGCGCTGCCTAGTATAAAATGTATTAAAAATAAATTACATGTGTAATATCATTTTGCTTTTTTTAAAAACTCATCCTCATAATGTTACTACTTTTCGACTTAGACTAAAAGGTGCATGTCGCATAAATACGCCCTGGTCTCCTGTCCTAAAACACTAAGCCGTGCTTGCTGAAAATTCGACCCGTGGTACTTATGGACTCCCTAGTTGTTTAAAGGCTTTTTTCATGAAACGTTAATGGGATAATAAAGTGATATTTTCAGCGCCCTCCCAAGTTTTCTCGACAAGTAAATGTAAATATGTTACCCCCCACCAAATTAAAATATTTTTAGCGGTTTGAAGATGTTTTTATCGACAAATAACTTTTAGTGGTTTGAAGGTAACAAAAGTAACCCACCCCAGGTAGTGTTTTTTTTTTATCAACAAGTAAATGCAAATATTTTGTTTTTTCATTTTATGACCGAGTTTCGAAAATAAAAATATATCATCAAACAAAATCAAATAGAAAATATTTACATTTACTTGTCGAGAAAAGGCTTGGGGTGGGTAAAATATCGCTTTCATATCACATTAAACTACTCGGGAAAAAACGCCTTTAAAGAAAGGGAGTTAATAAGTATCATGGGTCAGATTTCAGCAAATACCGCATGGCGTTTTTTTAGGGAAAAGTAGAAAAGAAAAAAGAAAAGATACGTTGGCTCGCACAACAAAGCTAAACACAAAATTTAACTAAACAGTGGATATGAGTTAAAAAACACTTTCCGTCAAATAAATTCTAGCCCCACCAACACAGATTCCACTACACAGTAGTAACGAGCTACAAACACTTTTACCAAAAGAGAGAGAGAGAAAAAAAAAAGGTTAGCCCGAACAAGAAAAATTTCGTTACCCAGAAGTACCACGTTACAATCTGCATCCCCCTTCCCCGACGTCACAGCAAAAATATCCTTTTTATGCCCACTGGAGAGGAGGCTTTCTTGGACGGGTGCGTACACTACTTGTCAACGGTTGTTAGGCCCCTACCTGCTTACCCCAAATTAATTTTAACATAGTTAAATGTCTCTAACACAAACACTCCGTTTTCACTCTCAATCTTACTCATACACAGAGAGGGTGAGAGTTATATGCAGAATGACAGTGAGGGACGGGACAGTTTTTGACTTAATTGCTAATTACGACTAATTAAAACCAATTAAAATGGATTTTTTTTCAAACATTAAGTAGTCCTAAAACCAAGGAATATCTTAATATAAATGTTGTGTCATTACCTAAATAGGAAAAATCCTTTAGGAAATAAAAGTTGTTTATCTCAGCTTTAGTATAATAATAGATATGCTTACTTATATATTAACGTTGTCTTGCCACTAGAATTTTACCTTTTTATAATAGATGTTTTGTTTTTCTCCAATGAGAATAAACACACAAGGAATATACCCGATCTAAATCAAAGACAACAAGTATGATGTATAATAAACGAAACAGTAAAATCACTCCCTATCAAAAAAACGAAAAAAATTAAAGAAACAAACAAAATAACAACAAAAATAACAAAAAATAACAACAAAAAATAAAGAATATTCTAAAAATTCTTCTCTTAAGTATCACGATTTTTGTCAACATCTTGATTTCTATTAAACGCAACGTTTTGAGTTTAATAGAAAAAAATAGCAGATTGCAGAAATTACCGGCCATACTGTGAAATAGAACACGAAAGGAAGACAGGAAAAAAAAAGAATTGAAGATACTATTCTTAAAGCCATAAAGAAAAAAATAAATGAAAAGGAACGAAAAACAAGTGGATATAATAATAAATATAAATAAAAGAAACGATGATATGAAGACGCAAACTTTAGCTGTAGAGAATAAATGAAATAACAGCAAGTCGAAAAAAAAGACGTTGGGTGATATTTTCTGATGTACAATTAAAAATGCAAAACCCAATAACCGTTACAAAGAAATCACAAGAAAAAAATATCACACACGATAAAATAGAGATCGAATTGCTTTCAAGAATAAAAAAGAAAAAGAAAAGAAAAAGAAAGAAAATAAACAAACCAGAAAAAAAAAGAAAAAAAAGGAAATAAAATAGAATAAATTTAAACAAATAAAGAGAATATTTAAAAATCAGAAAAACATTACGCAGTTAAATGACAGTAAAAATTCTATAAAAGATAAAACGATTAAAAAAATCGAGCAATATAAAAGTGGAACGAATGAATGTAACCGAAATACCAACAAGTCATTTCGTAATTTACCTGTAACTGATTTGTCACGTTACGCAATTTTATCGTCTCTCATTTTAATCTTCTGTTCAGCTGCATAAAATATTGGAGTTTGGTTGGTTGGTTGGTTGGTTGGTTGGATTTGATGGCATGTTAAATCATTGCGTTATTTTATATACATTATAGAATATAAGATCGAATTGCTTTCAAGAACACAAAAGAAAGTGAAAAGAAAGAAAATAAACAAACTAGAAAAGAAAAAGAAAAAAAAAGGAAAATAAGAGAAAATAAAATAAATTAAACAAAAAATCTAAAAAAAATAAAGAAATATTTAAAAATTAGAAAAAAATTACGCAGTTAAATGACAGTAAAAATTCTATAAAAGATAAAACGATTAAAAAAATCGAACAATATAAAAGTGGAACGAAATGAATGTAACTGGAATGCCAACAAGCCATTCCGTAATTTTCCTGAAACTTATTTGTCACGTTACGCAATTTTATCGTCTCTCATTTTAATCTTCGGTTCAGCTGCATAAAAATAGTGGAGTTTTGGTTGGTTGGTTGGTTGGTTGGATTTACAGCATGTTAAACCATTGCGTTATTTTATACCGAAGACATTTTGTTTTATTCTTACTTAATGGGTACTCAATTTTTTAAACATATTTTAAAATTTATTTTGTTCTATTTAACCTATAGATATTACCCTAATAGGTACTACCACTCCGAGTCAGACTGGACCTAGGAGTAATTGTAAGGAAGGGGTACTGGACACTCTCTGAAGCTCTATAATTAGAACCTCACCATCTGATAGAGTTTAACGTCATACCCAGGACATGAATACTCTCAGATACCCCCTTTTAGCACATATATGATAAAAACGGTTGGAGATTGCCATAAACGCAATATAGTTGAGACAATCATGTAGGTGCTAGAGCTTGATGTGACCAGCCAATTGATCAGAGGAGTCCTCTCCACCCGCCCGTCTAGCCTAAGTAAAGACAAAAGTGGAGTGTTGCATGTCATGGACTGCTCAACCACCAATCCTCAATCATCAAGGGTCGCCATCCACGGCCAACTTTCTTTCCACTCTATCTTTTTCTACTTGTTCCTTACACTATATCTTTCATTCTTTCAACTCTTTCTTTCTCTCATCCTTACTTTCTTTTTTTCACTTTCTTTCTTTCTTCCTTCCTTCCTTTCTTTCTTTCTACCTTTCTTTCTTTCTCTTTCCCTCCTTTCTTTCTTTCTTTCTTTCTTTCTTTCTATCTTTCTTTCTTTCTTTCTTCCTTCTTTTCTTTCTTTCTTTCTCTCCTTCTTTGTTCCTTTCTTTCTTTTTTCTTTCTTCTATCTTTTTTCTTTTCCCCCCCCCAAATACCTCTTTCTTTCTTCCTTTCCTTGTTTCTTTGTTTCTTTCTCTCTTTTCTCTCTTTCTTTCTTCTACCGCCAACAGTAGGGACATTTGGGGGTGGGCTATTTCTCTTCTGCATAGGTGGAGTCGGTGTATTCCAAAGCCACAGCTTTTAGAGCTGGTGGAGTTTGGTGACGTCATAGAACGAGGTTAAGTAGGTAGCTCGCTTAAAATCAGAGTTGTGATGCTGCTGCTGATGATGACGATGATGATGATGATAATAATAATGCTGCTTCTGCTGCTGCTGCTGCTGATGATGATGATGGTTACAGAATGGAGAAGTTCATTGGATATCTCCTTTTTTATTTCTTTTCTGTCTTTTAGTTCTTCTATCCCGATGGAAAGCAAACTCCAATAATTATATTCGCTTACACATTTCACAGATTTCTCCATCGCCATTTTTCAATGGCTGTTTGCTGCCGCCAATTCTTTAAATGATTCTAATTATTGCTGCAAAGACTCTTGCCTTTCCTGAAAGCTCTCTTTTAAGTGGGGCATAAGTACGGCTTCATCAAAGACAGAAATTGTTTTAGATTACGTCTCACTGTATGTCTGTGAATGTGTCCAGCGCTGCCAATATGCCGTTGGTATTTTGAATAGGGTTGAACGCGTGTATGGGATTGTGTGATATGCAAGGCGTTTCAAAAAGGATACTGATCTGTTTGATAAAAAAAAGTAATTTTGGACAGTACTATATGTTCGTTTTTTTTTGGTAGGTGGCTTTTACGGAACGTCAACCTTTTGGCTATATAATGCAAAATACAGTCTCCTTTTCTTTGTTTCTTTTTTGTTTTTCTTCATATAATTGCTTTCAGAAAATGAAAGAATCAAAGGAAGGCTGCCATATAAATGATTAAATAAATATATACAATGAATACAATAAATAAATAAATACAGTGAATTTACATACTACTACTACTACTACTACTACTACTACTACTAATAATAATAATAATAATAATACTATGGAAATCAGAGGAAGAATCGAGACCATACAGCACTGTTGGGATCGGCTAGAATACTCAGAAGAGTCCTGGAGACTTGAGGAGACTTGCTGTCACTCAGCCTCCAGTGAACCACCAGTTACGACAGGTGTGAAAAACTAATAATAATAATAATAATAATAATGATAATAATAATAACGAAACAATGGACAAATATCTGGACCTTGCCAGAGAACCGAAAAAGTTATGAAATATGAAAGTGAAAGTGATACCAATTGTAATTGGCGCACTTGGAACAGTCCCAAAAGGATTATAAAAGGGTTTGGAAAGTTTGGAAATCAGAGGAAGGATTGAAACCATTCAGAACACTGCACTGCTGCAATCTGCCAGAAGACTCAGAAGAGTCCTGGAGACCTGAGGAGACTTGCTGTCTCTCAGATTCCAGTGAAAGGCCATCAGATAATGCTGATGTGAAAACTCAAAAGGAGTAAATGATAATAATAATAATAATAATAATAATAATAATAATAATAATAATAATAATAATAAAGTTTTTCACACCCGCGTAAGCTGATGGCCTTCCACTGGAATCTGCGTGATCACAAGTCTTCTCAGGTCTCCATGACTCTTCTAAGTATTCTAATCGATTTTAACCATTCTGTTGTCTGAATGCTCTCAACTCTTCCCATGATTTCCAATCCCTCCAGTCTGTTTTCTAAACTTTGGGGGAACGTTCCAAGTGCATCAATAACAATTGGTATCGCATTCCACAGTTTTATTTTTAATTCTCTACCAAGGTCAAGCTATTTTCGTTTTCTTTCATCTTCACCCTGTGGTATGCTGGAATTGGTGAATCTACAAGTTCACAACTTCTTTTTTTTTCTTGTTAATCAATACTAGCTGTAGTTTTCTGGTTGCGATAAGGTGATCCGTCTTCATCTCAAAGTCCCAGAGAATTTTATGCGTTTCATTCTCAAGAACACATTCTGGTTTATGCATGAACTATTTTGTTGAATGGTCAAAATTTAGTTTCTTTCACAAATCCCAGTGGATCACATTTCCAATCCTATCGTGCCGAGCCTTGCATTCGTGTTGTGCTAGTTTGTTACAAGGTTGATTGTCTCATCACAGTCCCTAAAAATTCTAAATAATAATAATAATAATAATAATAATAATAATAATAATATGGTTGTTCCTTATTCTTCCGACTGTTATCATCTTGCAACACTCTGGTTAAAAATGAGACCGTCCAAATCGTCCAAGATGAAATGCAAGAATGTACATCCTGAGTATCAGGTGTTGCTTATCCACATAATTCTTAATTCTTATGAGTGTTGTCACCTCAGCTAAATAATGGACCATTCCGTTTTTCTTAGCAAGAAAGAAAAGGAAGAAAAGGACATGCTAAACAGTAAAAATATAACAAGAAAGACAGAAAGAAAGAGAAATAAGTAGGAAAAAGATAGATAAAGAGCAGCATAATGAAAAGAAGGAAAAAGGAAAAAAAGTTTGAGAAAGAGTTTTACATATTGAACTATATCGCAATAGCTCTTAAGTAAATATAGGAAATGTGGTATTAATCAAATGATCACACTGTGGTATATCCGCAGATCCTGATAATGATAATAATAATAATAATAATAATAATAATAATAATAATAATAATAGATAAGACGCAACAGAATAGCAAGTGTAGGATTTGTGGAGACTAAACTTCTAATCCCATGATAAGCGAATGCAGCAAAATATTACCAATGGAGTACATGGTTAGGCATGACTGGTTGTGAATGGTGATCCACTGAGAATTATACAAGAAACTAAATTTTGACCATACAACCAAATGGTATACACAAAAATCGGAGTTAAAAGGAAAGAAAAAAAATAGGCATATATTTGGACCTTGCAAGAGAACTGTAAAAAAAAACCCCAAAAAACTGTGGAACATGAGTGAGGCTGATACCAATCGTAATTGATGACGTTGGAACCGCATCTAACGTTTTTGGAAAAAAAACCCGGAGGAAATAGAAATCAGAGGAAACATCTAGACCATCAAGACAATAGCAATGTCAAGATCGGATATAATTTTTCAAAAGTGCCCTGGAGATATCAGAAGACTTGTTTTTACTCAGATTCCAGTGAAAGACCAACTGCTAATGATGGTGTAAAAAAATCGCAAGGAATAACATTCATATTTACCCCCCCCCCCACGAGCAGGATGTGACACATGGTCAATTTCTGAAGCAGAGTTCAACAGGTTTAAACTCAGTTTTCATTCTCCTAAACCGGTTGCCTCACTATATATATATATATATATATATATATATATATATATATATATATATATATATTGTTTTTGTAAGGGTTTCATGTATGCTTCGCATATTTGTGTTATAAAATGGAAATACTGCTTTTTTAAACATGGTTGGATGGTGAATGTAAAATATTAGAATAGCCTGTCTGTCTGTCTGTCTGTCTGTCTGTCTCTGTCTGTCTGTCTGTCTCTGTCTCTCTCTCTCTCTCTGTATATATATATATATATATATATATATACATATATATATATATTGTTTTTGTAAGGGTATAAAAAATAAGAATACTCCTTTTTTAAACGTGCTTGGATGGGGAATACAAATATTAAAACAGCCTAATATTTACATAATACTGGTGACTTATCAATTAGGTCAACATTTTTCAGGAGATGGATAGGTAGACGTGGCCCGCTTGATTGGCCAGACAGAAGCCCTGATTTAACACCCAGTGACTTTTTTCTTTGGGATTGGTTGAAGTAGCAAATCTACTCGACAAAGCCAACGACTTTGGAAGAACTTGAAGTTCTAATACAAGAATTTATTTCAGACGTTCTACAAGAGTTCCTGGTAAGATAAGTTGATGCGATTCCCGAGCGGCTTGAGAGGCTGGAGGGGAGATGTAGTACACCATAAAATTTTACATAAAGTTCCATGCTTTATATGTTTTTCTCATATTAATTTTTTTCTAAAAATAATGATCTATAAATAAATTATATGATTTTTAATATAGGGATTTACTTTATAATCACTCAGTATATATGTATCTTTTTTTAATTATTATTATAAACTCATTGCACACTCGGTTTTCCGGTTAACACCAGGGGTCCAGCGAGCTTCGGCCGCTGGACTCGTCGAGAGTTTAATAATAGCGCCGATCCCAGGGGGCTATCCCCCCAGGCAACGACGCAATTTTTGTTCTTTCCCACCCATGAGCTTCGGCTTGTGGGCGGGCCCACGTTAAAACGAGGCCTTGTGCCCAGCCCATATAAGTGGGGTATGAGGCAAATACCCACTCTGTATATAAGAAATAGTTGCAGTTGTAATCTCTGGATAATTCCATGTCAAATCATCCAGAAAAAAAAAATTGTCACCGACTTCCTTCAATTTTTCTGAGTTTTTTTTTTCAGGTACGCACTATGTTAACGTTAGACAATACCCAAATTTGAGTTATGTCGATTTTTAGCTCTCCAATTTTTTTTTATGGTGGTGGGACTTTTTGTAAATTTTAAGTTATTAATGATTTCTGATTTTTTTATAGCAAGATCAATATCCCGATGTGGCACTGCATCTATGACAAAACTTATTTTCTATTATTATTTCAAATATATTGAACATTATTTGTACCAAAAAGATAGTTTGATATTTTCGCAGAACCGAAGATACAACATCAGTCAAAAATTTTCAAATCAGAAATCATTAATTACTTAATATTGGTTGGATTCCTTCGCAAAAATGCTTTTATAAACCAATTATTAGGAATAGGAAAGCTCTAGAACTCATTTTACAGACAAAAAAATGTTACAAAAGTCGCCATTTTTTGCGCCCCCCCCCTAAAATTTGGAGAGCTTCCACTCTCTCTTTAAATTGATGAATCGACAAAATTCAGCCAATTCATGGAATTGGATGTTCACATTTTGGGGATTGTCTAACTTTATCATAATCCACACTTGGACAACCTTTCAGAAAAAATGAAGGGGATGGGTGACATGGACTGGACGATTTAACATGGAATTAGCCCTCTTCTTCTTACATTGCAGTTCATTGCCTTGATTATAATTGAATTAATATTAAATCTATGTAATTCCTAATCTCTCGTCATTTTATCTTCAAGATTGATTTTAAATTTTCTTCATTATCGTACAGAATCTCATCATAGAAATGATTTTGCCTCTGGTCCGGAAATTCGTCCCATGTTGTGAGAGCCGAATCTGATTTTAGATTAAAGTAAGATTAAGACATTTCCTAATGTGCGCAGTAAATAAATACCATGTGAGCTGTGCTAGTGAAGATTCTTCAAGAGCTCCCCACGATAAATAATCTGATTTCTAATTACCGTTTTCAGCGCCGTCAGTGCTTACTCTTTCATCGGCTTATTCTAATTAACTTTCCTATTTACTCTATTTCAAAATTTTGCAAAATGGGATTATACCCTTGAGCATTTTGTCGCCGAGAAATCTTGTATATATTAACTGAAGAAACATACAAATATTATTATATCAACATCGAGTTTTTATTTTTTTAATCAATTTATTAACCATCATCAGCATAATCATCAGCAGCATAATCATGATCATTATCGATTCCATTATTATCATCTCAATCCAAACTAATATCAATTCAGAAAATGGTTTTAAAAGTCATTTCCCGACCCTTCCACCAAAAAATAATTAATAAATAAAAGAAATATCCAGCTTCACACCCGCCCTATAATACGCCAACTGCACCTCTGTAGAGAGGTTACCCCCTCCCGCCAAAGAGGGACACCTGTTGGTCGTGGGTGGTGACCTATGATGCCTGGGACGGGTGGCTGAAACACTTAACTTTGGCCCTTAGGCTAGACGGGCGATCGGAGAGATTCCCTCCGATCAATCGGCTGGCAGTGTCAAGCCTTAGCACCTATATGATTTCCCAACCGAATCGCTCTTATAGCAAGCCCCAACCCTTTTTATCGTATATGTGGTAGAATGCGTGACAGAGGGTCTTAGTATCCTCTAAACTCTATCTGATGGCAGGGTTCCAGTTCTGGAGGTCTGAGAAATGTTCAGCACCCCCTCATATCCATTGCTCTGAGGTCCAGTCTTACCCGTAGTGGTAGTAGCTGCTAGGGTCCCATCTATGGATTAAATAGAAAAATATGTTTAAAACTAAATGAGTACCCATCAAGAATAAATAAAACAAAAACGTCTTCAGCATAAAATGGTCCAACGGGTTGACATGCCTTAAAACCCAACCAACCAACCAACCAACCAGCCTTCACTCAAATCAGATAATCAATACTTATTTGCGAACCGGAAGTTCGAACAGAATATGAATCTATTTTTTTAGCAAGCGGAAGTAAACCGAGTAATAAAAAATTGTCTAGTCTTCTATTATCACACGAGCGTCATAAATGGGAACGCCACGGACACCCGGTTCTGCCAGCTAAGAACAGTAATTCGTTATTTACCATAACCTCCCATCAGTTCGGGATGAGAAACAAGGTGTTTTTCAAAGTGGGAAGCCACGCACAAACCGAAGCTCATAATAGTGTTTGCCTCTGACTATTATCCTTCGGTCCCATGAGAGGCAAACATTATTCCAGTGACGAGGAGGGGAAATCTGTAGTGAAAAGTGGCTCACAGAATAGTCAAGAGAATTTTACGGAGCAGGGATACATGCTCTCATTCGAAGGTGGAACCTTGCTATTGAGAAAAATTATGACTATGTGGAGAAGTGGGGATGGGATCCACAGAGGATCAGCTTCATTTTGATGTATGATACCTGTCCCTGTGTTGGTAATTATACCTGTCCTAAACAAAATAGCATTACTTTTTTACTCACCTATGTGGAGAAGTAAGGATGTGATCCATAGAGGACCAGCTTTATTTTGATGTATGATACATGTTTCTTTGTTGGTAATTATATCTGTCCTAAACAAAATAGTATTACTTTTTGACTATCCCATGTGGAGAAATAGGGATGTGATCCACAGAGGACAAGCTTCATTTTGATGTATGATACATGTTGCTGTGTTGGTAATTATAAATGTCCTAAACAAAATATAATTACTTTTTAATCCGCCCTCGTGGATTTACTTGCGAACAAGAAATTTGAACAAAATATTACTATAATTTTTCAGTGAGCAGAACACATGTTGAAGGAAGAACATGGAAAAAAATGTTCATGTGTTTTGAGACAAGATGGAGGCACCTTCATACTGGAAGTCAATACTGTAAAATTAGTAGACTAGTCTACATACCTAGGTAGTAATATCTCATCTACAGAAGGCGATGTAAATATACGCATAGGAAAAGTTTGTATTGATATAAGCTGAAGCCGTGTCAGTGCTACTGTGTGGCTGCACCACTTTATCTAAATGCCTGGAAAAAGCAACTACACATGGATGCCGCACTCCACAAAAAGTAGCACCCCACAAACAAGCAGCACCCGACACAAAAAGCAGCTGCACGTCCACTTGTCTCCTGTCACACAAAACATCCAAATAAGAGAAACAAGACACGGTGGAAACTGTTGAGGAAGTAAGAACGAACTCATGTGATCTTCTCCAGTGGACACTTTCACATGGATACATCTGAGTATGTGGACAAGAAAAAACTCATATTGATCTATACTGATACTAGATGCCTTGAAAAGGACCTGCCGGGGGCCACAACTGATAGGGACGAATATCGATATAGATAGATGGATATATAGATAGAGGGATTGATAGAGAGAGAAAGAGAGAGAGAGAAGAGAGAGAGAGAGAGAGAGAGAGAGAGAGAGAGAGGGGTGAAAGGGAAAGAGAGAGAGAGAATCATAGAAATCCGCTGTATCAAGAGGAAGAACATATGTTAATAATTATAATCACAAAACAGATTTTGAAGACATTTAAAATTCAAGTGTTGCCTAGCAACGAGCGTTCAGTGAATGTGTCCATGGTGATTTACAGCATAAAATTCCGTTCAGCTCCAAGGAATCCGTATCAGTAAAACATGTAATACAAATAAAGTGTTAATTTCAACAGCTCGGTTTTATGTTTGAGTCATATTTCTTTTCATGAATAATCACACACACGCGTACGCGCACACACACATATACACAAACACATACACACACGCACATACACACATATATATATTCATATATATAAACATATATTTATTTATAAAGATAAAATGTGGCTTACCGGTGAATATGGGAACGATCGCTGGAGGGGCACAAAATCCAGGGGTTAAGTCAGCGATATAACAAATACAAAGTGCTCAATACAAAGTAGAGCAAATTTATTAAAGAAATGGATACAATAGAAATGTACTCGAGTTTCACCATAAGGATCTTCAGGGTTAAATCCACTGAATTAATCGAGGTACCGATTAATTGCAGCCGATTACACGTGTGTTCATTGAATAAGATGTTACATTATAACATTACATTGTTCCTTCATAACGTAACATCTTATTCAATGAACACACGTGTAATCGGCTGCAATTAATCGGTACCTCGATTAATTCAGTGGATTTAACCCTGAAGACCCTTATGGTGAAACTCGAGAAATTTGTTGAAGTCCGTAGATTATATATGAAAGTCTTCAAGGTGTAAAATTCCAGATATAATGTTTTTTCATTTGACAAATATGAAAAATATATGGAAATTAATCCGACAGTATGAAATATAACATTTTGAAAAAACATATGATGTTTGTTATGTGATTGCATTTAATATTAATTTCCATATATTTTTCATATTTGTCAAATGAAAAAACATTATATCTGGAATTTTACACCTTGAAGACTTTCATATATAAATCTACAGACTTCAACACCACTAGTAAATTTTGGAACCCTAACATCTTTCTTCAAATTACCATGTGGACTTGTATATTGTTAACAGCTGAAATATATATACTATACTATTTTGATACCCACTTTACATTTTTTATATATTTTTACAATTTTTACAATAAACTCTTTTGAGTTTTACCATGAACTATAATGCTTCTGATTTTTAATTAAAAATAAAATTTATTTTATTTTTATTTTTAAAACAGAACATGCATTTTCAAAAAAATTTTCAGCGGTTGATATCAGCGTTCGTTCTGTAAACAGTCTTTTTAACGGATATTTTCTTCTCGTCTATGTCGCTCTTTGATGAAGACCAACTTATCGTTTTGGTCGAAACAGGCCTGTCAGCAATCATATAACAAACATCATATGTTTTTTCAAAATGTTATATTTCATACTGTCGGATTAATTTCCATATATTTTTCATATATATATATATATATATATATATATATATATATATATGTGTGTGTGTGTGTGTGTGTGTGTGTGTGTGTGTGTAATGAGTGTGTGTAATGAGTGTGTTTATGTGCGCGTGTGTTTATAGAAACTTCTTACATGTCAACAAGTGTTTGTTCGTGCAAATTAAAAATCAGATACCCACACAAACACACACGCACTCACACAGACACACACGCACACACACACATATGCAAACAAGCACACATATATATACAGATATATGTGTGTGTGCTTGTATTTGTGTAATGTGCTTTTTTATGTGTGTGTGTGTGCGTTTGTGTGTATTTGTGAGTGTTTATATGTGCCTTACATGTCACCGAGGATTGGTCCGTGCAAATGAAAAATTTACACACACACACACACACACACACACACACACACTCACACACACACGCACACACACACACATATATATATATATATATATATACACATATATATATATGTGTGTGTGTGTGTGTGTGTGTTTGTTTATGTATTGTGCGTGTTTGTGTGTTTTTGTGTGTTCTTGTGTCAAGGAGAATCAGTTGGTTTTGCATCCCTGGATATCCCGAGGTTGATAAAACCTGGAACCGGATGAGTCCAAGAGGCCCCTTCTGATTAATAGGCAGGTCATGGAAAACTCTTGCAGCTCTATGATTTTCCAGAACATATTGCTCTTATATCAAACCCTCAACCGTTTTTATCGTGAGCTAGATTGGTGGTTTCGGTGTCCTGGGTATGATGATAAAGTGCACCTGGTGGTGATATTCCCTTTCTGGAGGCTGGCTTTGGTGAAGTGCCCCTTTATTGCCATATCTCCCAGGTTCAGTCAGACATGGATTGGTAATACCTGTCGTAGGAGTTCTAGCTATAAGTTTAATAGATGAAAAAAAAACGATTTCAAAAATGTGTTTAAAAAATGTAATGCCCAACAAAAACGAATAAACAAAAACATGTTCTGCATAAAATAAAGCAACAATTGACATTCCGTAAAATCCAACTAACGAACCAACCAATTAACCAACCCATCAATCAAACCTTATAAAACTGTAGCCCACAAAGCCCCACCATAAAAAAAACACCAACGGAATAAAATTCGTACCAGGACCCTCCCGCAAAAAAAAAAAAGCAACAAAAAAAACAAATAATACTTCTAAAGACGAACATGGACATGGTTGAAAAAGCCTGTGACCAAAATATGGGACACTTTCTCAACAAATTGGACCCCCACATAAAAGAATGGCGTAAAGGAATCATTTTCATAAATACACCTGTGCCCTATATATATATATACAAGTTGTGTCGAGATTTTTCGTACTTTTTGACACACATTGTATTCTAAAAAAAATTAACGTTCCATTAATTCTTCATTTATATCCTGGTAAATACAGCTTTAACATTGGTACATTTTTTTACACACTTTGTATTCAGAAAAAAAAATGAATGGAACGTTATTTTTTTTCGGAATACCAGGTGTGTGAAAAAGGACAAAAAAATCTATACTTTTTGACAATCCTTGTATATATATTGTTTCCAAATGAATTGTCTGTTCTTGACTAAATAACATAGACTAGGAAGTTTACATACAACAATATATGATTAGTCTGAACTTTTGTCATGGATTTCTATTGAATAATAGAAGGCGATAACTGCTGGTATCGTGACGATGTCCGCCCCCAGGAGAATCTTCCAATGACGACCCTCTTTATCCGCATAGGTTGTCCCACTTTAGTAAAATAACGAAATATGTATATATGTAATAGTGGAACTTCGCTAGATTAAGGATGGCGTATAAATGGCTGACCTGTTAGTTTAACCAGGACGAGGAGTGAGAGTAGAGTAGAGAGTCTGCGTTGAGTGTTTGAAGAGAGGACAGGATATATATATTATATATATATATATATATATATATATTATAATATATATGTGTGTGTTTGTGTGTGTGTGTGAGTGTGTATTTTTTTCTTTCTTTCTGTACAAATTATTAATTGCCTTTATCTCTATCATTCTATTGATACACCTGTGTATGTGTATCTGTGTGTGTGTGTGTGTGTGTCTGTTTGTCTGTCTGTCTGTGTGGGCCTGTGTATGTGTGTGTATATGTGTGTATATCATTTCTTTTTTGGTAGGTTTATATATAAAACGCTCTCCCCCTCTCTCTC
>CM042152.1:48137702-48142702 GCA_023376005.1 Doryteuthis pealeii
ATCAGAGATCTACAGGCAGCCTTTTATACGTCATCCCCCAAATCCTAGTAACTTTCCACTCTTATCTACAAATTTAGTTTTTTCCCATTTCATTATTTTCCATTTTTATCCAAGTAACGCGTTGTGGTTTGATCCTTTTCCAATGTTTCCCCCATCCCTGATGATTCACAAGCTTCCATCTGGGACTAAATCGGCAGGTGTTTTTTTCTACCTAGACTTATGATGCTAATGCCAATTCTCGTTGAGCAGAGTCTCGGCATCTTTGAACACACACTCTCAACATTCCACTTCAATTAGCTGACATACTGTTATGATTGAATTTATCAATTAACAACATTGAAAGACCGGAAAAGGTTTATTAATTTTTATACAGGAATATAATTAATACAGTCAAAGCTCATTTCTCTAACAGTATGAATAGCTACTCGACTAGTAGTAACTCAACTACGAATACTACTACCTAACTCGACTACGAATAACCTCGCGTATTCCTATCTTTATATGTGTTTCTTTGGACGAGTCCATCTATCTTGTAGGGAAAATATAACTCCTTGTAACATATAAACTATTTGCTAACCCTGTTTTTCTACTCCTCGTATTTGGTAAGGTTCCTTTCATGAACATTCTCCAGATGCTCCTCACTGAGTGGTGTTACTTCCCACACAATAATTACTTATTTACATCCGAGATGACCATGTCTAGGGGGAATGTTGATTGTATGTAGTGATCAGGGAATTTTAAATATTTTCCAAAATTCCCTCTTTCTCTGTGTATTATACCCCATTTCTTTACAATGACTGCGTATCTATACCCCTTTCTCTCATGCATATTTATGCCCCCTTTTTTTCATTCACACCTATACCCCCTTTCTTTCATGCCTATCTATACCCCCTTTCTCTTTCGGAAATGGACTCGTCACCCCGAGTTCAAATCCTGGATGTGGTAATTGCATTTCACTTAGCACTAATATCATTGGGAAAGGTATGAATCCCTCCAGCTATGGATAAATTGTAGGGCAGACTGGGCTCTTTAACCTTGGTTTGGCAACCAGTCTAGGAGAAGGAAAACTCTGAATTCAAACCTGCTAAACTCTGCTTAAGAAGTGACCTTGTGTCACATCCAACTGGTGAGGAGAGGTTGGTAAATATATCCCTTTTCTGTATATAGTTATATATCCCATTCTTTCAATGCCTGTGTATCTATACCCACTTTTGCTCATGTGTATCAATACCCCCTTTCTTTCATGCGTATCTGTACCACCCTTTCTCTCATGCGTGTCTATACCCCCTTTCTCTCATGCGTATCTATACTCCCTTTCTCTCATGCGTATCTATACCCCCTTTCTCTCATGCGTATCTATACCCCCTTTCTTTCTCCACGACTTTGAGAAAGTGGATATAGTTTCCTCCCTAGAGTGGTATTTATTACATTTTACAGCTGTTGCGATAAGGTCTGCAAACGCCCGGAGTACCTGATCGTGGCACTAACGATAACATCAATTGCCTTGGAGCATCTACTGAGAAGATGCTGAAACGATTCTCTTTCTAAATACTGTGAGCCTGAAGGCATTTCACTCTTGCCCAATGTGTGAAGATCTCTGGACCCTGGAAGATGTCATATTCAGCTTGGACCAAATATTCTATGCAGTACGAGTAAGCGCACCAAATATTTAACAAAATGATGTTACGCCGCACTGTGTTCTCCCACCTTTAACAAAGCTACCCGTTGTCTTTTTGCCATGATTCTACTCTCACGTACCTTCTCAATGCTAGTAAACACCACATCCTGGAGAGATTGTTACGATTTTTGTGGTCATTTTATGCTTCAAGTGAGAGCACATCACCCGGGAGATCCCGTCTGTTAAACGAACGCGATCTTTAGTGAATAAACCTTTGGTTCTTCCTTGGTGTCCCTTACTGTTGGGCATGATCCTTTGGTTGTTCCTTAGTGTTGGGTGAATTCTTGCGTTGAGCAAAGTCCTTGGCTGTAGGTCTGTTCGTCAATGTCGAATAACGTGCAAATGAACGGCTTTCTATATCGGCGATTAAATAGTTAAATAACATCGTATTTGAGCTGTTGATAAGCTGGGTTTGATCCTTGTGACCACGCCGAGTCTATAAGTTTAAGTGGTGGACCACAGCACACCTTATATATAAAAATAATCCAACAGAGATGCTGTTGCCCTTCTCTTTGATAGCTTGAAAAGTAACCCACATAGGATTGTCATCATCTAAACAAGAGACTTTAACCGTGATTCTGCCTCTTACAACTCTCTGGTAGCATTCAATTTTCTGTCATTAAGGACTCATGCAATCTTCTACCACTTTATCAGGGTCACTGTACTGTAATATTTCTGTTAGCTAGATTCAAAGGGAAATGATTTGCTTTTCACTGTCAACTTCCGGTTGTTTGTTAACAGACGATTTTTAGAAACTTAAAAAAAAGTTATTACATGTTGTTGTTGTTGTTACTTCAGTAGAAATGCTTTTAAAAATTATAAAACTATTTCCGAAAAACACGTTTTTATATTAAAGACACGTTTTTTATAAAATACTTATTTTATGTTGTTTTTAATTTAATAGCGTTTTTTATTATAAAACTTTAAACGAAAGACATATTTTTAGGCATTTCGTGCTGTTACTTCTTTCATGCTGCTGCTCTTACTGCATTAGCAATTTTAATTTTAGTTTAAAAATGCTATTGAATTAACAACAACATGAAATAAGTAAAAATCGTGTCTTTAATATAAAAAGGTGTCTTTCGTTTATAGTTTTATCACTTTGAAAATGCTACTAAAGTAACAACAACAACACGAAATAACTAAAAAAATGTTTCTAAAAAAATTATTCTGCAAGGCTACTAAGGAGAATCTTGAGGGTACTGGTGATACCCTATAGCAAAAACATTACTTAAGCTTCTTCGAATATATTTGCTAATATTGTAATATCTTATTGGCATTGAAGTCTCAGAAGACTATATTATTCTTGTGCTCCTGAAGTTACAGCGCCTTCTGTGACTGTGAAGTCCAATGTTCGAAAAACAGCCTCGACCACAGATATCGCATGTAAATGCTGTCCCTGAAGATGTTGATGTGCCGGTGCTTTGTTGCCGCTGCTTTCTTCTGGACCTCATGAATTCATGGTTTTGCGCCAGGTTGACTTCAGACATGAACAGTCCGCTACGGAGAGCCTAGTGCCACCGAGGGTGGTCTTGGCCAAATTTCCCCAGTTGGAAGGGGCAATGCCAATGCATCTGAGATCATTCTTGTAGACATCCTTGAAACGTAGTTAGTGGCGACAATCTGTCTCTTGCCAGACGAAGCTTTGCATAGAAGATGTCCATCATCCACCCAATGATATCAATTATACAATTATAATTTTAAGTATAATTGTTATGGAAAACCTAATATTGTAGATAAATTTTGGAATGACGTATGAAAGGCTACCTGTCAATTTCTTATAGGTTAGCACAAGGCGAATAATGTTGGAATTTTTTGTAATATAAGGCGTGTGCCAGATGCTACTTCTACATATAGACTCGCCGACTACCATGTGACCAGCCTTCTTATCCAATCACTGGCAGTGCTTCTGCTGCTGTTGGTGTATTTATACTGGCCTGATTCTAATCTTAGCTCATTCACACTTGGATCTTCTAGGACGTCGGACCTAAAGGACACTATACCACAAGGACTTATTGACTTACTTATTTACTTTAAGTTCTTTTACAACTGGCCAAGGATGGCGGCCAGATACTCAACAGTGAGTGAGCAAATGAGAAAGTATTGTCAGTCTGGGCTGAGTGTCCGAAGAGGACAGACGCAAGATGAGTCTCTGTTCTCTAAGCATTTTTACTTGGAGGTAAGATAAAATATGAGCCTATAAAAAAAGAACGTCTTGTGTGTTGGAGTTTTTTGTATATAACGTATGCTGGAAACCGCCACTTAAACTTATAGGCAGGGCGTGGACACGGGGATTAAACCCAGTCAATCAACAGCTTGAATACGTGGTTAGTTAACTATTTAATCGCCGATATTGAATGTCGTTCATTTGCACGTATTCGCCATTTCTGAACGTAACTGCAACAACTATAACGTTACAAGACTATATATATATATATATATATATCCTCAAGGGATTCCAGGCTTAAATAGCGAGAATTCCATTGAACCCACAACATATCCAACAACAAAGACAGATTGACCCAGCAAAGAGAATAGCTGAAGAGTAAGAGGATAAGTATAGAAATATTACTATTACAATTGTTGTATCGTTGAGGTGGTAAAAGATACACAGAGAAGTAGTGTGCTTCTGATATATTTTATTCAGCACTTGTATCTGGTGCTAACAGATACTTATTACTTAAAAACAAGAAGTAGTACAATTCACAAAGACAAACTTACAAGAATGAGGAGGGTCAAATATGTGTAGACAAACGCAGTGATTTTGTCCGAATATAATTTTCCGTTTCTATCACCGCTACGTCGACTATTATAGACTATGAGCCAGTCCATTTTGTAGGGGTGGTAACTCCTTCTACAACAACAATGAAATCCTTTTAAGTGACCCTGAAATGCAACACTATTCTTCTCTCGATTTCTATATATAACAGTTCACACAAAGTGTGGTAGTATTTTCTCCAGCTGATGATGAAATGGCTGTATTGTTCTCATATTGGTTATTGGTATTATAGTCACAAAGTTTTATCTGGTTGTACTATTTGGATTTCTTTAAGTGTTTGTCATAAATAAGTAACATTCTGGGAATTTCAAACTAACTGTCTATTCAATCCATGGAGGTAGATTGTTTTTATTCTACTGTTCATACTTAGAAGATATCTCATATCGGTTATGCTTCCTAATTGAATTCATCTTTTAGAAGTCATTTGTCTGTCTCTTCAACTGAATAAGAGTATGCTGTGTTTTAAACAATATGGAGTCGTCTCTATACTGCATAGTAAACCTCTCAAGTTAGTATACCAGTTCACATACCTACATAGTAATA
>CM042152.1:48147702-48152702 GCA_023376005.1 Doryteuthis pealeii
GTTACTACCACGTTGTCGCATAAGTAGTTAATCCAAAAGGGCTCAATATATTTCGGAAATTTAGAACTTTTATTGTCGTAGTAAAAAGTTTTTCTCTCTACCACGGTTTTGGTGTTCAAGGTACACCTTCCACAGGAAAACTAAAAGTTATAGGTAGCTATTTCCTAAAGACTAAAGTTTTATACTTACGGGAGTGTTTTCCTGACGATATGTGACTAAACATACTACTTTGAAACTTTGAAATGTTAATAATCGCACCTTAAATGTATTGTACACTATAATGAATATATATATATATATATCTAACACCGGTTTCGACCTGGGGTCCAGTGAGTTTCGGCCGCTGGACCTTACAAGTTAATAGCGTCGATCCCAGGGGGATATCCCCCCAGGCAATACCTGCCCCCTTGACTTAAAGGGACAGGGCTGGGTTTATTGCCCAGCGCCTGAGGCGCCCTCCTTGAGGGGGATGCCGATGGGATCGACGCAATTTTTGTTTGCCCACATAAAAATGAGACCTTGTGTCCAGCCCATACAAGTGGGGTATGAGGCAAATATCTATCTATCTATCTATCTATCTATCTTTCTCTCTCTCTCTCTCTCTCTCTATATATATTATATTATATATATTATATATAATAGCAAAAATATGCGCCTCCGTGTATTTAAGTATTAAGTATTTAAGCGTTAATGCAATGAAATACATTAAATTATAAACTAGACTAACGAAATTAAATAAGATCTCATATATAGAGATTACACGATTTTTTATTATATTTTAATTGGTTTCTACATAATATCATTCATAGGATTGATTTTATTACGTTGGAGAATAAAACAATGTTATTAGTGATTAATAACACCTACTTCTTCTTAGTCGTCGGGGTGTCCTTATGTCGGTATCAGCCAATCAGCGAGGGAGTCTATCCCCTTTTCACTAGCGCTAGACCAAGGAGATTATCTTAGCGTCTGAGGTGGAGCGCCACACCTAAAATCAGCTCCTTACTTTACTGCACAGATCCCTGGGCTACTCATACGCTGAGTTGGCGAGTACCGGTATCGAACTAGGAACCTTGTGGTTTCTAGCCGGACTCTCTATCGACTAAGCTAACCCGGCCCTATCTATTAAATCAGGTTTTGTTAAAACCAGTAGACAAATTAACCACACTATAGCTTATGTAAACCTTTATTTCTTAGTAATATATATAAGACAAATTGCAGGATTCTAAACGCAAATTGCAGGATTCTAACATGGTCTGATTGTCTAACTCAGATTTTCATGCAGAAATCACTGATAAATATGATTTATTCCATGTATTGATGATTTTGAGTAAAAAACAAATACTGCTACATCATACGTCGGGTATATAATAGAGAGTCGAGTGTACAATTGAGAGAGAGAGAGAGAGAGAGAGAGAGAGAGAGAGAGAGAGAGAGAGAGAAGTGCTTTGTTATATAGTCATATATACCCACAACATACGTCGGGTATATAATAGAGAGAGTCAACTCGGGTGTACAATTGAGAGAGAGAGAGAGGAGAGAGAGAGAGAGAGACAGACAGACAGACAGACAGACGTGTTTTGGTTATATAGTCATATATACCCATATATATATTATATATAATATAATATATATATGATATATATATAATATAATATATAATATATATTATATTAATATAATATATATATATATATATATATATATAATATAAAAAAATGAAAAAAAAAACAACAAAAGTTAAATAAATTCAACACATATTGCATTGTAAATTGCCTTCAAAATCTTTATATTACACACACACACAATGCTTCAATGATACTATAAAGAAACAAACTTTATTTCAATATGCCGAGCAAGGCTTATATTTATAGTAAAAATTAAAAGAATTTCGAACACTTACCACGCGCAGGAACAGCCAAGCCGAGTTAACATCACGGAATTAGACGATTTAACATCACGGAAAAAATTTTTTTTTAAATATACGGCGTTCATCAACTTCTTAAACAACAGAAGATTACACTATCGCCGTGGGATAAGTACTATAAAAAAATCACCTAGTACTTTCAATACTTTCAACTTTCAATAACTCTGAAGATGGAATTTTACTTCCGAAAATATTTAGTTTTGAAAAAAAAACAAAAAAACTGAAAAATCAGCAGTCATACCCCATCCTATCACCCACGGTACTCCGTAGATTCACCCCCCTTTCATTTCTCCAGGCTAAAGAGAATTTTTTTTTAATAAAGTGGCGTAAATCAGACTTTAAAATAGATTTTTTTGAATTACTTTAATTATTAATTTATAGAGTCAAATTTAACATAATTATTAAACTTACTTTAAAATATTTCATGTTGGGTAAAAAAAAAAGTAGTTATATATTTAAATGTGATGGGATCTTATTCAGATGAGCAAACGTTGACTCCCCCCATCGTTTAACTAAAACAAAATAAAACAAACTAAAAGAATACATTGCTGACTAACTCTTTGATTTTTGGTAATTTATCTATCTTAAATTAGTGAATCAATCAACTTATTTGGTAAGTAGATAAATTATCTTTGTTTCTCTTTTCCGAAAATTAAAATAAATTTAGCTGCGAAATAATTCAAATCAGCTTATTTTGTTTTAAAATCAAGATTTGTGGGTTAAACTTCGCAATATTTTATAAGAAGTATATATTAACATTACCGACAAAAACTTAGTTACCTTAACCCCTAAACCGTAACAGAATTCGAAAAAAAAGTTAATTCACAACTGTCATATATCCCAAATAAGTTTCCGTTTTAATTTTGACGACGATTTGCAAGTTTAACCGATTTAAGGTTGTTTTGAGATTAAAAAATGTATGAGATAAATAATACACACACACAAACAAACCAATGCCTTTTTATTGTAACTAAGTTTTTGTCGGTAATGTTAATATATACTTATAAAAAATTTATTATGTTTCCTAGTTTTTAATACAAAAAAATCAAGAGTTTATTAGAAAATAAGTTGTTTAGAATTAAATTATCAGCTACGACATAATTTATTTACTAAAAGAATAGGTAAATGCCTCACGATTTAACTCTTAATATTATTGAAAAAGAAAGTTGGGAAAAATGTTAGAAATTATTTAAAATAAAATTTTAACTGAACGGTAATATCTGCTTTCTGGATATAAACGGGAGAATAATTTGTTTCCAAATAAAATAATACATTTCTTCAAAAACTGTTTGTTTGAGTTTTCTTTTACAGAGTATAAATATACATGCGTCACGGATTCGAACCTATTAACTTATGGATCCAGAACACAAGCAAGATATTTTTTATACAATATTTTCTTTGATTAAATAAATACGATTTTGCTGTACATTAAAGAAAAGTATTTATTTTACATTTTATAAATTTTTAAATCCCTGAAAAATAAAATAAAAATGTAGACAATAGGAATTTTTAATATAAAATTCTTTTGAAATAATCTAACAATTAAAAACAACAGCAAAAAAGAAAAAGATACATATTTTTTCTTATTTAACGAGATTTAAGTTTCAATGTTTAAGATGCCCTATTTCCAAAACCGATTTATTAGTGAATTATCTTTTTTTACATATGTTTCATCATTAAATTGTCTTTCGAAAAATGTAAAATTTATTTATGTACAAAAAAAAAATCTTGGTACGGGGATCAACGTGCGAAACATATTGGTGCATATCGCATTAATGCGTTCTGGCCCCTTGCCCTAAAAAACGCTACATGATGCCTTCTGAAAATTCGAACTGTGCTATTTATGAACTTCCTACCTGGGTAAAGAAGAACAATTTCCTCATAAATTCCTACAATAAAATAAATTGAACCCTCATTTTATGTCTGTGTTTTTTGCAATAAATGTTTTATTTTTCTTGCACCCATTATTTTACAATACTAAATATATTTTCTTGGAGATATGTTAGCACCATATATATTTATAATATGCCTAGACTACATAAGTAAACATCATTAGATGTTATAAATAATTTTTGTTTTAAAAAGGCAAGAAGCAGGCAATATTCTGCACCGAATGCAGCATGAAACATCACCCTCTATGTGAACTCCGATAAAACCAATTTCATGTGTTTTTAAAATTAAGGAGGCATCTCCACGTTCGATGACAAACCCTGGAAATTGGTGTTACAATTAACGTACCTAGGTAGTAATATATTATCTAAAGAAAGCCATGTTAATCAATGCATAGTGAAAGGCATGGTCTTCCATGGACTATCAGTCATATAGAAATCTGATCTCATTGACAAGTTAAAGCAACAATTCTTCACAACCATAGCTGTATCATTGCTACTGTACAACTGTACCACTTAGACACTAACATAGCACCTAGAGAATAAGCTACATGGGAACTGCACAAGAATGCAGTATGTAAATTCAAAAATGTTGTGGAAGCAACACCCCATGAGAAAGCAGCTGTATGGCCACTTGCCACTTATCACAGAAACAATCTGAGTAAAATGCTGGACACTGCTGGAGAATCAAGGACAAACTCATGATGTTGTTGTATGGAAACCAGCAGACAGGCACGCCAGTGTGGACCGTTGAGCAAAGATGTACATTGACCAACTCTGTGCAGATATTGGATGCTGTGAAGAGGACCTCTTGAGAACAATGATTGATAGGGTAGGGTTGGCTAGAGATTGTCATGGATATCCATGATTAAAATCCTATTTACCTTTAATTACAAATTAACTAACCAAGTGACCCTTCTCTTGTTCTTCCTTTGGTCATTTGAAAATGTTTACTCCAGTTTAAATAACTTATTTGGACAGTTTGGGAAAACTTTGAATTAGGGTTTAGTTAAAAAATGAACGAAATAACGAGAAAGGAATTCAAACTCACTTACGATGATGTTTCAGTCCAACATGTTAGCCACTGTGTCACAGAGAAGAAGAAGAAGAAGAAGAAGAAGAAGAAGAAGAAGAAGAAGAAGAAGAAGAAGAAGAAGAAGAAGAAAAGAAGAGAAGAAAAGAAG
>CM042152.1:48155202-48162702 GCA_023376005.1 Doryteuthis pealeii
GATATGTGGCAGGTGGCCGTATAGCTGTTTTCTCGTGGGTTGTTGTTTCCAAATCTTGTTCAGGATCACACGCAGCATTCTTGTTGTGCAGATGGAAATCCAATCTCACAGACAAGTTAAAGATACAGTTCTTCCAGGCCGTTGTCGTGTCAGTACTGCTGTATGGCTGCACCACCTGGAACCTAACGAAGCGACTAGAGAATAAACTAGATGAGAGCTGCACATATACATATACATGGACCTAATATATTATACTTTATTTTGGTTTTTAGTCCTGAACCTACACAAGCATCATTGTGTCACAAAACGCAAACTCTGTCTCGTCCAGGATTCGAACTCGGATCTCCGTGTCCATTTTCTACGAGAATAACCATAACACAATTGGCACCTCAGTAACAAAACAAAACAAAAAGATTATATGAATAAAATTGAACATTCAGCTTTTCTTTCGAAAATGATAACAATAGTAAAAGATTAATTAAGACAATCAGTGGTGTTATAAGAAGTTTAGCCTTGGACTGTTGAGATTCACATATAATTTCTAATTATATAAATAACACATTATAAGAAAAATAAGATTGAAAAAAAATCATAGTTATTAATTTTCAATCTAATTTTTAATAATGTATTTTGCTTCTTTTTCAAAAAAGCAATTTTCAAAGCTAAATTTGCAAATTAGCTAACTTTGTTAAAGAAACTTGACTATCATTGTCAGTAAATATAGCATCAGACACTCAGTAATAGTGTAGGCGAAAATAAACGGTCATTTTCGCAACACAGTTATGTGTAGATATCAGATCCGGACAGACTGACAGATACAGGAATCTTATAGATACTAGCAGGACCTGTGGATATACCACGGTATAATAATTCAGTTATTACATTATGATATGTTTATTTAAGAGCTATTGCCAAAACAGTTCAATACGTAAAAAGTATAATAATCTTGATTTAACTCTCACTCTCTCTTCTTTTCTTTCCTTCTTTTCATCTTTTCATCATATTCGATTAAAAAATTAGCGTTATCGCTTCCATGCACTCTTTATCCTCAATATTATTTTTTTTATTCTGTCTTTATTATACTTTTTCAGTGTTATGTGTCCTGTTTCTTGCTTTAAAACTCTCTCGCTTTTTTCTTTTTGTCCTTCTTTTCATCTTTTCATTATGTTTGATTGAAACAGATTAGCGTTATCGCCTCCGCACTCTCGTCCCCTCTCTAAATTTCCCCTACTCCCTTTCTTTCTTTTTTATTATATTTTTTCTGCGTAGCATATTTTTTTTTTGTTGCCTTTCTTTCTTTCTGATAAAAACGGAATGGTCCATCTTTTTAGCTGAGATGATACCACTCAAAAGAAATAAGAATTCGGCACATAAGCAACACCGATAATCAAGATTTATAGTTTTGCATTTCATCTTGGGCGATTTGGACGGTCTTATTTTTAACCAGAGGTTGTTGCTAGTTAATAACAGTCGGACGATTAAGGAACTAGAGTATTATCTTATAGATATAGCAAGAGTAGAATAGAAAGGTGTGCAAGAGAGGAACTTTGGATGTATTTACCCAGCTCCTTCACAGAAGCAGGGTGTAAAACAAGGCCAATTTCTTAAGCTAAGTATAACTTGTTTGAAATCAGGGTTTTCCTTCTCCAGGACTGGTTACCTAGCCCAGTCTGTCCTACTATTTACCCATATAGGGAGGGAAATAGTTGGATACATACCTTTCCCAAAGGTATTAGTGCTATATGAAATGCAAACAGGATCATCCAGGATTTGAACTCCGGTTGACGAGTCTATTTCCTACGACTCTAACCATTACACCACCCGCCTCCAACAAGGTGGACAAGAGAGGAAAGGAAAGGTGAAACGGAATATTGTGTGTGTGTGTGTGTGTGTGTGTGTGTGTGTGTGTGTGTGAGAGAGAGAGAGAGAGAGAGAGAGAGAGAGAGAGAAGTGGTTAACCCTTCTAGAAAATATGTGTGGGAGACAAGGAGGTAGTGTTTAGATGAGGAGAAAAGAGAATGAAGTAATGAAAGACAGACAAAATGAATTCAACAACAAAAAAAAAAAAAAAAAGAAAAAAAAAAGGAAAAAGGGAAGCAAAGCAGACTGGTGGATGAGAGGATATAACCCGACCATTCCATTTTCTTTCCTTTGTTTTTCTGCCGCAATAAAAGACAACGATGACGACGGCGACGACGACGATGATATTACGTGATTGTAATTATTCCAATTTGCAGATGCCACGTTCTTCCACTCTCAGTTAAATATTTCCGGGCAACACGCTTGATTAGTTACGTCAGGAAAGACAAAGATTACAAGAGGAATTAAATCAGAAAAAGAAAAAAAATAATCGATAAAATAGTTGAGTTTATAAAAAAAATCTAAGAGAAATAAAGAAAACTAAAAGAAGTTGTTTTTTTTTCTGATTAGAAAAAAAAACGAAGTCAAAATCAATAAATTTCAAAGTTAATATTTAAAAAAAAAAATACAATGCTAATTATAATATCAAGTACAGGTACAAGTCCTTTGGTCCGATATTCTTTTTAATCTAACCGACATTTGAAGAAAAACAACAATTACTGTTCTTTTTCAAAGAATATATTATTCCTATTGAATTTCATTTAATTCATTCTATAGACACAACATTTATATACTGGTCTTTAAGGTTGCCCCATCGTTGTGTAATCGTTGCCAAGCTAGTCTTGCAGATCCATTACTACTTTTTACTATAACTAGCATTAGAAAAAATACTATTTTTTTCAATAATATATTTTTCCTATTGGATTTCATTTAATCCATTTTATAGATACTAGTTTTGTATACTAGTCTTTAAGGGCACCTTATCCCGGTACAATAATTCAAATTCGGACTAATATACTTGGGAAAAAACATGGAACTTATCTTCCCCCAATATGGGTTAAATAGCACCACTACTGTTCTTCCACAAGGATGTCTTTGGCATTAAATAAATCTCGTAGTTTGATATGCCATTAAATAGAGAAACCAAAAACGGAACCCAGTGTTTTGACAGTTCATCTATATATTAATATTCGTGTTCCTTAAACTTATGACCATTATCATCTTACAACACCCCCTGGTTAAAAATGAAACCGTCCAAATCGTCCAAGATGGTATGAAAATATATAAATCCTGCTTATCTGGAGTTGCTCATGCGTCTAATTCTTATTTCTCATGAGCGACATTACCTCAGCTAAATAATGGACTATACCGTTTTAATTATAAAGATAAAAGGGAAGCAAAACATGGAGTATTTCAGAGTATAAGATGTACTAAGATTGTACCGCAACTTATATTCATATACTGTTCCAAAGCAGTGGTGACTGAATCGCCCAATCAAAAAACGACAATCATCGATAAGCTAGTCTTGCAGATCCATTACTACTTTTTAATTTAACCAACATTTGAAAAATATCAAAAAATTTTATTCAAATAATATGTTTTTTCTACTGGGTTTCATTTAATTCATTATATAGATATAAGTTTTGTATACTAGTCATTAAGCGCACTTTATCGTGGTACAATCGTTGCAAAGCTAGTCTCGCAGATCCAAAACTACTTTTTAATCCAACCAATATTTGTAAAAAAAAAGCAAAACAATTACTAATATTTATTCAATGAATATATTTTTCCTATAGGATTTCATTTAATCCATTTTATAGATACAAGTTTTGTATACTGGTCTTAAAGGGCATCCCATCATTGTGTAATCGTTGCCAAGCTAGTCTCGCAGATCCATTACTACTTTTACATCCAACCAACATTTGAAGAAAAATGATAATTACTATTTTTTTCAGAATGTTTTCCTGTTGGATTTCATTTAATTCATTCTATAGATGCAATTTTTGTACAGTGGTCTTTAAGGGCGTCTCAGTGTGGTGTAATGTTTAGCATGCTAGAGAAGCAAGGGCGAACTCATAAGTGGCGTTCTTCTGTGGACATCTATATATGGGCACTTCAGTGTAGGCTGACCAGCAAAAACCTACATTAATCAGTTCTGTGTAGATAATGGATGCCGTTGCGGAAGACCTACCAGGTGGGAAGACTGATAGGAACGGGTGGCAAGAGAGAGAGAGAGAGAGAGAGAGAGAGAGAGAGAGAGAGAGAGAGAGTGAGAGACAGACAGACAGACAGACAGAGTCATATAATCCGTGTTGTCAGTCCGACCTAATGATGATGATGATGATGATGATTGTTACAGTCTTTTGGAGGAAAAATGGCGACTTTTTAGTAACCTATTTTTATCTGTAAGTTGAGTTCTAGAGCTTCTCTTCTCTACTACTAAAAATTGTTTTATAAGAGCTTTTTTGCCCATGAAATCCAAAAAATGTTATCAAAAAAGTTTTAATGCCGACCAATTTTAAGTTATTCTGATTTTTTCCTAGCAAGATCAATATCTCGATGTGGCACTGCATCTAGGATGCCGTTGCGGAAGACCTACCAGGTGGGAAGACCGAAAGGAACGGGTAGCAAGAGAGAGAGAGAGAGAGACAGACAGACAGACAGACAGACAGACAGAGTCATGTAATCCGTGCTGTCAGTACGACCTAATGATGATGATGATAATGATTGTTACAATCTGTTGGGGGAAAGGTGTCTGTATTTACCCAGGCCCTTCGCAGAAGCAGGATGTAAAACAAGGCCAATTTCTTAAGCGGAGTTTTAATTCAGGATTTTCGTTCTCCTTGACTGGTTACCTACCCACGGTTAAAGAGCCCAGTCTCCCCTACTATTTACACATTGATAGAGGGAAATATTTGAATACATACCTTTCCCAAGGTTATTAGTGCTATATGAAATACAAATCCTGCAGGCCTTAAGTCAGAGTGCTTCTCCAGTGGAATTGGATCCTTGGTAATCCCTTGGTAAAGAGTCCTAAGTATTGGTAATCGTCTGAAAATCCTGAGTATTGTAAGTCCCTCCTCAATGAGTGCATTAGAATTATGGCCAGTGTGGGGGTTTAAGTAGTGTATCGGCCACGCAGTATGGCTAGTGACTGGCCGGAGGAATAAATCACGTGACCTTGGCTAGTCAGGTGGGGAATTGGAGCACACCTTATATACCAACATACTCCCACAATGATGATGATGATGATAGTGGTGGTTCTTGAATTGTGGATTCTCTCTTGTTCAGCAGCCTTTTAGATTACATTGTTGTCATACTCGTTTGCGAGTAGATATAGATACTATTGTACATGTTTTCTTTAAATGCTATTTTGCTGTTGTTCTATAATCAACTAGCACTTTCTGCACCGAAGTAAGTTCATCTCCCCCCCTCTCTCTCTCTCTCTGAGAAATATGACAGCTGAATGTATATTTCAATACATTGTTTGCATAGGCGAACATGATAACTGTAGGCGTTTGTAAATTTCTTCCTCGGGATGAACACAGCTATCTTCTACATCAATGGCAACAACTGCAATATTCTAAACATATTTAAAGGCACAGTCATTTAGTGTATGTACACTTGTGGCCTGTTACATAATTTGTGGGTTGCCTACGAATTATGTGTGCTAGTGTAGTTAAAATTAAAAAAGGACGGTAGAAAGTTACCGTTAGTTATTATAGGTTATGACCCTTATTTGACCTCAACTTCTGCCAACGGAAAGGCGTGAGAACGGAAATTTGGTTTAGTTAGCAAATTTCGGCCGATAGTAAGAAGGAGCAGACGTAGGGTTCCTTCGCTCCTAAGATGTTGACTTCTCACTGCGCGGTTAGAAAACTTTTGGGCTCTGGGTTTTTAATAAAGAATAAGAGAAAAAAATTAAGTCTTGCTTATTATTACCAACAAAGGAATAAGCAGACAGACAGCCAAGATGAAAGAAGAATCAGCGCACAAGGAGATGGCAGCGACGGAATAAGAAAAAGTAGACTTAAGTAAGAGTCCCTCTCATATTCCTTCCTCTCTCCCGAATATATACCCGATATGAAGGGGTATATAACAGGCCTCCTGGGAAGGTGATCAAATAAATAAGACCTGAAATATAAAATAATCTCTGCCAGTGACATCATAATTCACATTCGGACTAATATACTTGGGAAAAAACATGGAACTTCTCATCTCCCATTATGGGTTAAATAGCACCACTACTGTTCTTCCACAAGAATGTCTTTGGCATTAAATAAATCCCGTAGGTTGATATGCCATTAAATAGAGAAACCAAAAACGGAACCCAGTGTTTTGACAGTTCATCTATATATTAATATTCGTGTTCCTTAAACTTATGATCGTTATCATCTTGCAACACTCCCCTGGTTAAAAATGAAACCGTCCAAATCGTCCAAGATGGTATGAAAATATATAAATACTGCTTACCTGGAATTGCTCATGCGTCTAATACTTATTTCTCATGTGTGACATTACCTCAGATAAATAATGGACTATTCCGTTTTCATTATAAAGATAAAAGGGAAGAAAAAACATGGAGTATTTCAGAGTATAAGATGTACTAAAGACCGCAACTTATATTCATAGACTGTTCCAAAGCAGTGGTGGCTGAATCGACTAATTAAAACCACCCAAACATGTATTTCATTTGCTATTTAAAAGTGTTGATAAATTGTACTAAAATTACTCGCTGGAAGGACAAATCAACAGACAAGGATTGTACAACTTTCTATTTCAAGACAGAATCAACACTGAGATCAACAGACAAGGATTAAAACTGATACTACATCTTTCTACTCCAAGAAAGGATTAGACTTTATACCACAAAGGATCTTCACTGTAAAACTGGTTTCAACTATAGCCTAAAAACGGCCACATGAATTGTAACACATGGGTAATTCCATGTCAAATCATCCAGAAAAAAGTAAAATAGTCATCCACCCACTTTTTTTCTGAATTTTTTTCCAGGTGTGGACTATGTTAACATTAGACGATCCCCAAAATTTGAGCTTCCAGTTCCAAAAATTGGCGGATTTATGTTACTTTTTGGCTCTCCAAATTTGGTGGTGTTGGCAAAATATGGCGACTTTTTGTAACCTCTTTTTGTCTGTAAATTGAGTTCTGGGGGTTCTCTTCTACAAAGAATTGGTTTATGAGAGTATTTTTGCCCATGAAAACCAAAAATGCTATCAAAAAAGTTTGAAAGTCAACCAATTTTTAGTCATTGATGATTTCTGATTTTTCATAGTAAGATCAATATCTCGATGTGGCACTGCATGCCTCTGCACGAAATATGACACGAAGTCAATATTTAAGGGGATTTTAACAACTTTTAACTCAGTTTTCCTTCTCCTAAACTGGTTTTCATACAAAGATTAGAGCCTAGTCTGTCCTTTTGTACTCATAGATGGAAGGAGAGAATAGTTGGATTCCTCCTGATCTCAAGGTTATTAGCGCAATGTAAAATTTAACCAGCCTCGTTGAGAATTTAAACTCGTGTCACCGTGTCCATTTGCTACTACGATAACCATTACACGAGGGGCGCATATCGTTATTTTGAATGGGAAAAACATTTCTTTAGTCGAGAGAGATTAT
>CM042152.1:48172702-48190527 GCA_023376005.1 Doryteuthis pealeii
TGGACAAAGCTGAGTGGGTTATTTCCTAGTTGAGTAACATGAGTGACCCAGAAAAAACAGAACCCAAATTATTTATTTATTTCCCCATTAAACTAACCCTAAATCCCAACCCTAACCCTGACCCTAACCCTAACCCTAAGCCCTAACCCTAACGCTTGTTGGACTTAAACTTTAAAAAGATAAAGATTAAAATTAAGTTTTATTACAAAATGTGTGTGTGTGGGGGGGGTTTTCTGAATCACCCTGTAATATTATGTTACTCAACTAGTGGAGGGTTAGGGTTAGGGTTAGGGTTGGGGGTTAGGGTTAGTTTAATGGGAAAATAAATAATTTGGGTTCTGTTTTTTCTGGATCACCCTGTAATATTATGTTACTCAACTAGCGGAGGGTTAGGTTTAGGGTTAGGGTTTAGGTTTAGGGTTAGGGTTAGGGTTTATTAAATTTCCATTATGTGTTTGTCTTCTTTGTCCGACAATTTGCCTACAACTATAGAGAAATAAGAGCTCCTTCGAAACCCGTAAATAGTCTTAGTTTTAATGGATATTAAGATACTAGCTTGCTAACTATTATACCACTATGGAACTCCCTAGCATATATCTCTGTATGAACATAGATATGTGTGTAGTGTCAAAGGGTAGCTAAACAAGATAGGAAGGTAGCCAGATTTTAATCATCTTATCATAATGGAGATTATGTGTTTGTTTATTGCGGGAAATCTAAGGAAACTATATTACTATTCAACTCAAAATTCCATGTTAATTACGCTACGATTTTACTTTTATTTAAACCTCAATTATTAATAAAATTGGTTTACATTATTGACCATATCTACATAATAATACATTTAATTGTATATATACAAAAAATAGCAGTTTACAGTGTGAACAGGAATACTAAATTGCATATTGATATAAAAAAGTTGATTTAATATCTGCTTAGTATTATTGATTTCTCATTGATTGGTTTCATCTTAATGAATACGACCAAAAATACCGGGGATGAACCTTAAAATAAATCCATTAACAAGAAGAAATAACTGTAATTTTATTATTTACTTCCTAATTTAACTAAATAGTTAAATTAGGAAGATTTAGCAATGAAAGGCGGGAGTAATGGAATATCAAGTTTCAGTTCTTCTATTTTCCGATTATACCCCCTTTGATTCAAATCCTTTTATCTGTATTCTTATTTAATTTAATTAGACTTTCTAATTTAATATGATATTTTATTACATTAAAACTTAAATACTTGCACACGGATGGTTGATATATTGCTACTTTAGAAATTAGAAAGTGAATAATATACTCTTTCCCAAGAGCATTAGTGATATTTTAGATGCACCAAAACTCATCCAGGATTTGAACTGGTTCACCATATCCATTTTCTATGATGATATCAATTTTACCACAGGCACTTACATGGGTTGAAAAAATAACTTGGGGATGTTAGTATTATAAGAGATACGAGTCGGTTTCCTTTGAAAATAGCATAAATCAAAACTAATTCCTGATAGTATACAATCTTCCAAATAAAATAGTTGATATTATTCTACAAAGTCACTAGTGTTTAGAGAAACCCTAGGGGAAGGGGTGGCGCAATCAGCCGAAAAATGTTGGGTCTCCTTTCAGCTGGTTATCACTGAACCTGTTAGTCAAAATCTGTCGAGTTATTTCCACGTCGTTCAAACCAGCGCTTTGTCAAAACAATTCCCTTTTGCGTTTTTTTCCCAAATATTTGCTTCACCAGCATTTCTAACTTTGTCGCAAAACACAGATTGTTGTTTCAGCCTTTTGGATTTCAGTAATCTGTCTCTTCTTTCTTTTTCTTTTTTCTTTTTTTCTTTTTGATCTTCTGTGTAAGGACGGGAAACGAAGCGCCTTCGGAATTGGAAAAAAAAAGAAAAAAAGAATGTAAACAACTGATAAGAATGTCCTTGTTGATCTTTTCTCAAATCCAGAGTTAAAGTACTGCCATTATTCCTTGGTTTGTTTGGCCGAAAGGGATATTTTAACTGTTCCTAGAATTATTGAACTAGCAAAAAACTGCTCCATCCGAGCACAAGTAATTCATTTTTAATATAATTAAATATTACATTGAATTAGACGAATTAGATTAGTTACGAACACAAAAAAGAGATTATTCTTATATTTATTCTTTATTCTAATTGATTTCAATATAAAATTATATATAGGATTAACATTATGTAGGTTACAAATATTTTCAAAGGGTTTTTGGAGGTCAATCTCTGCCGGATGATTGAAGAGGGGAACCGGTAATAATTATGGAAAGATAACTATTGGGAAAGGTTCAATCTTCGTGATAAATTATTATTTAGCAAAATCATTAACAATATGCAATTTTTGGTGCCAATGTTATTAATGGCGCGCGAAAAAGTATAATCTCGGAAGAACAAAGGTTTTTTATGATATACTGTATTACTAAAGTTTTAATCGTGAATAGTTTATTTCTCTGTCTTCGTTTGTAGTTGTTATTTTTATAGATTTCCTTTTGTAAAATGGATCAGTACATATTGTTCCTCCTTTGAAAAGCAATTACCCCAAATCCCCTATGTACAGATCAAATAGAACCACTACTGCTATTCTACAGATGGCTTTGCTATTAATTAACCCACGAAGATATATTGTCATTTAAGTCTTGGAAGACTATAATAAAGTTTTTGTGTCCCTGAAGTTACAGCGCCTCCTGTGACTGTGATGTCCGATGTTTGAAAACATTCTTGACCACAGATATCGCATTTTAAGGCTGTCCCTGAAGATGTTGATGTTCCGGTGCTTTGTTGTCCACGAAGATAGATATGTCATTAAATAAGGATACAACCGTTTGGCAGTTGTTTTTTTAAAGGCTGTAACAATATAAGTGTAAAGAAAAATGAGGTAACTATGATGTCCCTGTAACTTTGATTTATTTTCTTAATATTTCCGGATGAAAAACATCCCTTCGTCAGAATCTTTCTGAATGCACGGAACCCTGAAAAGTGTTTATTAAACCTGAATGTTTTTCATTCAAAGGTTTTTAGCTAACACGTAAAAATATTCTCTGACTCCTTTTTTGGCAGTGGGGACTTTAAGGTCAAAATGACAAAAAAACAAAACAACGAATAGTACAGAGAAAGAGATATCAGTTGAAAAGTTACAGTTTACTACAAACAGCAAAAAAAAAAAAAAAATCATGTAAAGATGAAAAAAAATCATAAAAAGATGAAAAAAAATTTATAAAAGATGAAAAAACAAATCATAAAAACATGAAAAAAAATCATAAAAAGATTAAAAAATAATCATAAAAAGATGAAAAAGCCCATGAGCAAATATTCTGTACATTTACAAAATATTTTCTGTCAATCACAATAGTTTGCGTCAACAAATAAAATCAAGAAAAAGCAAAAACTAATTTTCCTACGTGACCGTTTCTATTTTGAATTGTACATGGCGACATTGTTGAAATATTCACCGGATGATAAAAAGACAATATTGGATACATATGCAACGGAGGATTTTAAACATTCGTTCTCAACAAAAAAAAGAAATTACAGTTATTCGCCCATTTCATTCATAACATAAAGAAGGTCTTCCCCCTTCTTTATGTTATGAATAGAGGAGAAAGAAAAAAGAAGAAGAGGAAAAAAAAGAAGAAAAAAAAGGTATAACCACGCAACAAAAAAACTTACGCACGTTCATTTCTGATATTCGTCTCTGAAGATAAAGTTTTCTTTGAAATCGATAAGACAAATATGCTGAAATCGTCTTGTTTTATTCATTCTTATTGAGTAATCAATTTTTAAACAGTTTCTTAAGACTCATTTAAAAATAATAACCCATAGATGGGACCATAACAGGTATTACCACTGTGCGATGAACGGGTACTCCGCACTCCCCAGAGCTTCAGAATTGGAACCTTATCACTAGATGCAGTTTAGCGTCATACTCAGGACATTAATCTAAAATGTTAATATTCGTATATAATATATATATATATATATATATATATATTATATATATATATATATGTGTGTGTGTGTGTGTGTGTGTGTGTGTGTGTGTGTGTTAATACTCGTCTTCCTTAATTGTAGGACCATTATCATTTTGCAACACCCTCTAGTTAAAAATGGGACCGCCCAAATATTCCAAGATGAAATGCAATGTCTGGTCATCTTCCTTTCTGTGAGTGTTTCCTTCCTTCATCCCGTCAACTAATGCGAAATTGCTTCGTTCTCGGTGGTAAGCAATCTTCTCTTCTAAAATGAAAATTCTTCTTTATTTTAATTCCAAACTTTTAATTGTATCGTAGTGCATAAACCCAGTAGATGAATACTAAAGACGTCCACAGCAGATTTTTGATTATTACATAGCTGTTGGTACCATTTTGACCATTCGACATTTTGTTTCCAACATAATTGTCGGATTCACTTTTATTTTTCTTACTTACATACATACACATATATATATGCGCACGCGCGTGTGTGTGTATGTGTATGTGTATGTGTGTCTGTGTGTATAACTCTTGATATTTCCCCCTTATCCAGAAATATATTTAAGCAATGTATCAAATATATCACTAAGAAATAAAGGTTTACATGATATATGGTGTTTAATTTGCATACTGGTTTTAACTAAACCGGGTTTGATAAACATATACTTGTAGTTATTGATCTCTAATATTATGTATACAACTCAAGAAGCAGAAAAGAAAATGCGTCACATTTCAGCTGAATTAAGGAACTGTTGTTTTACAATTCTATTTGATGAATTTTCTTGTTTATTAATTCTTATCTTTCATTTTGCTAACACTTTATTTTATTTTTTATGTTCTCCCACGTGCTAGTAGACCTTCCTCCTCCCGTTAACTTCGTCTTGACAATCTAAACTCAGTAGATAAATACTCAAGAGATAAATACTCAGTAGATAAATACTTGTGGCCTAAAGACGTTCCAAGCAGAGTTTTAATTATCATATAGCAGTTGCTACTATTTTGACAAGACCGCAAATTTGAGAAGCAAAAAAAAAAAAAAAAAAAATGCGTCACATTATTACATAGACTAGTACAAAATAAAAAAAACACCCCCCGGGCGATGTAAAAATAGATTTTTGAAACATATTGCTTCAGGAGTGGGAGTAAAAAATTCAATGTCAGCAAATTTGTACCCTAAGTAAGTAAAATCATCAAATTCATTAAAGGATTAAATATAACACACTTTGAAATGTAAACTTTAGATATGTATTAAAATAAAACAAACTATAAATAGATATATAATACCAGTGATGTATTTATTAAAACTTGTTTTAAAAAACAATGAGGGTTGTCTAATGTTGCATGTTCAAATTTTAAGTGTATTTATTCAATGTCATGACGATTTTGGGTAATGTGACGTAAGAAGTTGCGTAATTTTTGTTACAGACAAAAACCGGAGGCGAATCTCCATTATTACATAGATATACATAAAAAACAAAAACATGTCTAGCAGTTCCTAATTAGGAGCAAAGATGAAAGCGGAAACATATGATCGGAGACGACACCGGAATACAAGAGCCCAAAGAGCTCAGCAGCTCTAGCAACGACGATGAGAAGCTAAAAGACTTAAATGATTGAAGAAGATCGCATTGCGTGAAAAGAAGAAATACTAATGATAATATCATACAGCAAACGTAACACCCAAATATGTTTAAGACTAAAGACTTATCAAGAAGTTGGACGGCTGGTTAATTGGGTTTTACGGCATGTCAACCCATTTGGTCATTTTATGACGAAGATGTTTTTGTTTATACCTTTCCCAATGACATTATCGACATGTGAAAGTAAACAGTTCGTTCAGAATTGGAAATTTTGGTCATATATATATATATATTATATATATTATATATATATATATATTTGGGAGAATATGTGTTTAATTGAAGTCGAACCTAATTTATGAAAGTTAATTAATTAATAATTAATTAATTAGGCGGATTACCTATTTAAATTTAAGGCTAAACAAATCGAGAAAAATCAATCTCTGTATGTACATTTCGGCCTATTAGGCCTCATAAGCAGAGCTATAGATACAAAGACCGCCCCGTGTGCTGATGAGGCCTAATAGGCCGAAATGTACATACAGAGATTGATTTTTCTCGATTGGTTTAGCCTTAAATTTAAATAGGTAATCCCGCCTAATTAATTAATTATTAATTAATTAACTTTCATAAATTAGGTTCGACTTCAATTAAGCACATATTCTCCCAAATATTGTCGGCTGAAAATAGCCATATCACAAACATCGTCTGTTTGTTTACTTCTCATATATATATATATATATATAAAGGTAGCGTGGACATGGAGTTAACACCTGGTTACTGACAGTTTCTCGCTTATGCTTCTTGGTCAGAAGATCGTATAGAAGAGAAAATGTCAGTAACCAGGTGCTGACACCATGTCCACGCTACCTTTATATATATATATATATATATATATAATAAAGGTAGCGTGGACATGGAGTCAACACTTGGTTACTGACAGTTTCTCGCTTATGCTTCTTGGTCAGAAGATCGTATAGAAGAGAAAATGTCAGTAACCAGGTGCTGACACCATGTCCACGCTACCTTAACTGCTGTTGCATAGCCTCTTTACCGGCCCTATATATCTATATGTTATATACTTCTCTTACTTCTTCTTACTCTGTCATCTATTCTTCCGGCCGTCTTTGCTTATGATCGTCTATCATCTATCTTGGTCTGGTGTATCTTCTAAGGTCTCGTCTGGTCTTTTATTGAGGATTCCGGGTCTGGTTTCTGTTGGGGGGATTTCTTGTTATCAGAAGCCCTGTGTCATTGTTAGCTTTTAGTAATAACCACAAGACTTCGATTTACGATGATGTTACTTTATTCGTAGAACCCCAGACCAGACAATCATGCAGTGAGACTCACATCTTGCTAGCTTCGCTTCTAAGTTCTAACTGTAACTCTGAGTTGCTTACCCCTTAAACCGGAAGGGGGCTTTCTATGGGGTTTCCGTTCTCACGGTCTATCTCGCAAGGCAAGGTCAGAGTGTGGTCAAGCATTGTCACTCACTCTCAAGGCCATCAGCTGCACTAATATGATTTCTACACTATTGTCATAATCATTAGGTATCTAATGATTATGTAACAACTGCAACTTAACTTTCAAAAGTTCTATCAATGTTATTGAGAATTGTCTACCTACAAATAAAGCACCTATATTATCAATTAGTTTTAGACACATTTTCTATTTAAACCATAGATTCCACTCCGGGTCAGAGTGGACCTGGGAGCAATGATTATAAATTGGTGCTTCACATTCTCCAGACGTCTACAATAGGAACCTCACCATCAGTTCAAGTTTAATGTTATACCCAGTACACTAACCATCTCAATCACCGCCTTCTAGTACCCGTAAGAAAAAATGGGTTGGGGCTTGCCATAATTGCAGTAGGGTTGGGACAATCATTCACTTTATTTATTAAGAGGAACTTTTTTGGTTAATTTGGAAAGTTTCCGTTCAACAAAATTTAAATAAATAAATAAATGAATAAAAATAAATGAATAGAATTAAAAAAAATGATGACTAAACTTCTTTCCTTTTTTAAATAACCTTCACTGAATTTCAGTTACTAATTTGAGATTTTACTCTCAGCATTTGGGCTTTTCAAATTCCAACAAATTTGAGGGAGAGTCAATCCACCCGAAGATGTTAATTACATTGATATCAAAATCAATAGCAACTACACTAATATTAATTCTGATAATAATAAATGGGAACGGTAAACGCAACAGAAGTTATTAAAAGAAGAGTTCTGCTCAGAGTAGCGAAAATATTGTGTAATTTTGATAAAGTGCTTGCGATGTTCTTATTTGATTTGGCTCACTGGAAAGGTTATTAGAAACCAAGCCACACACAACGGGAGAGGAGAGAGAGAGAGAGAGAGAGAGAGAGAGAGAGAGAGAGAGAGGAGAGAGAGAGGTGTGTGTGTGTGTGTGTTGTTTATTGATAAGCAAAATATAGGCTGTCTGATTGATTTTACGGTTCTTGTGGATTATTTAATGTCGTTGTCCTTTTCAAGCAATTATTGGGTTTCAAGTGAATACTAATAATAATGGAGATTATGTAACTGGCTGTCAGTAATAGAAAGTACGCCTCCACTAACGTCACAATTTCCTTAGTTATTTAAGTTATATTCTCAACGATTAAGTAATAGTCAGTATTTAATCTTAATTAGCATCTTATTTATTACATATGTGTCTATCAGAGGCTAGCTGAGTTAGATTTGCCGCAAAACTGCCCATATTATTAATGCGTGTCAATTCAAAAATTCAAAAATGATTTTATCTTTTTTGAATAGTTTTCTTTTCCTTATTTTCTATATACCGTCCAATTTATTTTCCATATTGTTCCACCCATATATATATATACAAGGTGTGTCAAATATGTATATAAGTTTTTTGTACTTTTGTTACACCTATTCTGAAAAAAATAATTTTCAATTCATTTTCTTTTTCAGAATATAACGTGAGAGAAAAAGTACAAGTTTAAAGATGTATTTAACAAGATAGATATAAAGAATGAATGGAGCGTTAATTTTTCAGAATACAAGGTGTGTCATTAAAAGTACAGAAAATCTCGGTCCTTTTTTGACACACCTTGTACATATATATATATATATATATATATATATATATGAATTTAACATTTTGAAAAAACAATTAGTAATTATTATCTGCTGACAGAATCTGTTTCGACCGCTTAGCAACACCACAAACTTTTTGAAACTTAACATCTTCCTTCAAATGTGCTGTGGACGTGTAAATAACTTAATAGCTGGATTATATTTTGAACATTTTTGATAATCTCTTACACTTTTTTATATATTTACACCAAACTCTTTTTGAGTTTATTTTTGGATTAAAAATGCTTCTTATTTTTAAAAATAAAATTTATTTTATTTTTGATACAGTATGCGCATTTTAAAAATTCAAGCATTCCAGCGTGTGTTTGTACCCCCCTATTTCTTCCAACGGTTTTTTTATCCCTTCTTTCCTTTATATGTTTTGCTCGTTTATGATGACCCTTCTACTAAGCGGTCGAAACAGATTTCTGTCAGCAGATTATAATTACTAATTGTTTTTTCAAAATGTTAAATTCATTCTGTCGGATTAACTTCCATTTATTTACACACACACACACACACACATTACACATACACACACACACACACACACACACACACACATATATATATATATATATATATATATAGTGCGTGTGTATGTGCCAATGTATGTGTGCATACGGGCGCGTATGTATTTAGGCAGCATATTTTCTTTTAGGAAACATTTTATCAAAAATGACAGACAAGTCTTTAGAGCTAATTTCTTTAATAACCTTTTCATGTTCGCGACCGAGATGCAGCCTTTTTCTTTAGTCGCGATTTCCCGTCATTTTTTTTATCTCAAAAGCTGAATAAAAAGAAACTCAAATCCTTATCTGTCAACTTTAATAGAATATGCCTCCAAGAATATAAATACACACACACACACACACACACACACGCACACACACACACACACACACACATATATATATATATATATGTTGTATATATAAAAACATTATTTATTGAAATGCCGACTCGTGTTTCGATCAAGAGTTTGTCCTTGTATACATTGTATCCTATTTAATATTATTTTAAATAAAAAAAAATGTTGTATTTAAAATAAAACTAAATTGGTTACAATGTATACAAGGTCAAACTCTTGGTCGAAACACATGTCGGCATTTCAATAAATAAGTTTTGCCTATACAACATTTTGTTTCCAACATAATTGTCGGATTCACTTTAATTTTTCTTACTTACATACATACACACACACACACACACACACACGCACACACACACACATATATATATATATATATATATATATATATATATATATATGTGTGTGTGTGTGTGTGTGTGTAGGTGTGTGTATGTGTGTGTGTGTGTAGAACTCTTGATATTTCCCCCTTCACCAGAAATATATATTTAAACAATGTATCAAATATATCATTAAGAGATAAAGGTTTACATAATATATGGTGTTTAATTTGCATACTGATTTTAAACTAAACCGGGTTTGATAAAAAATTATTTGGTGTTATTGATCTCTAATATTTTTTTTTTATTCTCCAATAAATTAAACCAATTATATGAATTACTTTATATAGAAACCGATTAAAGTATAATCAAAAAAGTAATATCTTTTATATACGTGTTACATAATTATTAGAAACCTAATGATTATAGCAGAGTAGTGTAGAAATCATAATAGCGATTAGTGCAGCTGATGGCCTTGACAGTGAGTGACAGCGCTTGACCCCACTCTGACCTTGCTTTCCGGGGATAAATCGTGAGAACTGGAAGGCGTAGAAAACCCTCTTCCGGTTTAGGGATATAGTAAGTAACTCAGTCAGTTAGCAGGTAGGAGCTCGAGTTGTAAGTGGCATTTCTATGCGCATCCTGTCATCTGCGCAGATTGTCTGGTTTGGGGATTTACAAATAAAGTAACATCAACGTAAATCAAAGTCTTGTGTTTATTACCTAAAAACTAACAATAGCACAGGGCTTCTGATAAGGAGTGATCCCCAACAGAAACCAGACCCGAAGTCCCCAAGAAACACCACGACAAGACCAGACCAAGATGTTAGAAGATAGATGATCAGAATAGCAAAGCCGACCAGAAGAATAGACGACCAGAGTAAGAAGTAAGAAGGGTATACAACGTTATATAGATTTGGTACTGTGAAAACCCCAGTACATAACATACGTTCTTATTTAATTTCATTTGTCTTTCTAATTTAATAAATGTCATTATATGAAAAATTAAATACAGCCGGAGGGATATTTGTAATAATGATATTTATAGAACAAATTGTTTGTTTTTTTTGTAAATCTTCAGTTTCTTTTTGGACAGAGTTTTGCTTTTCATAATTGCAGCATAATTTTTTGATAATTTTTTTTGCATAACACAGAATTATTTTGCCAATCATCTGAAGAAACTGATAAAACCTTGAATTATTTGCATGGATAATGAAGGAAAAAGAAATAATGATTCACCTACTCAATCCGAGGTTATTCATAAATTGGAAGTGAAGTGATTTATTATTACAGATTCGTGCATTAGAATCAAGCAACGGTCAATGAATTAAAAGATTCTCACTCTCCCTCTCCCTCTCTCTTTCTATCTCTCTCTCCTCTCTCTCTTCTCTCTCTCTCTCTATATATATATATATATTATATATATATATATATATATATATATGTACGTGTGTGTGTGTGTGTGTGTGTGTGTGTGTGCGTGCGTGTGTCCCAGTGATCATCAACTTTATTATACTTAAGAAATGCTGGTAACAGTAAACCCATTAAAATGGCCGGTAACCAAATATGCCCAAAATAACAGTTGCTATTAATATATATATATATATATATATATATATATATATATATATATATATAATATATATATATAACATGCTACTATCAGACACACTCGCCTACCCGGATTTTAACAGCATGTTAAACCCACTATAACACTTGAACATTTATAACTCTTTATAATGCTCCCTTTCTAATAATGTATCAACAATTTCTTCAAATAATACATTTTCTCCTGAAGATGACCGAAGGTCGAAACTAGTTGAGATTAAACAAAATACAAGAAATATTCCTGATTGTCTTAATAATAATTTTTTGTTCACACACTATATATATATTATATATATATATATATAATATACCACACACACACACACACATATTATATATATATATATATATATATTATATATATATATAATAATATATATATAGTTAAAAATTAATGGTAAAATGAATGAATGGATGAAATAAGAATGAAGGAAATGAGGGGTATAAATGAAAAATCCTTTCCATGGGACCTTTCTCAAAAGTATTAAAACACTTTTTCAGAGTGGGGCCCCTGATAGAAAGTTTTTTCTCATCTACTATTAGACTCCTTTGAAGCACCAAGTTAATATAATTATTCTATACATTATTAGAGAAGATAAAATCCGTCTCTTACCTTTGTAATATCTGTTGAGAATAGGTTTGAATTTATATATATATATATATATATATATATATATATATATATATATATAATCTTGTCTGGTTAACTTCCGGTGAATATTGCTACATTGTAACTATCTTGAATTCAAAATAAAAACGGTCAAATAGAAGAATTTATTTACTTAGCCTTTTTTTAAGTTGTAAAATAAAATAAAATATATTAAATTAATTAGATAGATCAGTAAATAAATAAAAAAGATTATCTTTAATTATATATTAGAAAGATTGATGAATAATTTTAGAAAACTATGTTTTATGAGTATTTTTAAATTTCAAGTAGATTAAATATAATAAATTAAATATTTCTATTATAAATGACAAAGTGTTATTTTTTCTTATATTAACATCTCTAGATTGACTGTAATTTTAAGAGGGTATTACGTTTTAAAGAATTAACTATATATAAAGATAAATATGATTATCATAGGTATATTATATTATTTAGAATTGTTACCATAAAAGTGTCCACCTTGGACTTATTTCTTTTGGAAACTAAGTATAAATATGAAAATAATTAACTAGTGAAGGGGTTTGTTTGTGACATCTTAAATTCAAAACAGATATTATGTAATAAAATAAATTATTTAAAATTATAGACGGTAATAACTTATTTTCCTTTGTCAATTAACTTAACCGTTATTTTTTGAGGGCATGAAATTTCAAGAATCAAATTTCATAAATATATATTATAGATGTATTACATAATTTAAATCCGTTATCTCAAGCGTCCACCTTGGATGTATTTCTTGAGGGAACAAACGATGATACATAATATATATATATATATATATATATATATATATATATATATATATTATATATATATATTATGTATGATGTTAACTTGGTTTGAGAGATGCATAGTCGAGCAGCTGTCAGTAACCAAGCACTGTTGACTTCATATCCACGTTATTTTATATATATATATATATATATATATATATATATATATATATATATAGAGAGAGAGAGAGAGAGAGAGATGGATTATCACGTAAGTAGGTATTAGGATGATTCTAAATTGACCCTTTCTTCCAACAGCGGAATGTTAGCGTAGTTCAGGCCCAAATTAAGAGCTCGATATTCAATATAATTGAACGGAGCTATATAGGTAAAGAAAAAGGCTTAAAAATCGGCCATATCCCGGATATAGCTATTTTTCGGCGCACATGTATCTGTGAATACCTATGAGTTTTATCAGACCCCTATTTTTCAATTTTCAATAAAGTTAGCGGTTTGATTAAATTCATGGGTATACACAGATACATATGGGCAGAAATAGATCTATAACCGCAAAATGGCCGATGTTTAAACCTTTTTTTTACCAAGGTATATATATATATATACATATATATATATATATAATTTTTACTTGAAGGCACCTACAACGCATGTATCGCACAAAACTCGATACTTTTTCTTATAGAAAATGAACTTGACAAGTGTAATGCCAGCAAAGGATGGCTCGGTGTGTAGAATACCGTACAGACTGTTTCGACTTTATTAAGTCTTATCAGCGGTATATATTTCACTGTGTCTGCTGAAGTCCCGGTTTCGATTTCTGTCGGAGGGAAATCGTTAGTATATACCGCTGATGAGACTTAATAAAGTTGAAACAGTCTGTACGGTATTCTACACACCGAGCCATCCTTTGCTGGGATTACACTTGTCAAGTTCATTTTCTATAAGAAAAAGTATCGAGTTTTGTGCGATACATGCGTTGTAGGTGCCTTCAAGTAAAAATTTAATATATACTTTATTCAGCAACGTTTCTAAAATAAACAAACACCCAAAAATCTTATATATATATATATATTAACGTTATATGTTAGTATATAGTTAGTAATCTTGTTATTGTTTAATGATATATTCGATCATATCCTCTCCTGAGACGTAGGCCTTGTCGATAACCCTGGGCCCTGGCGTCTATTTGTTCCCGAATATTTTCAGATATTCCTGTCTTTGAAGAACCGCTTCTGCAAAACGTGAACTGGGATCCTTTTGCCAACAAAGTTGCCACTTTCACAGATAGATTGCGTCCTCACCTACATTCGTTTGTTTGCGATGGCACAAAATAATATTTGTCTAATCAAAACTGTTCAAAAAGTAAAAAAAATTAAAAGGTGGACGTATCTAAATTTACATTCATGTTCTGATGCAAATGAAATTCATAAGCAAATATACCTTAATTATGCAAATTAAATTATACAATGTTAAATCATATTTTTTTATGTATAAACCAACTTCTGACCGGCCTGTAGATTGGACCTCAAACACACTGCTTACATAGTGAGGCTCGCTCGTACCAAAGAATCGGTATGTACCAGTTTAAGATGATTATGAATATACATTATATATTACTCATAATATCTCTTCTTACTAGGTCTACTGATCCTAACTCGTCGGCCATTTTCTCTGTTGATCTAGGGGCTTATGTTAGGGGTTGATTTTTCTTCATTTATTCTTCATTGTGCAGGGCTGGACATTGCTTGTTTTAACATTTAATTAACACAAGACGTGGTTGTTTCTTGATGAAGCTTTTATTTTCCTTGCTCATAATTCCACCGCGGTTGAGTTGCGAACTCTAAGAGACATCCTCTCTGATAGGATGCCGGCTTGCACCTGACTAACTAAACTAAAACTTATTCTCAGCCTGTATACCGGAAGGTCAGTTGGAATGGCACCGTTGTCACTCATCGGCCCCAGTAACTTTTCCCGCATCTCCTCATCTTTAAGTTAACGGACCCTAATTCCAATTTGTTTTACTACAGATACGTGCATAATTTATAACTGCTCATAAATTATGTAACACTAGATTGGTTGCCTATTCTCAAACGTATTAAAAGCAATGCTAAGTATAATTTTGATATAGAAATAAATTGAAATAATATCAAAATTAGTGAAATCTTTTATATACATTCTGATTTAGTTTCGTTAATCCTTTTACTGTAATTTAATTATTTATATACATTAAAAAAAATATATGTGAACGGCCAGGGTGAGAACATATTATTGTAGTATTACTCATGTTTTCTTTATATTATATATGTACGTAAATGAAACCAAGGAGAAATGGCGTATCATCAAATGAGTACTACCTTAAAAAGTAAAGCATATTCCGGTCTAATTTGCAAGTGAATAATAATTTATACGGAGTATTCTTTTTTAATCATCTAAATTTTTTAGATATAACAGACAAAACTATGAATTATTAATTAGAATACTCATTTCAATATCAATATACATTTCACTGGATATAACTATTAAATTGACTTCATCATAAAATAACACGACAGTGATCAACATGCAATTAAACCGACCAATCAACCAGCAAAGCAACACTTTAGTTGTTTATATGTATTTATCAACACCTCTGCTATGGGTACCACGTGATACACAATCAACTTTAAAGTTGGTTTGAAAAAAGAGTTTTCCTTCTAGACTGATTGCCTAACTGTAACGAGACAATGAAGGTCCTGACTTTTGTGAGCGAGAACTACTATATTAGAAAAGGAGGAAGAAAGAAATAAGTGAGAGAGTAATGAACACAAAACAGTTTGACCGGAGCATGACCTCCCGAATGGAGAACTGAGTGTCAGCCGGAAGTTTCGGGTGTTGACCGGAACCGAAAGTCACGTGGTGACGTGGAACAACGAAGAAAGGTACCGGTCTCTTTTTGCTTTCGGACGCGTAGGTGAACGGATGGGCCTCTGGTGCCTAGTATGGGGTCACAGTAATTTAACAGTGTTCTCTCTCTCTTTCTCTCTGCCTTTCCCCCTCTCCGATACAGCCCACGAGACGAGCCCTGGAAATAAAAGCTAAACAGCTGGTGAAGATATATTTCTCGCGTTGTACTTTTTTTATCAACAAGATGACCGCCACGTGCAGAATGCCTTTTTAGTACGGTGAATATATCGCCACCACCGCTACGTTACTTATATCATTTTGGTACTGTGAAAATACCTCAACGTTACACTAACCAAGGCTAACATTCTTAGTCTAACTGTTGCAGATTGACTGTTTGTTTTGCGCGGGAAGTCGAAAAGACAAAGGAAAAGCGAACAAAGAAAACGTGTAGGCGTTTGAGAGCAACAAAAGGACTCATCTGGACAAAGACTAACTGGAACAAAGGGAAGGGACTTCCGGTCAAGGAACAAAGGAATGTGTGGGCGGTCGTCGATAATTAGACAGACCCGAAGAGAGACCCGAGGAGACGGCGAGCAGAGAAGGGTCTGACCGTCGATACGGTCGGGCGCTCCTAGCGAGCAGGGAGCCACTCACCTACCACACACCGAAGAAAATAAAGAAGAGTCATCTTTTATATACGCGTATCTGTTGTTATTGAAGTAGCTGACTACTAGCATACCTGGCTAGTGGGTTAGGAACGATGTCCGCTGTATACCCGCAACGTATACGAGCTAGAGTAGCGTGAGTTGAAGAAGCCAGTATGCAACATAACCAACTATTTACCTACAGCCAAGAAAGAAAAAATGGATTCAGGCCGTTCTTAAGTGCATTAAACAAAACGCAGTCAGTCTCGTCCAGGATTTGATTTCGGTTGGAGTTTAAGATATGTCAACCCCTGATGGGTTATTTAATGCTGAATAAATTTTCTTTTATTCTTACTTGATGGGTATTCTTTAAAAGAACAACAATATTTTAAACTCCTTTTTTCCTATTTAACTCATATATTGGACCCTAAAAGATACTACCACTCCGGGTCAGAGTGGATCTGGGCGTAATGGCGACGAATGGGTACTCCACACTCCCCAAAGCTCCAAAATTAGAACTTCCCGATTAGATGCAGTTTAACATCATACTTAGGACACTCCAGGATTTGAACTCGGAGTTTCGATTCCATTCCCTACGAAGATAACCGTTTCGATAAGAGCGCTACATTTAGAGTTTGCATATATATAGTTTTGAATACACATGCTCTTTATGAGCGGTTGGTAACAGAACAGTATGATTCATCGATTCGATGATATTTTTTTCTGGAGTTTATATCCATCATACGGAGATTTAAAAAAAAAAGAAGACAGCTTTCATCATCTGCAACAAATAAGCACCCCCCCTCACAGGAAGCCAACTTGACGAAGATTTAGCAAGAACTTACTACACATCATTCTATTTTAAATCGGATTTAATCTCATCTCACCTTTTTATCTGTTTGCTTCTCTTGTTTTTCTTTTTAGATGTTCTTTTGCTCTCCAAATCTTCTATTACGGTTTCCCACCAAGCCGTTTCTGTCTGCCTGTATCAATATACAAAAAAAGAAGGCATTTATTTTAGAAACCGGAAGTTGTCTGCCTAAGCCGGAAGCTGAAGATCCGGTCCGTGGCAGAAATGAGGAATAAGATGAAGCACAGGGTGCGTCGACTGAGCACGCTGCCATTTCTCTCTCTCTCTCACTCTCTCTCTCTATCTATCTGTCTGTCTCTGTCTCTCTCTTTGCCTCTCTCTGTTTCTTTGTATCTCTCTCTCTCTATCTCTATCTATCTGTCTGTCTCTGTCTCTCTCTTTGCCTCTCTCTGTTTCTTTGTATCTCTCTCTCTCTCTTTTTCTACCTAGCTAACTATCTATCTGTCTCTGTCTGTCTCTCTCTTTGACTCTCTCTCCCTCTTTCTCTTCTCTCTCTCTCTCTCTCTCTCTCTCGTCTCTCTCTCTCTCGGCTCTCTTCATCTCTCTCTTTT
>CM042152.1:48190627-48227400 GCA_023376005.1 Doryteuthis pealeii
AAAAAGGAGAGAGACATCGGGAGTAGTACCTGTTAGGGTCCCATCTAATGGGTTAAATAGAAAAATGTATTTATAAAAGAAATGGTTTAATCCATTAATAATTGATTTATTCAAAAATTAGTCGGCATTAAATGACCCAACATGACGGTGATATGCCGTAAAAACAAACCAAACCAAACCAAATAAATTTGATATTGAAGCCCAATTTATAGATCTGATATGTGCGCATCACGTTCGATTTCACTGCAGAAAATTCTGTCCTCAATGACTCTATTACGATCGACATTGTCTTTTTTTATAATTTAAGAAAGAAGATTTTATTAAAGTATCTATCCTTATTGTTGCATAATGTGTGGTGGGTGGGTTTTTGACAAGCCAATTGTATTTTTAGTGGGGATGGAAAAATACCCCAGTAACGGTCCAACACGGGCTCCCACTACCAATTCACTACCTCCCAACCAATTCCTACGCTACTGCTCGTTTTAAAAGCGGAGACAAGCGAACATTCCATCACTTTTCACACCCTGACGATGGAGATGACGGCCGAAGCAGCTTGTGAAGAAACCTTTGGGTGATTGCTACACCTTTCCACCCTTGGCATTAAAAAGATGGCCAGACAGTTAGAAAAGGATCGAACAATAACTCGTACCGATAAGATCGCATAGAGTTTATACACAACATACGTAAAAAAATGTTAAAATTTTTTATAAATCCATTAGCGACCTTGTTTATATATATATATATATATATAATATATGATATATATAATATATATATATATAATATATACAAAGTAAAATATATATATATATTATATTATATATATATATATATAAAAGTAAACGCCTGTATACCCATAAGAATGGTTTGTGTTTTAAGGATGACGCAACCGCACCTAACATAAGCTCCACTTGGCCGCGCCAGATTCCAAACCAGTTCTACTCATGTGCTTGTTGGCAAGGGCGGTAGTTGACCAAGAAAGTCTTGGGTTTCCTAGCGTATGCTTCTACCGGACTGAGTATATGTCGTTCTAATGAAATATAATATTATATATATATATATATAGATATATATTATAATTTACATAATGGTATATCACAGAATAATCCCCTCGCAGTTTCACCATATAAGGTTCAGGGTTACAATCACTGAAATTAATCATATCTTATTAATTCAGTGGATTTAACCCTGAAAACTTATCTTGTGAAACACGAGTAATTCCTGTTATACATTATTAATAATAAATTGGCTCTACTCACGTATTGAGCACTTTATGAATTTGTTATATCGCGGTCTATCATAGTTGAAATACTTGCATCAATGACCCGTTTTTTCTTTTTTTTTTTTTCATTCTGGAACCAATTACAAAACCGGTAAGTTCACCTTTTTTCATAATAATAATATATATATATATATATTTAATATAATATATATATTATATAATATATATTGTGTGTGTGGTGTGTGGGTGTGTGGTGTTTGAACGTGATTAAGATTCAGTATAAATTAAAATGCATTCACAGTGAAGAGAATTATCTGAAAAATAAATATTGGCGCTGTAAAATAAGGATGTTTTTCTTTAAAACATTACTTACGGCCTTTTTAGCTTGTCTTTCCTAAAAACAAAGTGTAAAGACGCAATTTAATGTTATGTAAGTATCTCAGTACCACCTAAAAATACTGATATTTTATTTCATAGGTTGCTTTATTTTTCAAATGTCACCAGTTTTTGCTGTTCTGGATGTCTAATTTTTCTTATTTTGGATTTTTTTTAAAATATTTTTGTTGTTGACGTGAAATTATTCTTCTTCTTCTTTCTTCTTCTCTTCTTCTTCTTCTTCTTCTTCTCTTCTGCTCTCTTTCTTCTTCTTCTCCTCCTGCCAACGCAGCTGTCCTCCTTCTGGCTTCGTTGAGATCTTCACATTTACTTTGGGAGTATTTTGGTTTTTTCAGACTTGTTTTCGATAAGTGATTCTAACGTCTAAACTGACATACCTTTTTAAAAAAAATGTAATCTTGAAACAAGGTTTAAAACGCAGATGGCAATCCGCACGTAACTAAAATTTAAATTAATGTCGTGTTGCAAACTGATTGATGTATTTTGGACCCATGTATTCTGTAATGGAGGCGCCGGTAGGTGTAACGGTTAGCGTTGCAGAAATGGACAGCCGACACCAGAGTCAAATCCTGATTTGGCTTCGTTGTCTTTTCATTTTTCCTCTATTGTCCACCGAAACGGTAAAATCAACTAATGACTAGTTCTCTACTTGTTAAATCACATCTAGGTCCTCCTGCCAGGCATAGGTTGAATCCGTTTGGTATTTCAAATCCAAGAGGTGCTTTTACATTCTATCGCTAGGGCGAAATTTCCGTGTGTGCGATACTATTGAGGGTGCGTAGTGTGTAATGGTTACATCAAGAAATGGATCGCGACGAACGGAGTTCAAATCTCTGGACTAGGCCGTTCTTCATTTTCACATAGCGCTAAATGATCCTTGGGAAAGGTATGATCCAACGATCTCCGCACCAGCTGTTGTAAATAGTCGGGCGGACTTGCTCTTTAACTCTTTAACATAGGCAAACAGTCTTAGGAGAAGAACTCTGTCAACTGTTAAACTCCGATTTAAGAAATTGACCTTGGTTGCATCCTGCTCGTACGGTTGTTGTGATATGTATAATAGTGTATGAATTATTAGTGTAGAGAGGAATACTTGATACTAAATAACAAATTTATTATATTATGGACAAATAAAGAATATTTACACCTGGATCGTTTGAAAAATAGTCATGCTTATAACTAAGAACTTAAAAATTGAATAACCATTGGCATTGAGTTTATACGTAAAGTAGTTTGATATGCCTATGGGTCAAATGCATCTGTTATATAATATTTAGTTCTAGCAGTGACTGTGGAATATACCAAAGTTGATAATCTAATATTATAACGATTGTATTCTTTACTGAAGAGTTATAGTAAAAATAGTTCAATATGTAAATAGTACATAATCATTGATTTAACACGTCTTTTTGCTTTTTTACTTTCTTTCCTTCTTTTTATCTTTTAATTATATCGATTAAAACAGATGAGGTATCGCTTCGCACGCTCACTCCACCATTCTAATCTTTCTTTAACCTTTCTTCTCTCTTGCTTTCTTTCTTATCATATTTTTATTTCTGTTTAGCCTTCTCATTCTTTCCCTACTTTCTTTTCTTTCTTTCTTCGTTCTTTCGTTCTTTCTCTTTTTTATTATTTCTATTATCTTTTCTGTGTGCTTGCCTTTTTTAGACCATATAATAGTGTAGGATTGTACATATAATGCAGAGTGGAAATGTTGATAAAAGTCCAAAATTTCACTTATACCATATCTTAATAGAGAAAATTAAGTAGAATTGGTTAAGCGTGAGAATGATTGATTCATATGAGGTCACTGACTTGTCTCTGATTGGTGCGGGGAATGCCAAAAAGTGGAAAAGATACGAAAGAGAGAATGAATCAGTTGGGGCGTTGGTTTCAGCGTTTTTGGAGAGACGCATTGCAATTGGCAGTCTGGTTTGTTCGAGTCCGTTTTACTGTGGGATAGAAATCAACGTCGTCTGTTTCGTTATATAAAAATAATGGTGCTCTTTCATATGTGATCTAGCCGACGTATGTGATCTGCGCTTTGATTCTACTTATCATGGAATGTGAACTACTTGGAAAAAAGAAGACAGAGTAGGGTTAGGGTTAGTTTAATGGGAAAATAAGTGGGTAGTTTAGTGGGGTAGATCCCATATTGTAATGTAACAATCGTATGATCCATATTGGATAGAAGCCATTTCGGTAGATCACATATGGACGAGCACCAAACAATAATAACGACAAATACAAAGACATCCCCCAAAAAACCCAAGTCGTTATCACTCGGAACGGAGAGATCCAGCCAGCCCAACAAACTAGATCCGATTTATCAGAATAAGTATGATACACATAACACATATCCAGATAATAGAAATTACATATTCTCTTTATAGTGACTACGTCAAATCTTCAATTTGATTTTAAATGACTTTTTACTCGGGTTAAACAATCTCCTATGTAATCATAACACTTCTCGCCAGTACAATCTCTTCTTCTTCTTCTTCTTCTTCTTTTCTTCTTCTTTCTTCTTCCTCATTCTTCTCAATCAATTTGTGAGCATTCTCTTTCAAACTAATGATTGCTAGTATGTGTTATTATGAAGAATGCCAATTTAAAATATGTATAGAAATTTCGTACTTCTTCAATTTAACGCCATGTCAAATATCAATTTATTTTTAGTCACCGTTTACCAATTGATTAACTCTTAAATGATCCTCCCATGTACATAGAACCCCTCCCCGTCTCAGTAATATCTCTTCTTTCTTCATCTGAATCCATTGTTTAATATTTTTTTACTTATGATTGTGACTGTGTTTATGAAGAATACCAAGTTTTGCGATATGTATATGAAATTTACATAGTGCTTCAATGTTGACTACCAACGTTGCATATTCAATTTTAGTTCCTAGTGGACTTTTTACATCGTTCAAGACACTAGAATGGAAAGAAAGCCAGCTAGTCTGACACCAATCGCGCAATACCAGCAACACTGATCCAGAATAGCAAGATATGAAGAGATAGCAGATACCACAGATAATACAATGAACCAATAAACATAATTCTTTAATCTGAAACCGACCACTCACATATTACAAATTTGATTCCTAACGACTTTTACAATCATGACTCCCCTAGAGAGAGGAGAGAGAGAGAGAGCTGCTTCTAGTTATTTTATCTTCTTTCTTTCTTTCATTTTATATATCTATTTGTATTCTCTTACTTTGATTGTTTATTATATGTTTATTTATGAAAGAATACCACAGTTTCAGTATTATGTATTAAAATTAACAGAGTCTCTTCCATTTGCGCCAACGTCACATATTTCATTTATTCCGTATGGCTTTATCATCGTTCAGATCCTCGAAGAATGGAAATGAAGCGCAGCTCAGCCATTACAACAGAGCAGAATACCAAGAAAACCGATGCCAGAGATACAGTTATGAAAGAATAGCAGATTCCAGAGATCCAGATGAATGTAAGGAAATAGAATTACATACTTCCTCAATTGAACCACGTACATATTCAATTGATTCCTATTGACTTTTACTGTCTTTCAGGACTCGAAGAAGAGAGAAGTCAGCCAGCCAAAAACAGGAATCCAGATAGGAGTCATGAATGAATAGTATATTCCCACAGACCCAGAATGAGTAAAGAAACCAAATTTAACCTATTTTCGTTTGACGACAAACGTCGCATAATTCAAATTTGATTTAATATGACATTTTACAATCTACAACCTCTTTTAAAGACGCCGCTTCGTAACATATAAATTCCTTAGTTGTATGATGAGGAATACTTGATACTGTATAACAAATTACTATTAATTGGAACAAATAAAAAATTTGGCTGGAGTGGAACGTTGAATAAATAAAAATAGTCATGAATTATAGTAAACACTTAAAATTGAAATAAAATTCGCCATTAAATAAACAGTAGAGTTTGAATTATGCGGTGAGGTACACCCCTATCGCAGCTACATATCTGTTTAAAACCTTATTTGTACTTAGACGACGCCCGCGCTCTTTAAGCAGATTTCGATAAACGTCCACTTGGAACCGCAAAGTTCCTAGTTCAATACCAGACTCGCCAACCTCAAGCGTAGAATTAGCTACAGGGATCTGTGTAAGTAAGTAGGTATTTATGGCGTATACCTGCTAATGCCGTGTGTGACATGAGATCTTTTTACATGTGGGACCAAACACGATCCGAGACTCATAGGATGGTAGGTGCAGAAAATGCGTTGATCACGTCGGTATTCCCCATCAAGGGAGCACCTCAGGCATAGGTAATAAACCCCAGCCTGCCCCTTTAAAATCAAGGGGGCAGGAGTTGCCTGGGGAATATCCCCTGGGAATCACGCTGTTAATTACTTACGTTTCAGAGGCCGAATCACACTGGACCCCTACTCAGTGGCCGTAAGTTGATACCCGGCTCTCAGCAAACGCAGCGTACACAGAGATCTGTTTGATAAATAAGAAGCTGATGATAGGTTTAGCGCTCCATTTAAGACTCAAAAACAATTTCCTTGGTCCGCGCTAGGAAAATGGGATTAACCTCGCTTCTTGCTGATATGACAACTCTTACTTTAGTTAATATTTGATAGGTATACTTGATACAAAAAAGATGCAAGCAGAAATACCTCCCATTTTTAAATTGTTACTTGTGTAAGTACAAGTGAAATCAGGCAAGTTGGTAATGGTAGCTCTAGTCAAGTAATCTTTCCTAATTTTACACAGATTAATTCATTGTTTTGGACCGGTGAACACTGCTGCGTTTGCTGCTCGAAAATTTTTAAGATTTGCATTTCTGTAAATTGCTACATCAGATAGCTTTTCGTGCTAATTTCTTTTCGTCTAAATGAGGCTGTTCGGAATTTAAAAAAATCGATATTGATATGGGTTGGAATTTCATGGATCACAGGTTCATCGATTGAAAGAAAGCACCTGCAAAAAATTTAAGGAGGTCATCTTCAAAATTAATAGATTGATCATAGATAGAACTAGACAGAGATAGATAGATAGTTTAGATTAAAGATAGGAAGAACTTCGACTGGGGAGATAGGTAATAGAACGACTGTTATATTATACTAATATAATATATATAGAGAGGAGAGAGAGGGGGGGGAAGAGAGAGAGTGAACGAATGAGAGGGAGATAGATAGATAGTAGATAGAAATAGAATAGATATGAATGAACTTGACAGATAGATAGATTGATAGATAGAACTCGACTGGGATAGATAGATAGATAAGAATATAATGTCCGATTGGTATAGATAGATCAGAATAGAATCTCGACTGAGAAAGTAGAAAGATAAAAGCTCGATTTGAGAAAGAAAGAAAGAAAGAAAGAAAGAAAGAATGAAAGAGTGGATAGAGCCGAGGATTACAAAAGATAGATAAAAGACAGATAAAGAACTGAACTGAGATAGATAGTAGATCGATAAATTAGAAAGAAATAAAATTCGATGAGAAAAGATAGATATATAAAACTCAACGGAGAAATACAGAAAGAAAGAAAGAAAGAAAGAAAAGAAAGAGGGACAGAGACGATGATACAAGAAAAGATTAGAAAGAATAAGATAGAACTTGACTCGAGATAGACAGATAGAAACTGAACCAGCTGATATAGATAGATAGATAGATAGAAGATACATGTACATACAATACATACATATACAATAACATAAAACTCGACTGAAGAAATAAAATAAGAAAGAAAAGTGCGGGCAGACGATGAACAAGAAATAAATTATAATATTAAAAAAAAAAGAAAAAAAACAGAAAAAAAAAAAAAGAAAAAAAAGAAAGAAAAAGAAAGAAAAATACTTCTTTGTTTCAACCTTTGAAAACATAGCCGTTTAAGTCAATCATTGAAAATTATCTAAAGATTAAAAAGAAATTACTATAGAAATGAACTAGAATAAACTAGACCATTGTCACTTCTAATGTTCACATGTAGCACAGAGGTTATAGTTTAAATGTGAGTGTATTTCCTGCCTGCAGATGCTATATGTAAAAATAATTCTCATTAGAGGCCAATAAAAACACAATGAAAAAGGGATTGCAGTGGCGCTGAAGAATATAAATAGTTACGAATATAAATAAACATTACAATTACTTCAATTTTCAGTATTGAATAACCCATAATGATTTATATGCCGATTATACTGATTGATCTAAACATTAATCGTTCACTACTGACCGAAATTTCTGTTTTAATCGTATGATGGGATATTTTCAAAAGTTCACTATCTATTCAATCAGAAGTCATTCTATTCAAAATAAAATAAAAGGCCATCGCAGTGGCCTAAAGTCCGTAATCAGCCTGACAGTGAGGGAGTATTATCCCTTTTCACTAGCATAGACCAAGGAATGTTATTTGTCGTCTGAGGCGAGAGCCCACCTACCTATTCAGCTCCACCCCCTTAACCGCACTGATCCCTGTGCTACTCATTACGTTGAGTTGGCGAAGCCGGTAATTGAACCAAACCTTTGTCGTTCTCTAGTCCGACACCTAACCGACTGCGAGAGCTAAACCGTCCCGATGAAAATTCGTGCTCATTGTAAATCTAGTGATTTCAGGGTAAACAATTGACTATTTGCAAAAGTGCGACCAGCGTTCCGCGTAGGTAGCAGTAAGTGGAGAGAACCGCTAATACAGTGGCTTAACGTAGGAGAGTTAAAAAACCATTTTTTTCTGTACTCGATGGATACCCTCAAAAGTTCAAGGTTATCTTTGCACTTGAAGAAATCATTTCTATGTCGAGGAACAAATGTCTATTGTTATGTGTAATCTAGTGATTTGTCTGCGTAATAATTGACACGCGCAAGAACCGCTGTTCAGCGGTTTGCGGTAGGATGGCAGTGTTATGCAAACCGCTACGAACTGTTTAAAGTAGGCAAACCATACCAAAGCTAACCAACCCGAACCAAACCCGAAGTATAAGAGTTGATCTCAAAGGTATTTTTTGAACCCTAACCAAACCACCCTGAAAAATCTTCTTTTCTTTTTGTTTTTTTTTTGAACAACCTCACTTTTAGAGTAAGCACCGACACACGCGTGGTAAACACAATTAAGTTCTGATTTTCCTGCAAACAGTTCATTAATTCATTTGTTCCCTTATAAATACACTTACATGAGAAAAGCGATAATATATGTTTAATGTTTTATGCGTCAGTTTATTTTTTTTTAGTCTTGCGCTCGGAGCGCTAAAGATATAAGTTGGAGAATTCGCCGCGGCTCGAAACGGCTTGGGGTTAAAAAGGGTTGAGAATGGCTTCAAGACCCCGCCGAGTATGTTTTTTTTATGAAATTACGTGCGATAGAAATAATGCCAGCCTTGATATTCATACGAAAGAATTGTTAGGTTCTGCCCTTTATTTATTTATCTTTTCATATGTTGTGTATGGCTGGGTATGTGTGTCCGTGGCTGTGAGTATGTGTGTCTGTGTGCGCTCTGCTGAAATGAACATTATGCAATTGATCCAACACAATTGGCCTAATGTTTGTTGCATGGTTACATCGGGACGTTTTGTATTTTGCGTGTTCTGGTTGAATGTCGAGCGTGTTCCTCCGTCTTTGGGGCCTGTGAGCCTGTGAGTACACGGATGCTTATATGAGGGCCAAGAAGCGACACTAAGGGAAATAGACAGACACAGACAGACAGACAGGCATGCTTACAGAGACATAGAGAGATAAAGACAATAGCAAGAAAGAGAACGCAAGCGCATATATACACACGCACACATGCAGGTTTCACATACGCATGCACATACACAATATTCAAAGACATACAGTAACATATATGCTTGCGATAGCATATATATATATATATATATATATATATATATATAAAGAATGGAAATGAGTAACCTACTCGAGTTTCATCGATAGATTCTTCAGGGTTACTTTTATCTCTTTATATTTTTTTATATAATTAACTATATTAACTACCCAAAACTTCTATTATCGTAACATACACAACCTGTATTTTTTAAAATACTCTCAAACCAAATTTAAACTAGTTTTAAATAATTTTAAATGTTCACCTTTTAACTATTAATACGACCCATAACATATCTTTTGTAAATAATATTTGAAAAAATTATCCCATAAATTAATCCAAATTTTAATTCAATAATCAAAAACCGTTTGATCTATCGAAAATATAACAAGCGTTCCTCTACTAAATTTAAGTCCCATTCCAACGGGCATGTTATAACACCAAAGATTAATCGTAAACTCGATTAATTTAAAAGTAACCCTGAAGAATCTATCGATGAAACTCGAGTAGGTTACTCATTTCCATTCTTAAAAATAAATTTATGCTCTACATTGTATTGAGCACTTTGTATTTGTTTTTTCTCAACCTTAACCTCTGGATATTGTGCGCTTCCAACGATCGTTCTTATACCCACCGGTAAGTTAATACTTATACATATACAAATATATATATATATATATATATAATATATATATATATATATATATTTGAAACGTTTCACATTAAATAGATCAGCCACCATCATCTAGCATATATGTGATAAAAAGAGCAATAGTATCTAGTAGATGAGCTATCCATATAGGTGCTAGGGCTTGACGTGACCATCTGATTGATCGGAGGGGATCTCGCTGACCGACCCGTCTAGCCTAAGTATGGGCTAAAGTGGAGTGTGCTTGTCATGGACTGCTTATCTTCGTGGAATTCCGTGCGTAAGCATCACGGTTTGCAGCCCCACAGTGAACAGTTGGACTCTTTGAGGAGATCTTACCCCTCTGCAGATAACCGACAGGGCTTGGTTATATATATATATATATATATATATATATATATATATATATAATATATATATACGGTAATTTCGCTTTTGCCCTCCTTTAATAATCGACCTAGATTTTTCAACATATCACCGTTTTTAGCTATTTAGCTTATTTAATTATTTAGTTATCATTCCCACTTTGTTCCCTTTGTTCTCATAAAATCAGTCCATTAATACTTTTTCTCGTCTTTTGTTGAATGCATTTCTTGACATCTTCGCGTGTGCGGATCGCAGCTCGTCTTTCAAAAAAATATAACGCTGAACAAATACAGTTTACAAACTTTTTATAATTATTTTTCTAACTCCTGTCATCTACAAAACATCCATCAATTTCTTCACCCCATAATCTATTCCTGATGAAGTTTTAATAATAAACCGAAACGTTTAAGCGTCGATAAATAAATTCATCTTATTTTTGGAACACTTCGTTTTTCAAATTTCTTAATATATATATATATATATATATATATATATATATATATATATATATATATATATTAGTTATATAGGTGGTTAATTATCTGGATGTGGCTTACAATTCAGGTTGGACCTTGAAACAGAAAAAATATGAAACCAATATGAAAAAAAACAGACATAAAATAAATACTAATAAAAGCAAAATCAAAACTCAAATAAACGTTCACTGATGGTCTGTCACTTTGTGCTAGATGTGTCCGTCATTTCCTCTTTCGGTCACTCGAGGAATTATAGATCTTTAGAAGCAATATATTTATCTATTCGGTTTTTATTGTGCTTACTTCCATAAACAATCCTGTTCATATTTCGATCTCTGTGTTGATACTTATCCTTATGTTTCTATTCTTATTGCTTTCTAAATGCTGTCTTGAATCTAAAAAATATGGCCTACTTCGTAATTGTTGTACGGCCGTTCCTACAGTGAGAACATGCACCGGTTCTCACTATAAATAGTGAGACACCGAGTGGAAAGGTAGAACTGTTCCCGTTAACGACAAGCTAGTCGTACATGTACCATTGATTGTAAATACACTTGTCTTATTTACCCTATCTCGACTTGACTTCTGTTTACTGTTGGACTAACATCGCAACAGTACTGTAGTTTCGGGATATGTCAGAAAAGTTCCAGAAAAATCATATTCTTTGATGTGAGGGGCATTGTCCACTGCAAGTTCTTTGGTCGGTATTTTCATTTCATTTACCATAAATCTACACTGAAAATTTGTTCGAATCAATACAACTGAATGTTTTATCACAAAAATATCATAAAATATATGTTCTTAATTGTGGCATTGTGCATTACTTGAAATGAACTTAATTGTTATTAAGAACACATTTTTATGATATTTTCGTGTTAAAACATGCAGTTGTTTGATTACGGTGAATTGAAAATGGCCGACCAAAACAGACGGCTTCTTCAAAGTGAAAGAAACAAGGGGAGATTACTCTCATTTATGTAGCTAATGTTCAGATTACCAATAAGTGAATGGGGCTATTGAACTCAAACCTCCCAAACTGAAATACAGTGTTTCTGCTCATGTCTGATGATATTAGTTCCATGTTTTTTTATTTAATTTAGAAGATGTTAGCTTTTCAGTTCTATTATCTTATTATAATGGAGATTGTGTGTTTTTCTGTCTGTAACCGAAACTATATTCCTACTCAAGTCACAATTCTCTTAGATATTGACATCACATTCTCCATGATTTTATTTTTATTTAAACCTCAATTATTAATAAAATTATCTTACATTATTAATACTGTTAACTATGTCTACATACTGACAATATGCAATTATATTTATATATACAACAAAATAGCGGTTTACAGTGTGAACGGGAAGGTTAATTTGCATATTAATATAAAAAATCGAATTTAATAAATATGTGCTTAGTATTATTGATTTCTAACTGTTTGGTTTTATTTTAAATAATATAAGCAAAAATCTCTTCAATGAATCTTAAATGAAATCCATTAACAAGAAAAAATAACTGTCATTTTATTCTTTACTTCCTCTTATAACTAAATACTTAAATTAGAAAAAATAACAATGAAAGACGAGAGTGATGGAAAGTAAGTTTCAGTTGTTCCATTTTTTATTATACTCCCTCTGTGTCAAATCTTTTATTATACTCCCTCTGTTTCAAATCTTTTTATCTGTATTCTTATTAGTTTCATTAGCCTTTCTAATTTAAAACAATATTTTATTACATTAAAACTTAAATACTTGCACCCGGAGGGTGCATATATTTTCTAGTATTAGTAATATAGTCTAACTTATGAATCATGAAAAATTCAGCTCTTATACCTATAAATAATGGAGATTGTGTTTGTCTGTAACCAAAACTACGACACAGCTTACGTCACAATATTCTCAATGATTGCGTAAGTCTATTAATGAGTATTTAATTTATTGTCAAAATCGTTAAAACATAGAATAAAGAAACAATCTGTGTTACGTACACTCAAGATTTGAGTAAGAAAATTAAATATTGTTTTTTTTTACTCGCCTTTTTTTTCAGTAACAAGAAGTTAACTTTGGTTAACTTCTGGTTAATGAAGGAAAAAACTGGAAAATACCTTCGTGTTTGTGTAAAACTAATATGTAAATATTCAAAATATTTTATCTAATTTATAATCAATAGATGCACGCAACATTTTATTTGAGGGGGACAGGACTGAGTTTCCATTTCAAATTGTTTTATATTTTCTACTCCTTTAAAAAAATTGTAGATTTTCCTTACTTATGATACAAACCCTCTGACATCTAATTTTTAACTCTTACCCGCTCCGGCAATATCATTCAAAAAATGATTTTTACAAACGCCCGGAGGGTATTTGTTTATTGCTAGTTAGTATAACATAACAAAAATGAACTATTTTCTTTCTATCAGTCTCTCTTCTCCCCCTCTCTCTCTTTTTCTAAAAAGAAGGACTAGCAATCCCCACCAAGGCCGACCCTTTAGGAGAACAGCTAGTATTCCTTCAAGGGTTTTCTTCTCTTGGATTGGTTGTCTTACCAGGTTTAAAGAGCCTATTAATCTTCCCTATATTTTACTTATAATTGGATGAGAAAAGATTTACCCAAATGAACAATGAAAAAAGAAAGAGAGAAGAAGAGAAAAAGGTGGTATGCATGAAAACTATGTAGTAAAAAATGAACAATGAGGAAAAAAGAAAGAGAAGGAAGGAAAGAAAGAAGAGAAAGAGAGGGAAAGAAAGAAAGAAAGAAAGAAGAGAAAAAAAAAGAAGAGAAGAGAAAAAGAGAAATAATTTAATTTACGAAAGAAGAATTAAAAAAAGAAAAGAAATAAAGAAGAAAGAAAAAATTACAAAAACATAAATAATGATTTGAATTAGAACAAAGAACTGAATTAAAGAAAGAAAAGAGAAAGAGAAAGGAAAAGAAAGAAAGGGAAGAAAGGAAAAGGAAGAAGGGGAGAAAGAAAAAAGAAAGAAAGAATTTATTTAGCGAAAGAAAATAATTATAAAGAGAAAGAACGGAAGAAAGAAAAGAACGAAAAGAAAGAGAGAAAGAATTGAATTCAAGAAAATAATTATATTGAAAAAAGAAAAGTAGGAATGCACAAAGAATAAATTTTGAACAATGAACAATAGGAAATACTTGCCAAAGGAAGTAGCGGGAAGTGAAAAACCTAAAGAGGGCGGAGGGCACATCGGCCGAAACATTGTACTGTTACATAATTATTGATCCCTAATACATTTTTAAAGGTAGTGTAGAAATCATAATGGTGATTACTACAGCTGATGGCCTGAGGGTGAGTGACAGCGCTTGACCTCACTCTGACTTGCCTTGCGGGGATGGATCGTGAGAACCGGAACACCGATAGAAGGCCCTCTTCCGGTTTAAGGAGTAAGCAACTCAGTTAGTCAGTTAGCAGGTAGGAGCTCGAGGTGTAAGTCGCATTTCTATGCGCATCCTGTCATCTGCGCAGATTGTCTGGTTTGGGGATTTACAAATAAAGTAACATCAACGTAAATCGAAGTCTTGTGTTTATTACCTAAAAACTAACAAGAACACAGGGCTCTGATAAGGAGTGATCCCCAACAGAAACCAGACCCGGAATTCCCAAGACAAGACGAACCAAGATGTTAGAAGATAGAACAAAGCCGGCAGAAGAATAGACGACCAGAGTAAGAAGCAAGAATGGTATACAACGTTATATAGATTTGGTACTGTGAAAACGCCAGTATGCAACAGTACGGATAACAATAAAGATGAGGACAATTGTCCGAATAATCCAAATAATACTAATGATCAAACTTCGATTCAAAATTCAGAGAAATAGATTTACCATATCTTTGCCATAGAAGTAGCGCGAAGTATAACGCAAATAACCACGTCTATTTGATTTCGGTTCACTGATTTCATTTCCTTCCACGATACACGTAACGCTAAGCGCTGAGGGAATTGTATAGATAATAATTAAACTAGGCAGTTAAATGCAGATCATTAGAAAAAAGACTGATAAAGATACAAAACAATTATACACCAAAAGAAAGACCGAATGATATCCATCGCAGAGAGGGTTCATTGCTCTTTCCAAGCTGCATGATGAATTAAAATATTTGGTTGTACGGTTTCATTTATTCCGATGTATTTACTATTGTTAAAATATAAATTCCATAAAAACGATGTAACTTGGGATTAATGGTCACAGAAAGCGGTTTTTTTAAGAGAATATATATTAAGCATTAATTTAAGAAATATTGGTTTTATGTTGGACCAGTTGTCTTAAATTGCATTGCCCTTATCTCATTAATGTGTGCTTTCCATTTTTCAGCGATAAAATTTCCGAAAGTCAATTTTTTCCCGCAATTTCTATTGACCTTGTAGAACGGTTTTTTTCTTCTTCTTTTGTTTTTATTGGTCCACTGAATTGATATGAATCAGATACAGCGTGTGTCAAAACGTAAAACTCTACTATAATCTAGATATAAACCAGAATCAATAAAAGAACAACATGAACAAGTAATATGGGTATTAAGGGTAAGAATCATTTCAATAAAAAACATTGATTTTTTTCTTCTTTTATTTCTAATAAAAACATTTTACGAAGAATGATGTCGAGGCAAAAGTATAATAATAGGATTAATGTGGCGTAAGATTGGACATTTTGATTTTCGATTAAAAAAAAAAAACGGACGATATAATCACAGATATTATTACAGAAGAGATATGCAAAATTACAATGACAATTCCGGATATTTCCAACCACAAGCCACAGGAATTGTATTAATAAAAAATATATCTGTTTAATACTCCATTTCACAGGAAAATGACTTTTTGCGGACTTATAAATCTGGCACTACAATATAGGGTATAGGAGGAGCTCTTATTGTAACGGTTGTCGGAGGAAATAGTTGGTTGGATTATTAGTTTTTACGGCATGTCAACACTTGTTAGGTTATTTTATACGAAGACGTTTAGTTATATTCATTCATGATGGGTACTCATGTTTTTTAACACATTTTTAAACATATTTTCAAACGCATTTTTTTCTATTTAACCTATAGTTGGGATCTTAATTGTTACTGCTACTTCCGGATCAGAGTGGACCTGGGAGTAATGGTTATGATGGAGTACTCTATATTCCCAAGAGCTCCAGAATTGAACTTCACCAGCTAGAGACTAACGTCAGACTCAGGACAGCAAGATCTTCAGCCACCGGCTTTTAGCACATATATGATAAAAAGTTTGCGGATTGCCATAAAGGGCATAGGGTGGGACAATCATATAGGTGCTAGGGCTTGACCTGACCAGCCGATTGATTGGGGGTCCTCTCGGACGTCCGTCTAGCCTAAGTAAGGACCATCGTAGATTGTTGTACGTCATGGTCTGTTCAAACATCTGTGTTCCATCCTTAACATCACGGTTCGCCACCTCGCCACCAGGTGGCCCCATTGGGGAGTCTACCCCCTCTGTTTAGGTGCGTTGGTGTATTCTAAAGCCCCAGCTGACATACTGTATGAGAATTGCGGGAGCTCCCGTCATACTGATTAACGTGGATGGACTGTAATAATGACGGGTTCGAACTCCAGTCGAGCATTTAGTTCACTTTGGACTACTAACCTTGGAAAACCAATAAACCCACTCATCCCCCTAGCTATGGGTTAAATATTTCCCTCATGATTCTAAAATATGGTTTGGAATTAAATAACCAACGAAATTAAGCAAAGTAGTTAGAATGCAACTGGTTGTTTAATGGACTATTTTCCAAACCCATATTTTTAGAAATAACAGGAGGGATAATTTAACCCATAGATAGGGGATGAGTGGTTTATTGGTTTTCCAAGGTTAGTAGTCCAAAAGTGAACATAATAGCTCGACGGAGTTCGAACCCGTTTCTCACATATCACAGTCCAGCCGTTAATCAGTATGTCACGGGAGCTCCCGCAATTCTCATACAGTCATGTCGCTGGGGCTTTAGAATACACAACCCGCACCTAAACAGAGGGGCAAGACTCCCATGGGCCACCTGGTGGCAGGGTGGCGAAACCGTGATGCTTAAGGATGGAACACAGATGTTTGAACAGACCATGACAACAACAATCTACGATGGTCCTTACTTAGGCTAGACGGACGGTCCGAGAGGACCCCCAATCAATCGGCTGGTCAGGTCAATCCCTAGCACTATATGATTGTCCCAACCTATTGCCCTTATGGCAATCCGCAACCTTTTATCATATATGTGCTAAAAGCCGGTGGCTGAGATCTTGCTGTCCTGAGTCTGACGTTAGTCTCTAGCTGGTGAAGTTCAAATTCTGGAGCTCTGGAATATAGAGTACTCATCATAACCATTACTCCAGGTCACTCTGATCCGGAGTAGCAGTAACATTAAGATCCCAACTATAGGTTAAATAGAAAAAATGCGTTTGAAAATGTTAAAAATGTGTTTTTAAAAAACATGAGTACCCATCATGAATGAATAAACTAAACGTCTTCGGTATAAAATAACCAAGTGTTGACATGCCGTAAAAACTAATAATCCAACAACTATTTCCTCCGACAACCGTTACAATAAGAGCTCCTCCTATACCCTATATTGTAGTGCCAGATTTAAGTCCCGCAAAAAGTCATTTTCCTGTGAAATGAGTATTAAACAGATATATTTTTTATTAATACAATTCCTGTGGCTTGTGGTTGGAAATATCCGGAATTGTCATTGTAATTTTGCATATCTCTTCTGTAATAATATCTGTGATTATATCGTCCGTTTTTTTTAATCGAAAATCAAAATGTCCAATCTTACGCCACATAATCCTATTATTATACTTTTGCCTCGACATCAATTCTTCGTAAAATGTTTTATTAGAAATAAAAGAAGAAAAAAATCAATGTTTTTTTATTGAAATGATTCTACCCTTAATACCCATATTACTTGTTCATGTTGTTCTTTTAAATTGATTTCTGGTTTATATCTAGATTAATAGTAGAGTTTTACGTTTTTGACACACGCGTATCTGATTCATATCAATTCAGTGGAAATAAAAACAAAAAGAAGAAGAAACCGTTCTACAAGGTCAATAGAAATTGCGGGAAAAATTGACTTTCGGAAATTTTATCGCTGAAAAATGGAAAGCAACACATTAATGAGATAAGGGCAATGCAATTTAAGACAACTGGTCAACATTAAAACCAATATTTCTTAAATTTAATGCTTAATATATATTCTCTTAAAAACGCTTTCTGTGACCATTAATCCCAAGTTACAATCGTTTTATGGAATTTATATTTTAATCAATAGTAAATACATCGGATAAATGAAACCGTACAACCAAATATTTTAATTCATCATGGCAGCTTTGGAAAGAGCAATGAACCCTCTCTGCGATGGATATCATTCGGTCTTTCTTTTGGTGTATAATTGTTTTGTACTCTTTATCAGTCTTTTTTCTAATGATCTGCATTTAACTGCCTAGTTTAATTATTATCTATACAATTCCCTCAGCGCTTAGCGTTACGGGGTATCGTGGAAGGAAATGAATCAGTGAACCGAAATCAAATAGACGTGGTTATTTGCGTTATACTTCGCGCTACTTCCTATGGCAAAGATATGGGTAAATCTATTTCTCTGAATTTTTGAATCGAAGTTTGATCATTAGTATTATTTGGATTATTCGGACAATTGTCCTCATCTTTATTGTTATCCGTACTGTTGCATACTGGCGTTTTCACAGTACCAAATCTTATAACGTTGTATACCATTCTTGCTTCTTACTCTGGTCGTATATTCTTCTGGCCGCTTGGTTCTATCTTCTAACATCTTGGGTCTGGTCTTGTCTTGGGAATTCCGGGTCTGGTTTCTGTTGGGGATCACTCCTTATCAGAAGCCCTGTGTTCTTGTTAGTTTTTTAGGTATAAACACAAGACTTCGATTACGTTGATGTTACTTTATTTGTAAATCCCCAAACCAGACAATCTGCGCAGATGACAGGATGCGCATAGAAATGCGACTTACACTCGAGCTTCCTACCTGCTAACTGACTAACTGAGTTTGCTTACTCCTTAAACCGGAAGAGGGCCTTCTATCCGGGGTTCCGGTTCTCACGATCCATCCCCGCAAGGCAAGGTCAGAGTGAGGTCAAGCGCTGTCACTCACCTCAAGGCCATCAGCTGTAGTAATCACCATTATGATTTCTACACTACCTTAAAAATGTATTAGGGATCCAATAAATATGTAACAGTACAATGTTCGGCCGATGTGCCCTCCGCCCTCTTCAGGTTTTTCACTTCCCGCTATTTCCTTTGGCAAGTATTTCCTATTGTTCATTTGTTCAAAATTTATTCTTTGTGCATTCCTACTTTCCCTTTTTTCAATATAATTATTTCTTGAATTCAATTCTTTCTCTCTTTCTTTTCGTTCTTTCTTTCTTCCGTTCTTTCTTTTATAATTTCTTTCGCTAAATAAATTCTTTCTTCTTTTTTCTTTTCCCCTTTTCTTCTTTTCCTTTCTTCCTTTCTTTCTTCCTTCTCTTCTTTTCTTTCTTTAATTCAGTTCTTTGTTCTAATTCAAATCATTATTTTGTTTTTGTAAGTTATTTTCTCTTTATTTATTTCTTTCTTTTTTTAATTCTTTCTTTCGTAAATTAAATTATTTCTCTTTTTCTTCTTCTCTCTGTTTTTTTCTTTCTTCTTTCTTTCTTCTTTCTCTCTCTTCTCTTCTCTTCTTCTTTCCTTCCTTCTCTTTTCTTTCTTCCATTTTTCATTTTTTACTACATTAGTTTTTTCATGCATACCACCTTTTTCTTTCTTCTCTCTTTCTTTTTCATTGTTCATTTGGGTAAATCTTTTCTCATCCAATTATAAGTAAAATAATAAGGGAAGATTAATAGGCTCTTTAAAACCTGGTAAGACAACCAAATCCAAGAGAAGAAACCCTTGAAGGAATACTAGCTGTTCTCCTAAAGGGTCGGGCCTTGGTGGGGATTGCTAGTCCCTTCTTTTAGAAAAAGAGAGAGAGGGGGGAGAAGAGAGACTGATAGAAAGAAAATAGTTCATTTGTTATGTTATACTAACTAGCAATAAACAAATACCCTCCGGGCGGTGTAAAAATCATTTTTTGAATGATATTGCCGGAGCGGGTAAGAGTTAAAATTAGATGTCAGGGTTTGTATCATAAGTAAGGAAAATCTACAATTTTTTTAAAGGAGTAGAAAATATAAAACAATTTGAAAGGAAACTCAAGTCCTGTCCCCCTCAAATAAAATGTTGCGTGCATCTATTGATTATAAATTAGATAAATATTTTGAATATTTACATTTAGTTTTACACAAACACGAAGGTATTTTCCAGTTTTTTCCTTCATTAACCAGAAGTTAACCAAAAGTTAACTCTTGTTACTGAAAAAAAAGGGCGAGTAAAAAAAAAAACAATATTTAATTTCTTACTCAAATCTTGAGTGTACGTAACACAGATTGTTTTTATTCTATGTTTTAACGATTTTGACAATAAATTAAATACTCATTAATAGACTTACGCAATCATTGAGAATATGTGACGTAAGCTGTGTCGTAGTTTTGGTTACAGACAAACACAATCCCATTATTTATAGGTATAACAGCTGAATTTTCATGATTCATAAGTTAGACTATATTACTAATACTAGAAAATATATGCACCCTCCGGTGCAAGTATTTAAGTTTTAATGTAATAAAATATGTTTTAAATTAGAAAGGCTAATGAAACTAAATAAGAATACAGATAAAAAGATTTGAAACGAGGGAGTATAATAAAAGATTTGACACAGAGGGAGTATATAAAAAATGGAACACTGAAACTTACTCTTCCATCACTCTCGTCTTTCATTGTTATTTTTCTAATTTAAGTATTTAGTTATAAGAGGAAGTAAAGAATAAAATGACAGTTATTTTTTCTTGTTAATGGATTCATTTAAGATTCATTGAAGAGATTTTTGCTTATATTATTTAAAATAAAACCAAACAGTTAGAAATCAATAATACTAAGCACATATTTATTAAATTCGATTTTTATATTAATTGCAAATTAAACCTTCCCGTTCACACTGTAAACCGCTATTTTGTTGTATATATAAATATAATTGCATATTGTCAGTATGTAGACATAGTTAACAGTATTAATAATGTAAGATAATTTTATTAATAATTGAGGTTTAAATAAAAATAAAATCATGGAGAAGTGATGTCAATATCTTAAGAGAATTGTGACTTGAGTAGGAATATAGTTTCGGTTACAGACAGAAAAACACACAATCTCCATTATAATAAGATAATAGAACTGAAAAGCTAACATCTTCTAAATTAAATAAAAAAACATGGAACTAATATCATCAAGACATGAGCAGAAACACTGTATTTTCAGTTTGGGAGGTTTGAGTTCAATAGCCCATTCACTTATTGGTAATCTGAACATTAGCTACATAAATGAGAGTAATCTCCCCTTGTTTCTTTCACTTTGAAGAAGCCGTCTGTTTTGGTCGCCATTTTCAATTCACCGTAATCATACAACTGCATGTTTTAACACGAAAATATCATAAAATGTGTTCTTAATAACAATTAAGTTCATTTCAAGTAATGCACAAGCACAATTAAGAACATATTTTATGATATTTTTGTGATAAAACATTCAGTTGTATTGATTCGAACAAATTTTCAGTGTTTATGGTGAAATGAAAATAGCCGACCAAAACAGACGGCTTCCTAAAAAGTAAAGAATCAAGGGGAGGTTACTCTCATTTATGTAGCTAATGTTCAGATCACCACTTATTTGCTATGTAATCAGATTTTTACAAAGGTATGTCAGAAAAGTTCCAGACTGGTGTCACAAAAAATATTAAAAATACCAAACTACAACCTACAAGTTAATCCCTTCAAGTAATCCCACTGGAGTCTAATGCACTTTCCCACCCTCTCTGCCACGCTTGCATGCACTCCTGGAAGATTCTTCCGGATTCTCTGTAGCTCTGTCACGCCTTTTGTATGTCGTGCACATCCTCAAAACGGGTTCCCTTGATGACTCCCTGAGCTTTGAGCCAGGCCGTGCGAGTTGGGAGGTGCTCCCAGCGCAGTGATATTCTTCTGGGCCAGGAACCTCTCGGATCTCAGGGCAGGTGAGCATGTGCTTGTCATATGTAGCACTCCCAAGTTGTCCTGCCACTTCTCTCGCTCCTCCTCGCGCACTGAACGAAGCAAACGCCGCAGTATCTCTTTGTTGACATCTCGTTGATCGCTTGCCAGTAGCAAGAACTTGCAGTGGACGATGCCCTCACATCAAAGAATAATTTTCTGGAACTTTCTGACATATCCCGAAACTACAGTACTGTTGTGATGTTAGTCCAACAGTAAACAGAATCAAGTCGAGATAGGGTAAAATAAGACAAGGTATTTACAATCAATGTACATGTACGACTAGCTTGTCGTTAACGGGAACAGTTCTACCTTTTCCACTCGGTGTCTCACTATTTATAGTGAGAACCGGTGCATGTTCTCCACTGTAGGAACGGCCGGTACAACAATTACGAAGTAGGCCATATTTTTTAGATTCAAGACAGCATTAGAAAGCAATAAGAATAGAAACATAAGGATAAGTATCAACACAGAGATCGAAATATGAACAGGATTGTTTATGGAATGTAAGCACAATAAAAACCGAATAGATAAATATATTGCTTCTAAAGATCTATAATTCCTCGAGTGACCGAAAGAGGAAATGACGGACACATCTAGCACAAAGTGACAGACCATCAGTGAACGTTATTTGAGTTTTGATTTTGCTTTTATTAGTATTTATTTTATGTCTGTTTTTATTTTCATATTGGTTTCATATTTTTTCTGTTTCAAGGTCCAACCTGAATTGTAAGCCACATCCAGATAATTAACCACCTATATAACTAATATATATAATATATATATATATATATATATATATATTATATATATATATATTAAGAAATTTGAAAAACGAAGTGTTCCAAAAATAAGATGAATTTATTTATCGACGCTTAAACGTTTCGGTTTATTTAAAACTTCATCAGGATAGATTATGGGGTGAAGAAATTGATGGATGTTTTGTAGATGACAGGAGTTAGAAAAATAATTATAAAAAGTTTGTAACTGTATTTGTTCAGCGTTATATTTTTGAAAGACGAGCTGCGATCCGCACACGCGAAGATGTCAAGAAATGCATTCAACAAAGACGAGAAAAAGTATTAATGGACTGATTTTATGAGAACAAAGGGACAAAGTGGGAATGATAACTAAATAATTAAATAAAGCTAAATAGCTAAAAACGGTGATATGTTGAAAAATCTAGGTCGATTATTAAGGGAGGCAAAAGCGAAATTACCGTATATATATATATATATATATATATATATATATATATATATATATATAACCAAGCCCTGTCGGTTATCTGCAGAGGGGTAAGATCTCCTCAAAGAGTCCAACTGTTCACTGTGGGCTGCAAACCGTGATGCTTACGCACGGAATTCCCACGAGATAAGCAGTCCATGACAAGCACACTCCACTTTAGCCCATACTTAGGCTAGACGGTCGGTCAGCGAGAACCCCTCCGATCAATCAGATGGTCACGTCAAGCCTAGCACCTATATGGATAGCTCATCTACTAGATACTATTGCTCTTTTTATCACATATATGCTAGATGATGGTGGCTGATCTATTTAATGTGAAACGTGTTCAAATATATATATATATATATATATATATATATATATATATATATTTGTATATGTATAAGTATTAACTTACCGGTGGGTATAAGAACGATCGTTGGAAGCGCACAATATCCAGAGGTTAAGGTTGAAAAAAAAAATACAAAGTGCTCAATACAATGTAGAGCATAAATTTATTTTAAGAATGGAAATGAGTAACCTACTCGAGTTTCATCGATAGATTCTTCAGGGTTACTTTTAAATTAATCGAGTTTACGATTAATCTTGGTGTTATAACATGCCCGTTGGAATGGGACTTAAATTTAGTAGAGGAACGCTTGTTTATATTTTCGTAGATCAGGAACGGTTTTTGATTATTGAATTAAAAATTTGGATTAATTTATGGGAATAAAATATTATTTACAAAAGATATGTTATGGGTCGTATTAATAGTTAAAAGGTGAACATTTAAAATTATTTAATAACTAGTTTAATTTGGTTTGAGAGTATTTAAAAAATACAGGTTGTGTATGTTACGATAATAGAAGTTTTGGGTAGTTAAATATAGTTAATTATAAAAAAAAAATATAAAGAGATAAAAGTAACCCTGAAGAATCTATCGATGAAACTCGAGTAGGTTACTCATTTCCATTCTTTATATATATATATATATATATATATATATATATATATGCTATCGCAAGCATATATGTTACTGTATGTCTTTGAATATTGTGTATGTGCATGCGTATGTGAACCTGCATGTGTGCGTGTGTATATATGCGCTTGCGTTCTCTTTCTTGCTATTTGTCTTTATCTCTCTATGTCTCTGTAAGCATGCCTGTCTGTCTGTCTGTCTGTCTGTCTATTTCCCTTAGTGTCGGCCCTCATATAAGCATCCGTGTACTCACAGGCTCACAGACCCCAAAGGACGGAGGAACACGCTCGACATTCAACCAGATACACGCAAATACAAAACGTCCCGATGTAACCATGCAACAAACATTAGGCCAATTGTGTTGGATCAATTGCATAATGTTCATTTCAGCAGAGCGCACACAGACACACATACTCACAGCCACGGACACACATACCCACAGCCATACACAAACATATGAAAAGATAAATAAATAAAGGGCAGAACCTAACAATTCTTTCGTATGAATATCAAGGCTGGCATTATTTCTATCGCACGTAATTCATAAGAAAAAAACATACTCGGCGGGGGTCTTGAAGCCATTCTCAACCCTTTTTAACCCCAAGCCGTTTCGAGCCGCGGCGAATTCTCCAACTTATATCTTTAGCGCTCCGAGCGCAAGACCTAAAAAAAAATAAACTGACGCATAAAACATTAAACATATATTATCGCTTTTCTTCATGTAAGTGTATTTATAAGGGAACAAATGAATTAATGAACTGTTTGCAGGAAAATCAGAACTTAATTGTGTTTACACGCGTGTGTCGGTGCTTACTCTAACAGTGGGGTTGTCAAAAAAAAAACATAAAAGAAAAGAAAGATTTTTTCAGGGTGGTTTGGTTAGGGTTCAAAAATACCTTTGAGATCAACTCTTATACTTCGGGTTTGGTTCGGGTTGGTTAGCTTTGGTATGGTTTGCCTACTTTAAACAGTTCATAGCGGTTTGCATAACACTGCCATCCTACCGTAAACCGCTGACAGCGGTTCTTGCGCGTGTCAATTATTTACGCAGAAAAATCACTAGATTACAATAACAATAGACATTTGTTCGAATAGAATGATTTCTCAAGTGCAAAGATACTGAACTTTGAAATATCCCATCATACAGAAAAAAATGGTTTATTTAACTCTTTGCCTACTTTAAGCCACTTATAGCGGTTCTTCCACTACTGCTATCCTACCGCGAACCGCTGGTCGCAGCTTTTGCAAATGTCAATTGTTTACCCTGAAAAATCACTAGATTACAATGAGACGACTATTTTTATAGGGACGGTTTAGCTCAGTCGGTAGAGTGTCGGACTAGGAACGACAAGGTTTCGGGTTCAATACCGGCTCTCGCCAACTCAACGTATGAGTAGCACAGGGATCAGTGCGGTAAAGGGGTGGAGCTGATGGTAGGTGTGGCTCTCTGCCTCAGACGCAAATAACAATCTCCTTGGTCTAGTGCTAGTGAAAAGGGGATATACTCCCTCACTGTCAGGCTGATACGGACTTTAGGCCACTGCGATGCCTTTTTTTTATTTGAATAGAATGACTTCTGAATTGAATAGATAGTGAACTTTGAAATATCCCATCATACGGATTGAAAAAAACAGAAAATTCGGTACAGTAGTGAACAGATTATGTTAGACAATCAGTTAATGGCATATAAACTCATTATGGGTTATTCAATACTGAAATTGAAGTAATTTGTAAATGTTTTATTATAATCGTAACTATTTATATTTTCAGCGCCCACTGCAATCCCTTTTTAATTGTGTCTTTTTATTGGCCTCTAATGAGAATTATTTGTTACATATAGCATGCAGCAGAAATACCACTCACATTTTAAACTATAACCTCTGTGCTACATGTGAACTTAGGCAAGTGACAATGGTAGTTTCATCTAGTTAATTTCTTAGTATTTTTTTAATCTTTAGATATTACAATGATTGACTTAAACCGGCTATGTTTTCAAAGGTTGAAACAAAGAGTATTTTTCTTTCTTTTTCTTTCTTTTTTTTCTTTTTTTTTTTCTTTTTTTTCTTTTTTTTTTTTATATAATTTATTTCTTGTATCATCGTCTGCGTCACTCTTTCTTTCTTATTTTATTTCTCAGTCGAGTTTATGTATGTATGTATGTATGTATGTATGTAATCTATCTATCTATCTATCTATCTATCTCAGCTGAGTTCTTTCTATCTGTCTATCTCAGTCAAGTTCTATCTATCTTTCTATCTTTCTTGTATCATCGTCTCTGTCACTCTTTCTTTCTTTCTTTCTTTCTTTCTTTCTGTATTTCTCCGTTGAGTTTTATATATCTATCTTTCTCAGTCGAATTATTTCTTTCTATCTATCTATCTATCTATCTATCTCAGTCAAGTTCTATCTATCTGTCTTTCTATCTATCTTTCTTGTATCCTCGGCTCTATCACTCTTTCATTCTTTCTTTCTTTCTTTCTTTCTTTCTTTCTCAATCGAGCTTTATCTATCTAACTTTCTCAGTCGAGTTCTATCTATCTATCTATACCAATCGGATTATATTTATCTATCTATCTATCCCAGTCGAGTTCTATCTATCTATCTATCTATCTGTCAAGTTCTTCATATCTATCTATCTATCTATCTATCTATCTATCTCCCTCTCATTCGTTCACTCTCTCTCTTTCCCCCCCCTCTCTCTCTCTCTCTATATATATATATATATATATATATCAGTCGTTCTATCTACCTATCTCAGTCGAGTTCTTCCTATCTATCTAACTATCTATCTATCTCTGTCTAGTTCTATCTATGAATCAATCTATTTTTTGACGAATGACCTCCTTAAATTTTTGCAGGTGGCTTTCTTTCAATCGATGAACCTGTGATCCTGAAATTTCCAACCCATATCAATATCGATTTTTTTTTTAAATCCGGAACAGCCTCATTTAGACGAAACAGGAAATTAGCACGAAAAGCTATCTGTGTAGCAATTACAGAAAGGCAAATCTTAAAAAATTTTCAGCAGCAAACGCACAGTGTTCACCGGTCCAAACAATGATTAATCTGTTAAAATAGGAAAAGATTAGCTTGATAGAGCTACCATTACAACTTGCCTGATTTCACTTGTACTACACAAGTAACAATTTAAAATGTGGAGGTATTTCTGTTGCATCTTTTTAGTATCAAGTATACCTATCAAATATTAACTAAAGTAAAGTTGTCGGTATCAGCAAAGAAGCGAGGGAGTTTATCCCCTTTTCCCTAGCGCTAGACCAAGGAAATTGTTTTTGAGTCTTAAATGGAGCGCTAAACCTATCATCAGCTTCTTATTTTATCAAACAGATCTCTGTGCTACGCTGCGTTGCTGAGAGCCGGTATCGAACTTATCGGCCCTCGAGTAGGGGGTCCAGTGTGATTCGGCCTCTGAACCGGTAAAGTAATTAACAGCGTTGATCCCAGGGGATTATTCCCCAGGCAATACCTGCCCCCTTGATTTAAAGGGGCAGGGCTGGGTTTATTACCCTATGCCTGAGGTGCTCCCTTGAGTGGGAATACCGACGTGATCAACGCATTTTTGCACCTACCATCCTATGAGTCTCGGATCGTGTGTGGTCCCACATTAAAAAGATCTCATGTCACACACGCATACGCGGTATACGCCATAAATACCTACTTTACTACACAGATCCCTGTGCTATTCATACGCTGAGTTGGCGAGGGCTGGTATTGAACTAGGAACCTTGCGGTTCCAAGGTGGACGTTTTATGAAATCTGCTAAACCGGCTCGTCTAATACAAATAATGTTAAAACAGATGTATTTGACTCATAGGTGGTACCCTCACCGCATATCAACTTCTTACTGTTTATTTAATGGCGAATTTTATTCATTTTTAAGTGTTTTACTATAATCATGACTATTTATATTTTCAACGTTCCACTCCAGCCAATTTTTTATTTGTTCCAAATAATAGTAATTTGTTATACAGTATCAAGTATTCCTCTCTAACACTAAGAATTTATGTTACGAAGCGGCGTCCTATTAAAAGAGGTTGTAGATTGTAAAATGTCATTTAAAATCAAATTGAATATGCGACGTGTCGTCAAATCGAAAAGTAGGTAAATTTGTTTCTTTACTCATCTGGGTCTGTGGAATATACTATTCTTCATGACTCCTATTCTGGATCTGTTTTTGGGCTGGCTGACTTCTCTCCATTCTTCGAGTCTGGAAAGACAGTAAAAGTCAATAGGAATCAAATTGAATATGTAACGTGGTGTCAAATTGAGAAGTATGTAAATTTATTTCTTTACTTATCTGGATCTCTGGAATCTGCTATTTTTCATAACTGCTATTCTGGATCGGTTTTGCTGGTATTCTGCATCTGTTGTTGGGCTGGCTGGCTTCTTTCCATTCTTCGAGTCTGGAACGATGATAAAAGCCATAAGGAATAAAATTGAATATGTGACGTGGCGCCAAATTGAAGGACTCTGTAATTTCTATACATATCTGAAACTGTGGTATTCTTCATAAATAAACATAATAACAATCATAAGTTAAGAGAATGTTACAAATTGTATTCAGATGAAGAAGAAGAGATATTACTGAGCAGCAATGGTTATGTTACGTAAGAATATCTTTTAAGGAGTCATAGATTGTAAAAGGTCGTTAGGAATCAAATTGAATATGTGACGTGGCGTCAGATTAAAGGAATATGTTATTGTGTTTCTTTACTTATCTGTGGTATCTGCTATTCTTCATATCTGCTATTCTGGATCAGTGTTGCTGGTATTTCGCATTGGTTGTCAGACTAGCTGGCTTCTTTCCATTCTGTGAGTCTTGAACGATGATAAAAGTCCATAGGAATAAAATTGAATATGTAACGTGGTGTCAAATTGAAGCACTATGTAATTTCTATACATATCCGAAACTGTGGTATTCTTCATAAACACAGTACCAATCATAAGTAAAAAGAATATTAAAAAATGTATTCAGATGAAGAAGAAGAGATATTACTGAGCGGGGAGGGTTATGTTACATGGGAGGATCATTTAAGAAGTAATAGATTGTAAACGGTGATAAAATATAAAATTGAATATTTGACATGGCGTTAAATTGAAGAAGTACGAAATTTCTATACATATTTAAATTGGCATTCTTCATAAATAAACATACTAGCAATCATAAGTTAAGAGAATGTAACAAATTGATTGAGAAGAAGAAGAAGAAGAAGAAGAAGAAGAAGAAGAAGAAGAAGAAGAAGAAGAGATGTTACTGGGCGAGAAGTGTTATGTTACATAGGAGGATTATTTAACGAGTAAAAAAAGTCATTAAAAATCAAATTGAAGATGTGACGTAGTCACTAATTAAAGGAATATGTAATTTCTATTATCTGGATATGTGTTATGTGCTATCATACTTATTCTGTAAATCTGGATCTGTTGTTGGGCTGGCTGGATTCTCTCCGTTTCCGAGTGTATAACGACTTGGGTTTTTTGGGGGATGTCTTGTATTGTGTCGTTAATATTGTTGGTGCTCGTCCCATATGTGATCTACCGAATGGTTTCTAATCCAATATGGGATCTACCGAGTTGTTTACATTACAATATGGGATCTACCCCACTAACTACCCATTATTTTCCCATTAAACTAACCCTAACCCTAACTCTGTCTTCTTTTTTCCAAGTAGTTCACATTCCATGAATAGTAGATCAAAGGCAGATCACATACGTTCGGTAGATCACATATTGAAAGAGCACCATTTTTTTTATAACGAACAGACGACGTTGATTTTATCCCAAGTAAAAGGACTCGAACAAACAGACTGCCATTGCAATGCGTCTCCTCCAAAACGCTGAACCAAACGCCCCAACTGTTCATTCTCTCTTTCGTTCTTTTCACTGTTGGCATTCCCCGACCAATCAGAAGACAAAGTCAGTGACCTCTATGTCATCATTCTCACGCTTAACCAATTCTACTTAATTTTCTCTATTAGATAATGTATAAGTGAAATTTTGGATTTTTCAACATTTCCACATCTCATTATTGTACAATCATACACTATTATATGGTCTAAAAAAGGACAAGCTACACAGAAAAAAGATAATAAGAAATAAAAAAAAGAAAGAACGAAAGAACGAAAGAAAGAAAGAAAGAAAGTAGGGGAAAGAATGAGACAGGCTAAACAGAAATAAATATGATAAGAAAGAAAGCAAGAGAGAAAGAAAGAGTAAAGAAAAGATAGAATGGTGGAGTGAGCGTGCGGAAGCGATAACGCTAATCTGTTTTAATCGAATATAATTAAAAGATAAAAAGAAGGAAAGAAAGTAAAAAGCAAAAGAGTGTTAAATCAAGATTATTGTACTTTTTACATATTGAACTATTTTTCTATAACTCTTCAGTAAAGATATCAATCGTTATAATAATTAGATTATCATACTTTGGTATATCCACAGGTCCTGCTAGAACTAATAATGTTATAACAGATGCATTTGACCCATAGGCATATCAACTACTTACGTATAACTCAATGCCAAATTGGTATTCATTTTTAAGTTCTTAGTTATAAGCATGACTATATTTTCAACGATCCAGTGTAATCATTTTTATTTGTCCATAATAATAATAATTTGTTATTTAGTATCAAGTATTCCTCTCTAACACTAATAATTCATACACTATTATACATATTCACCAACAACCCGTACGAGCAGGATGCAACACAAGGTCAATTTCTTAATCGGAGTTTAACAGGTTTGAATTCAGAGTTTTCATTCTCCTAGACTGTTTGCCTATGTTAAAGAGTTAAAGAGCAAGTCCGCCCGACTATTTACCAACAGCTGGTGGGAGAATCGTTGGATTCATACCTTTCCCAAGGATATTAGCGCTATGTGAAATGAAAACGGCCTAGTCCAGGATTTGAACTCCGTTCGTCGCGTCCATTTCCTGTGACTGTAACCATTACACCACTACGCACCTCAATAGTATACGCACACAACGGAATTCGCCCTAGGGAATAAGATGTAAAAAGCACTCTCTTGGAATTTGAAATACAAACGGATCACCTAATGCCTGGCAGGAGACCTAGTGTTATTTAACAAGTAGAGAAATAGTCATATAGTTGATTTTACCGTTCCGGTGGACAATAGAGGGAAAAATGAAAGACAACGAAGCCTAATCCAGGATTTGAACTCTGTTCGTCGTGTCCATTTCCTGCAACAGTAACCGTTACACCACGCGCCTCCATACAGAATTACATGGTCCAAAATAACCATTCAAATCAGTTGCAACACGACATTAAATTAAAATTTTAGTTAGTGCGGATTGCCATCTGGTTTTAACCTTTGTTTCAAGATTACATTTTTTTTTAAAAGACGTATGTCAGTTTAGACGTTAGAATCTACTTATCGAAAAACAAGTCTGAAAAACCAAAATACTCCAAAGTAAAAATGTGAAGAGATCTCAACCGAAGCCAGAAGGAGGACAGCTGCTGCTGCAGGGAGAGAAGAAGAAGAAGAAGAAGAAGAAGAAGAAGAAGAAGAAGAAGAAGAAGAAGAAGAAGAAGAAGAAGAAAATAATGTTCACGTCAACAAACAAAAATAATTTTTAAAAAAATCAAAATAAGAAAAATTGACATCATGAACAGCAAAACTGGTGACATTTGAAAAAAATAAAGCAACCTTAGAAATAAAAATATCAAGATATTTTTAGAGTGCGTACGTAGATACTTACATACATTAATGGTCTTTACACTTTGTTTTTAGACAGACAAGTAGAAAAGGCCGTAAGCTAATGTTTAAAGAAAACATCTATTTTACAGCGCCAATATTTATTTTCAGATAATTCTCTTCACTGTGAATGCATTTAATTTAGTACTGAATCTTAATCACGTTCAAACACACACACACACACACACACACACACAATATATAATATATATATATATATATATATATATATATATATATATATATATTTTATATATGAAAAAGGTGACTTACCGGTGTAATTGGTCAGAATGTCAGTTGATGCAAGTTTCACTATGATAAGACAGCGATATAACAAATATAAAGTGCTCAATACGTGAGTAGAGCAAATTTATTATTATAATGGTATAAACAGGAATACTCGTGTTTCACAAGTAAGTTTCAGGGTTAAATCCACTGAATTAATCAAGATATTGATTAATTCAGTGGATTTAACCCTGAAGATCCTTATGGTGAAACTCGAGTGGGTTATTCCTGTGTATACCATTATGATAATAATATATATATATATATATATATATATATATATATATATATTCATTAGACGACATACTCAGTCGTAGAGCATACGCTTAGGAAACCCAAGATTTCTGGTTCGATACCGCCCTTTGCCAAACAAGCACATGAGTAGAACTGTTTGGATCTGCGCGGCCAAGTGGAAGCTTATGTTAGGTGCGGTGCTCCATCTTAAACACAAAACCATTCTTATGGGTATAAGGCGTTTACTTTTAGTATAATATATATATAATATATATATATATATATATATACATATATATATATATATATATATATATACATATATATATATATATATATATATATAAACAAGGTCCGCTAAATGGTTTAAAAAAATTTTAACATTTTTTTACGTATGTTGTGTTAAACTCTACTGACGATTCTTATCGGACGAGTTTTGTTCGATCCTTTCTAACTGTCTGGCCATCTTTTTAATGCCAGGGTGGAACAGGTGTAGCAATCCACCAAAGGTTTCTTCACAAGCGCTCTCGGCACGTCTATCTGCCATCTTCAGGTGTGAAAGTGATGGAATGTTTCGCTTGTCTCGCTTTTAAAACGAGCAGTAGCGTAGGAATTGGTAGTGGGAGGTAGTAGGAATTGGTAGTGGGACCGTAGTTGGGACCGTTACTGGTATTTTTCCATCCCCTGATCTAAAAAAACAATGGCTTGTCAAAAACCCACGCCACCACACAATTATGCAACAATAAGGATAGATCTTATAAAATCTTCTTTCTTAATATTTATAAAAAAAAACAATGTCGATCGTAAATAGAGTCATGATGGACAGAATTTTCTGGCAGTGAAATCGAACGTGATGCGCCACATATCAGAATCTATAAATTGGGCTTCAATATCAAATTTATTTGGTTTGGTTTGGTTTGTTTTACGGCATATCAACCTCAGTGGGTCATTTAATGCCGATAAAATTTTGAAATAAATCAATTCTTAATGGATAATACATTTCTTTTATAAATACATTTTTCTATTTAACCCATAGATGGGACCCTAACAGGTACTACTACTCCGGGTCAGAGTGGACCAGGGAGCAATGGTGATGAAGGGGTGCTCCACATTCCCCAAACCTCCATAACTGGAACCTCACCATCAGATAGAGTTTAACGTCATTCCCAGGACATGTAGACCCTCAGCCACCGCCTTCTAGCACCCATATGATAAAAAGGGGTTGGGGCTTGCCATAAGAGCAATAGGGTTGTGAAAATCATATAGGTGCTAGGGCTTGACGTGACCAGCTGATTGATCGGAGGGGGCCTCTCCGACTGCCCGTCTAGCCCAAGTTAAGGCCAAAGTGGAGTATTGCATGTTATGAACTGCTCATCCACCTGGGCCCTATCCTTAAGCATCATGGGTCGCCACCCACGGCCAACAGATGGCCCCACTGGGGGAGTCTTACCCCTCTGCAGAGGTGCAGTCGGTGCATTCTAACTCTCCAGCCGACAGGGCGGAATATCAAATTTAAAAAATAGTATCTACACAATGGAAACACAGTGTAAGGATTTAGATTTATTTCTACCTAAATTAGGTTTAGGGAGCACTTATTAATTGTGCTGTTGTTTTCATCTACAAAATACTACTTTTTTCATACGCATACCACCAAATATTTGCGATGCATTTTCGGTACGTGTAGTTTGAAGGGTCAATGCAAAAATTCTAAAATGTCCAATAATCTTCTGATGTGGAGCTTGATGTTATTATGGGTGACAAACCGTGATTCTTAAGGATGGAACCCTTGTCGATGAGCAGTCCATGACATGCAACACTCCACTTTGGTCCTTACTTGTGCCAGACGGGTGGGCGGAGTGGCCCCCTCCGATCAATATGCTGGTCACGTCAATCCCTAGCACCTATATGATTGCCCCGACCCTATTATTTTCATGGCAATGCATTTACCCTTTTTATCATACATGTGCTAGAAGGCGGTGGCAGAGGGTTTTAATGTCTTGGGTATGATGTTAAACTCTATCTGTTAGTGAAGTTCTAATTCTGGTGCACTGGGGAATGTGGAGTACCCCTTCATCACCATATTCTAAGACCTCTCTGAACTGAAGTGATAGTTCCTGTTAGGTTCCCAACTATGGGTTCAATATCTTATTATAATGTAGACTGTGTGTTTGTCTGTCGGTAACCGAAACTATATCCCTACTCAAGTCACAATTCCCTTTGTTATTTACATCACATTCTCCATGATTTTATTTTTATTTAAACTTCAATTATTAATAAAATTGTTTTACATTACTTACACTGTTGTCCATATCTACATACTAATAACATGCAATTGTATTTATATATACAACAAAATACGAGGTTTACAGTGTGAATGGGAAGGCTAATTTGCATATTGATCTTAAAAAATTGATTTAATAAATATATGCTAAGTATTATTGATTTCTAATTGTTTGGTTTTATCTTATTGAATATGAGCAAAAATTCTTCAATAAATTTTAAAAGAAATCCTCAATCAAGAAGAAATAACTGTAATTTAATTCTTTACTTCCTATTTTAACTAAACAGTTTAAATAAGGAAAATTTACCAATGAAAGACGGGAGTAACGGAAAATGATGGAAGAGTTAGTTTCAAGTTGTTCTAATTTTTCAATCATAACCCCCCTCTGTTCAAAAATCTTTTTATCTACATTATTATTCAGTTTCATTAGCCTTTCTAATTTAATATGATATTTATTAATAAAATTTACTAAAATACTTGCACCCGGAGGGTGCATATATTTGCTAGTAAAGAATAATTGACTTTTAAAGAATTGAGTTTCAAAAAAAATATTCAGTTTGAAAAAATTGAGTTTAAAAAAAAATTAAATACCCATGTAGAATGAATAAAACAAAACGTCTTTCGGCCTAAAAATAACCCAACAGGGGTTGACATGCCGTAAAATCCAACCAACCAACCAACCAACCAACCAGCAACCACTAGCAATGCATTTCCGGTGTGTGTGAGGTTTGAGAGGTCAATTAAAAAATTGTAAAGTGACCAATGTCTTTTGATGTCATTTTATTTATTTATTTATTCATTTATTTATTTATTTTTTGCCAGCAAAACGTTTTCTTTATCTGGCCTATGGTAATTTGAATCTCCATCTTAGCTTACGATCAGTTACGTTGAAAGCACTGTACCCACCAGATCACAGAAGCTAAGCAATGAAAGATGGGTGACCATTTAACCAAACAGCAGGTACTGTAAGTGAACCAAATATCAAAAATGACGTGATTTGGCATTAAATACCCTAAAGGGTTCATATGCTGTAAAGTAAAAACAACCAACCAATCCATCTTAAGTCAGCCGCCGGATCAAGTAGTTAGAGTTAATGGTTTTTTCTGATTCCAGAAAACTTCAAAAAAAAACATAACAGTGGCATATTATTTCTTTTTCTCTACTAATGACTGTGTCTTGAACTTTTCTTTTTGATGAGAATTCTCATTAATCATTCTTTAAACTGGATTCTGATTTCCGGTACTTTATCTGTCACATGGCAAGGAGGCATTCAGGTTTCCGTGCACCTTCACCTCGCTGTGGTTCGGAAAGTCACGACCAATATGCTATCACATGATTTAAATCTGTTCTTGTCTCCTCCCCCCGCCCCTGTTTACCCTCCCCCTTCTGGATACTCCACAAAGTTGGCCAAATATTCTTTTCGAACGCATTCGAAGTCGACATTACGTTCTGCGTAAAATAATGAGATGGGAAACCCAAAATTTAATATAAGAAAAAAAAAAAAAAGTCAAAAGTTACTTGAATTTCTTTGGATGGCGTGGGAAAGGCTAACTCTCGATCTGTGATTGGTCGAATGGATCCAAAGGCGAAGAAGTGGAAGAAGAGGTAGTGAGAGGAAGTGAGTCGGTTCCGAGTTGTCGGTGGAGACGGTAGTCTTGTGGGTGTTTGAAGAGAACACGAATCTCACAAATGAGTCTCTCATCTCTTCTACTTGGGAGCGAAATAAATGAGCTCAGAAAAAACAAGAACGTCTTGTGTTTCTTATTAAAATCTATCAACGCCACAAAACAAATCTCAAAAGATTCCCCCAGTTGTTCCCGACTCAAAGAAACAGAGAAAAATGTCAGCCCCAATACCGATTCAACAACAGTCAGAGACATACTCAGCTAATTTTATCAGGAAGATCAGACTCCAACTGGATCCAGACACGAAGTCCCAACCAAGAGAATAGTTGAACAGTTTATATAAATAAGTATAGAAGTATTACTATTATAGATCA
>CM042152.1:48227500-48237500 GCA_023376005.1 Doryteuthis pealeii
AGAGGATAATTAATAAACAGAAAATTTCATCGAATTAGAATTTGTAAAACAATCAACAGTTCTTAAATTTCAGCTGAAAATGTGACGCATTTTCTTTTTCCATCTGCTTCTTTGAGTGTTGTAATACACTAATAAATAAGTTTAGAGATCAATTACTACAAGTATAATATTGTTAATCAACCCCGGTTTAACGTTTAAAACCATATGCAAATTAAACACCATAATCATGCAAACCTTTATTTCTTAAGTGATATATTTGATACATTGCTTAGATATATTTTCTGGATAAGGGGGAAATACTCAAGAGTTATACACATCATGACATACACATACACATACCAACACACACGTGCCGCGCCGCGTGCTATATATAATATATGTATGTTATGTAAGTAGGAAATAAAATGACATCCGACAATGTATGTGGAAAGCAAAATGTCGATATGGTCAAAAATGTTACAACAGCTATGTAATAATCACCAAATCTGCCTGTGGAAGTCTTTAGTACTTCACCTCTACTGGGTTATTGGCATACGACTACATTAAAAAGTTTGGAATTAAACATAAAGAATAATTTTCTATTTTGAAAGAAGATTGCTTACCACCTCAGAAGAGCATTTCCGCATTATTGATGGATGAAGGGAAGGAAACATCTCACAGAAAGGGACAAGATGACAGACATTGCATTTCACTCTTGGAATATTTCGGGCGGTCCCATTATTTAAACACAGAGGTGTTGCAAAATGATACATGGTCCTACAATTGAACGGAAGAACGAGTATTAACACACATTATCACACACACATATATATTATATATATTATATATATATAATATATATACATATATATATTTACCAACCCGTCCGCACCATGAGGATGCGAGAACAAACAGTCAATTTCTTAATGCGGAGTTTAATCAGGTTTGAATTCAGAGTTACTCCTTCCTCCTAGACTGGTTTAGCCATGGTTTAAGAGTCCAATCTGCCCTGCTATTTACCCAAGCTGAGGGAGAATTGGATTCATACCTATTCCCAGGGTTTATAAACGCCAATGTGAATGCCAACAGCTTTCGTGCCGGAATTGATAACTTGGGTTGATGAGTCCATTTCCTGCGATTCTAAACCATTAGTCCACTGCGTCCCTCAATACAATATTAACATAAGATTAATGTCCTGAAGTAATGTACGCTAACTTTCATCAGTGATACGATTCCAATTCTGAAGCTCTGGGGGAGTGCGGAGTAACCCGTTCATTCGCAACACGTGGTACTACCTATTACGGTCCATCTAACTGGGTTATACTATTTTTACAATGAGTCTTAAGAACTGTTTAAAAAAATTGATTACTCATGTAACGAATGAAATAACAACAAGACGATGTTAGCATAACAGTGACTTATACCAAGGGGTTGACATGCAGTAAATCCCCAAGCAACCAAGCCGTAATATTAATTATGCTTGTAAATAATTGGTATACAATAAATAATGGATTAAGGAACTAACTCGGAGTTAACTGGATTCAACACATTTCTGAAATACAAATTTAAAAAAACAAACAGAAGAATTCATGCAGAAAGAAATAATATTGACTTGATAAATATTGTTCTATCAGTTTTAAATATTTCTTTTAAATAACATTCAGTTTTCTTAAATCTTAACTAACATGACTTGAAGATTCTGATTTGCTGTTTTGATTGGTTACAACATTTTATATTTATATACAATCAACTCAGCTTGTGACAAACATGGATATAATCTTTCTTTTTTAAGTTCCATTATTCTTTCTCGACGTAGCTAACAAACCTTTGAATGAAAAAACTTCAGGTTTAATAACACATTTTTATTCCATTCATCCCTTATACATGATCCCAATGTTAACGAACTTTGTGACTTAAAACTGATTTGAATAGGGGGGGGGGGGGGGGGGGGAGGGGGGGGGGGGGGTGCAAATACAAACTAAATGATTTGTGCTGATCTATACATTCCGTTTGCAATACAGTTGCAACCATAGACGAATGGTTCGCACAATTTCTTTTTTAATTGTTTTATAATATATTAATAAATGAAGAGCATTACAACTGCGTTATAACAATAAAAACAAAATATGTTATTTGTCTTATTCGATTTCCAGAAGACAAATTTTATCTTCAGACGACCGACATATCAGAAACTGAACTGCTTAAGTTTTTGTTGCGTGGTTTATACCTTTTTTTTTTTCTTTCCTTTTTCTCTCTCTTCTTCCTTTTTTTCTTTTCTCCTCCTTCCCCTTCTTTTTATGTTAATGAATGACATGGGCGAATAACCTGTAACTTTTCTTTTTTTTAAATATTTGTTCAGAACGCATGTTTTAACAATCCTTAACGTTGCATATGTACATCCAGATATTGTCTTTTATCATCCGGTGAATTTTCAAACATTGTAGCCATGGTACAACTTCAACAACTAGAAACGGTACTAGGAAAATTTAAGTTTTTGCTTTTCTTGATTTATTTGTTGACGCAAACTACTGTGATTCAGAAATATTTTGTAAATGTAACAGAATATTTGCACATGGGGCTTTTCATCTTTTTTATGATTTTTCTCTTTCACTTTTTACTGATTTTTTTCAATTCTTTTTATGGATATTTTTTTTCATTCTTTTATGATTTTTTTTCACTCTTTTTATGTGAAATTATTTGTTTCAATCATTTTAATGATTTTTTTTTCAAATCTTTATGATTTTGGTTTTTCAATTCTTTTTATGATTTTTTTCATCTTTTTTAAATAATTTTTTTTAAAATCTTATTTATTGAATTTTTTTTTTTTTTTTCATCTTTTCATGATTTTTTTTTTTTTTGCTGTTTGTAGAAACCTGTAGACTTTTTCACACGATATCTCTTTCTTGTACATTCGTGTTTGTGTTTTTTTTTTGTCATTTTGACCTAAAGTTAAGTCCCACTGCCAAAAAGGAGTCAGAGAATATTTTTCGCTGTTAGCTAAAAAAACCTTTGAATTGCAAAACATTCAGGTTTTAATAACACCTTTTCTTCAGGGTTCGTGCATTCAGAATATATTCTGACGAACTGGATGTTTTTCACTCCGGAAATATTAGGAAACATACAATCAAAGGTAAAGGGCATCATAGTTACCTCTCATTTTTCTTTACACTTACTATTGTTACAGCTTAAACAAAAATGCCAGAACGTTGTAATCCTATTTAATTGAACCATATCTATCTTCGTGGACAACAAAGCACCGGCAACCTCAACATCTTCAGGGACAGCCTTAAAATGCGATATCTTGTGGTCAAGAATGTTTCAAACATCGGACATCACAGTCACAGGAGGCGCTGTAGACTTTCAGGGACACAGAACACTTAATTATATCTTCTCCAAGACCTGAAATGACACATAATCTTTCGTGGGTTGAATTAATAGCAAAGCCATCTTGTAGAACTAGCTGTAGTGGTTCTGATTTGATCTGTACATACGGGGATTTGGGGTAATTTGGGCTTTTCAACAGGTAGGAACAATATGTACCTGATGTCCATTTTACCTAACAAAAGGAAAAGTCTATACAAAATAACAACTAAAAAACGAAGACAGACGAACATACACTATTCACGATTAATACTTACGTAATACAGATATCATAAAACCCTTTGTTCTCCGAGATTATACTTTTTTTTTCGTGCCATTAATTACATTGGCACCAAAAACTTGCATACTGTTAATGAATTTTGCTAAATACATAATTTATCACGAAGATTGAACCCTTTCGCAATAGTTGTATTTTTCCCCTAATTATTACCGGTTCCCCTCTTCAATATCCGGCAGAGATTGACTCCAAAAACCCTTTTGACAAATATCTTGTAACTTACACTAATGTTAAATCCATATAATTTTATATGAAGATCAACTAGATAAGTAGATATAAGAATAATCTCTTTTTGTGTTCGTTCTATCTAATTCGTCCTAATTCCATGTAACTATTTAAATTATATTAAAAATCGAAATACTTGTGCTCGCGATGGAGCAGTTTTTTTGGCTAGTTCTAATAATTCTAGGAACAGTTACACATATCCTTTCGGCAAAACAAACCAAGAATAATGGCAGTACTTTAACCTCTGGATTTGAAGAAAAGATCAACAGGGACATTCTTATCAGTTGTTTACATTCTTTTTTTTTTTTTTTTTTTTTTCCAATTTCGAAGGCGCTTCGTTTTCCCCCTTTTAAACCCGTCCTTACAACACAGAAACGATCAAAAAGGAAAAAAAATAAAAAAAGAAATGTAAACAACTGATAAGAATGTCCCTGTTGATCTTTTCTCAAATCCAGAGTTAAAGTACTGCCATTATTCCTTGGTTTGTTTGGCCGAAAGGGATATGTTAACTGTTCCTAGAATTATTGAACTAGCAAAAAACTGCTCCATCCGAGCACAAGTATTTCATTTTTAATATAATTAAATATTACATTGAATTAGACGAATTAGATTAGATACGAACACAAAAAGAGATTATTCTTATATCTACTTTATTCTAATTGATTTCAATATAAAATTATATATAGGATTAACATTATGTAAGTTACAAATATTTTCAAAGGGTTTTTTGGAGGTCAATCTCTGCCGGATGATTGAAGAGGGGAACCGGTAATAATTATGGAAAGATAACTATTGGGAAAGGTTCAATCTTTCGTGATAAATTATTATTTAGCAAAATCATTAACAATATGCAATTTTTGGTGCCAATGTTATTAATGGCACGAAAAAAGTATAATCTCGGAAGAACAAAGGGTTTTTATGATATACTGTATTACTAAAGTTTTAATCGTGAATAGTTTATTTCTCTGTCTTCGTTTGTAGTTGTTATTTTTATAGATTTCCTTTGTAAAATGGATCAGTACATATTGTTCCTCCTTTGAAAAGCATTACCCCAAATCCCCTATGTACAGATCAAATAGAACCACTACAGCTATTCTACAGATGGCTTTGCTATTAATTAACCCACGAAGATATATTGTCATTTCAGTCTTGGAAGACTATAATAAAGTGTTTGTGTCCCTGAAGTTACAGCGCCTCCTGTGACTGTGATGTCCGATGTTTGAAAACATTCTTGACCACAGATATCGCATTTTAAGGCTGTCCCTGAAGATGTTTGATGTGCCGGTGCTTTGTTGTCCACGAAGATAGATATGTCATTAAATAAGGATACAACCGTTTGGCATTTTTTTTAAGGCTGTAACAATATAAGTGTAAAGAAAAATGAGGTAACTATGATGTCCCTTTACCTTTGATTTATTTTCCTAATATTTCCGGATGAAAAACATCCATTCGTCAGAATATTTCTGAATGCACGGAACCCTGAAAAGTGTTTATTAAACCTGAATGTTTTGCATTCAAAGGTTTTTAGCTAACACGTAAAAATATTCTCTGACTCCTTTTTTGGCAGTGGGGACTTTTAGGTCAAAATGACAAAAAAACAAAACAACGAATAGTACAGAGAAAGAGATATCAGTTGAAAAGTTACAGTTTACTACAAACAGCAAAAAAAAAAAAAATCATGAAAAGATGAAAAAAAATCATAAAAAGATTTAAAAAAATTATAAAAAGATGAAAAAAAATCATAAAAAGATGAAAAACAAAATCATAAAAAGATGAAAAAAAATCATAAAAGATGAAAAAAAATAATCATAAAAGATGAAAAAAATCATAAAAAGATGAAAAAAATATCATAAAAAGATGAAAAAAATCATAAAAAGATGAAAGAAAAAATATAAAGATGAAAAGCCCATGTGCAAATATTCTGTACATTTACAAAATATTTTCTGTCAATCACAATAGTTTGCGTCAACAAATAAAATCAAGAAAAAGCAAAAACTAATTTTCCTACGTGACCGTTTCTATTTTGAATTGTACATGGCTACATTGTTGAAACATTCACCGGATGATAAAAAGACAATTGGATACATATGCAACGTAGGATTTTAAACATTCGTTCTGAACAAATATTTAAAAAAAAGAAAATTACAGTTATTCGCCCATTTCATTCATAACATAAAGAAGGGGGAAGGGAGGAGAAAGAAAAAAGAAGAAGAGGAGAAAAAGAAGAAAAAAAAAGGTATAACCACGCAACAAAAAAAACTTAAGCACGTTCATTTCTGATATTCGTCTCTGAAGATAAAGTTTTCTTTGAAATCGATAAGACAAAAATAACATATTTTTGTTTTTATTTTATACGCATTGTAATTGCCTTCAAATTATTAATATATTATAAAACAATTAAAAAAGAAATGTGGAACCATTCGTCTATGGTTGCAACTTATTGCAAACGGAATTTGTATAGATAGCACAATCATTTATTGTATCAATTCAAATCAGTTTTAATCACAAATTCTTAACTTGGATTGTATAAGGGATGAATGGAATAAAAATGTTTATTAAACCTGAATGTTTTTCATTCAAAGGTTTTTAGCTACTCAGAGAAAGAATAATGGGAACTTAAAAAAGCAAAGATTATATCATGTTTGTCACAGAGCTGATTGATTGTATATAAATATAAAATGTGTAACCAATCAAAACAGCAAAATCAGAATCTTCAATCATTTAGTTAAGATTAAGAAAACTGATATATTAAAAGAAATAAAACTGATAGACAATATTTATCAAGTAATATTATTTCTTTCTGCATGAATTCTTCTTTTTTTTTTAAATATTGTATTTCAGAAATGTGTGAAATTAGTTAACTCCGATTAGTATCCTAATCCATTATTTATTGAATACAATTATTTACAAGCATAATTAATATTCGGTTGGTTGCTTGGGATTTACTGCATGTCAACCCTTGTTAAGTCACTTTATGCTGAAATCGTCTTGTTTTATTCATTGTTAATGAGTAATCAATTTTTTAAACAGTCTCTTAAGACTCATTTAAAAATAATAACCCATAGATGGGACCATAATAGGTATTACCACTGTGCGATGAACGGGTACTCCGCACTCCCCAGAGCTTCAGAATTGGAATCTTATCACTAGATGAAGTTTAGCGTCATACTCAGGACATTAATCTATATGTTAATATTCGTATGAGGGCGCGTGGACTAATGGTTAGAATCGCAGGAAATGGACTCATCAACCCAAGTTCAATTCCGGGACGAAGCTGTTGGCATTTCACATGGCGTTAATACCCTTGGGAAAGGTATGAATCCAATTCTCCCTCCAGCTATGGGTAAATAGCAGGGCAGACTGGACTCTTAAACCATGGCTAGGTAACCAGTCTAGGAGAAGGATAACTCTGAATTCAAACCTGTTAAACTCCGATTAAGAAATTGACTTTGTCTCGCATCCTGCATGTGCGGAGGGGTTGGTAAATATATATATATATATATATATATATATATATATATATATATATATGTGTGTGTGTGTGTGTGTTAATACTCGTCTTCCTTAATTGTAGGACCATTATCATTTTGCAACACCCTCTGGTTAAAAATGGGACCGCCCAAATATTCCAAGATGAAATGCAATGTCTGGTCATCTTCCTTTCTGTGAGTGTTTCCTTCCTTCATCCCATCAACTAATGCGAAATTGCTTCGTTCTGGGTGGTAAGCAATCTTCTCTTCTAAAATGAAAATTATTCTTTATTTTAATTCCAAACTTTTAATTGTATCGTAGTGCATAAACCCAGTAGATGAATACTAAAGACGTCCACAGCAGATTTGTGATTATTACATAGCTGTTGGTACCATTTTGACCATTCGACATTTTGTTTCCAACATAATTGTCGGATTCACTTTTATTTTTCTTACTTACATACATACATATATATATATATGCGCGCGCACGTGTGTGTGTATGTGTATGTGTGTCTGTGTGTATAACTCTTGATATTTCCCCCTTATCCAGAAATATATTTAAGCAATGTATCAAATATATCACTAAGAAATAAAGGTTTGCATGATATATGGTGTTTAATTTGCATACTGGTTTTAACTAAACCGGGTTTGATAAACATATACTTGTAGTTATTGATCTCTAATATTATGTATACAACTCAAGAAGCAGAAAAGAAAATGCGTCACATTTCAGCTGAATTAAGGAACTGTTGTTTTACAATTCTATTCGATGAATTTTCTTGTTTATTAATTCTTACCTTTCCTTTTGCTAACACTTTATTTTATTTTTATGTTCTCCCACGTGCTAGTAGACCTTTCCCCTCCCGTTAACTTCTTCTTGACAAACTAAACTCAGTAGATAAATACTCAAGCTTGTGGCCTAAAGACGTTCCAAGCAGGGAGTTCCGATCTCCCTGGCAAGCTGAAGCGACAGTTCTTCCAGGCTGTGGTTGTGTCGGTGCTGCTGTATGGCTGCACCACATGGACCCTGACAAAGCGTCTTGAGAATAAGCTAGATGGGAGCTGCACAAGAATGCTGCGTGCAGTCTTGAATAAGTCGTGGAAACAGCAACCCACAAGGAAACAGCTGTACGGTCACCTGCCCCCCATCTCACAAACTATCCGAGTGAGACGGACAAGGCATGCAGGACACTGCTGGAGAAGCAGGGATGAACTCATAAGCGACGTTCTCCTGTGGAAGCCAAACACATGGACATGCAAGTGTGGGGCGCCCAGCAAGGACATACATTGACCAGTTATGTGAAGATGCTGGCTGCTTCCGCAGAGGAGCTTCCAGGTGTAATGAGTGATAGGGAGGGTTGGCGAAGGATTGTCATGGATGCCCGTGCTGCGTGCGCGACATGATGATGATGATATAGCAGTTGCTACTATTTGACAAGACCCCAAATTCGAGAAGCAAAAAAAAAAAAAAAAAAAAAATGCGTCACATTATTACATAGACTAGTACAAAATAAAAAAACACCCTGCAGGCGATGTAAAAATAGATTTTTGAAACATATTGCCTCAGGAGTGGGAGTAAAAAATTCAATGTCAGCGAGTTTGTACCCTAAGTAAGTAAAATCATCAAATTCATTAAAGGATTAAATATACACACTTTGAAATGTAAACTTTAGATATGTATTAAAATAAAACAAAGTATATATAGATATATAATACCAGTCATGTATTTATTAAAACTTGATTTAAAAAAACAATGAGGACTGTCTAATGTTGCATGTTCAAATTTTAAGTGTATTTATTCTATGCCATGATGATTTTGGGTAATGTGACGTAAGCAGTGACGTAATTTTTGTTACAGACAAAAAACCGGAGGCGAATCTCCATTATTACATAGATATACATAAAAAACAAGCATGTCTGGCAGTTCCTAATCAGGAGCAAAGATAAATGCGAAACATGTGATCGGAGACGACACCGAAATACAAGAGCCCAAAGAGCTCAGCAGCTCTAGCAACGACGATGAGAAGCTCAAAGACTTAAATGATTGAAGAAGATCGCATTGCGTGAAAAGAAGAAATACTAATGATAATATTTATACAGCAAACGTAACACCCAAATATGTTTAAGACTAAAGACTTATCAAGAAGTTTGGACGGCTGGTTGATTGGGTTTTACGGCATGTCAACCCATTTGGTCATTTTATGACGAAGATGTTTTTGTTTATACCTTCCCCAATGACATTATCGACATGTAAAAGTAAACAGCTCGCTCAGAATTGGAAATTTGGTCATATATATATATATATAATATATATATATATATATAAGTGCTTAATTGGAGTCGTACCTAATTTTGAAAATTAATTAATTAATAATGAATTAGGCGGGAATACCTATTAAATGTAGGGCTAAACAAATCGAGAAAAATCAATCGATTTGTTTAGCCATACATTTAATAGGTATTCCGCCTAATTCATTATTAATTAATTAATTTTCAAATTAGGTACGGCTCCAATTAAGCACTTATTCTCCCAAAAATTATCGGCAAAAAGCCATTCAAAACAAACCGTGTTTACATATATATATATATATATATATATATATATATATATATATATAAGGTAGCGTGGACATGGAGTCAACACCTGGTTACTGACAGTTTCTCG
>CM042152.1:48245000-48285818 GCA_023376005.1 Doryteuthis pealeii
CGGAAGTTTCGGGTGTTGACCGGAACCGGAAGTCACGTGGTGTCGTGGAACAACGAAGAAAGGTACCGGTCTCTTTTTGCTTTCAGACGCGTAGGTGAACGGATGGGCCTCTGGAGCCTAGTATGGGGTCACAGTAATTTAACAGTGTTCTCTCTCTCTCTCTTCTCTCTGCCTTTCCTCCTCTCCGATACAGCCCACGAGACGAGCCCTGGAAATAAAAGCTAAACAGCTGGTGAAGATATATTTCTCGCGTTGTACTTTTTTTATCAACAAGATGACCGCCACGTGCAGAATGCCTTTTTAGTACGGTTAATATATCGCCACCACCGCTACGTTACTTATATCATTTTGGTACTGTGAAAATACCACAACGTTACACTAACCAAGGCAAAACATTCTTAGTCTAACTGTTGCAGATTGACTGTTTGTTTTGCGCGGGAAGTCGAAAAGACAAGGAAAAGCGAACAAAGAAAACGTGTAGGCGTTTGAGAGCAACAAAAGGACTCATCTGGACAAAGACTAACTGGAACAAAGGGAAGGGACTTCCGGTCAAGGAACAAAGGAATGTGTGGGCGGTCGTCGATACTTAGACAGACCCGAAGAGAGACCCGAGGAGACGGCGAGCAGAGAAGGGTCTGACCGTCGATACGGTCGGGCGCTCCTAGCGAGCAGGGAGGCTCGCCAACCACCTTCCACCACATAAGTAGTCGTAGTGTCATTTTCCCTGCCCGCCACTCACCTACCACACACCGAAGAAAATAAAGAAGAGTCATCTTTTATATACGCGTATCTGTTGTTATTGAAGTAGCTGACTACTAGCATACCTGGCTAGTGGGTTAGGAACGATGTCCGCTGTATACCCGCAACGTATACGAGTCAGAGTAGCGTGAGTTTGAAGAAGCCAGTATGCAACATAACCAACTATTTACCTACAGCCAAGAAAGAAAAGATGGATTCAGGCAGTTCTTAAGTGCATTAAACAAAACGCAGTCAGTCTCGTCCAGGATTTGATTTCGATTGGAGTTTAAGACATATCAACCCCTGATGGGTTATTTAATGCCGAAGAAATTTTGTTTTATTCTTACTTGATGGGTATTCATTAAAAGAACAACATTATTTTAAACTTCTTTTTCCTATTTAACCCATAGATTGGACCCTAAAGGGTACTACCACTCCGGGTCAGAGTGGATCTGGCCGTAATGGCGACGAATGGCTACTCCACACTCCCCAAAGCTCCAAAATTGGAACTTCCCGATTAGATGCAGTTTAACATCATACTTAGGACACTCCAGGATTTGAACTCGGAGTTTCGATTCCATTCCCTACGACGATAACCGTTGTGATAAGAGCGCTACATTTAGAGTTTGTATATATATATATATAGTTTTGAATACACATGCTCTTTATGAGCGGTTGGTAACAGAACAGTATGATTCATCGATTCGATGATATTTTTTTCTGGAGTTTATATCCATCATACGGAGATTTAAAAAAAAAAAGACAGCTTTCATCATCTGCACAAATAAGCCCCCCCCCTCACAGGAAGCCAACTTGACGAAGATTTAGCAAGAACTTACTACACATCATTCTATTTTAAATCGGATTTAATCTCATCTCACCTTTTTATCTGTTTGCTTCTCTTGTTTTTCTTTTTAGATGTTCTTTTGCTCTCCAAATCTTCTATTACGGTTTCCCACCAAGCCGTTTCTGTCTGCCTGTATCAATATACAAAAAAAGAAGGCATTTATTTTAGAAACCGGAAGTTGTCTGCCTAAGCCGGAAGCTGAAGATCCGGTCCGTGGCAGAAATGAGGAATAAGATGAAGCACAGGGTGCGTCGACTGAGCACGCTGCATTTCTCTCTCTCTCTCTCTCTCTCTCTCTCTCTCTCTCTCTCTCTCTCTCTCTCTATCTATCTATCTATCTATCGGTCTGTCTCTCTCTCTCTCTGTTCTATCTCGGTTTCTCCGTATCTCTCTCTCTCTCTCTTCTCTCTCTCTCTATCTATCTCTCTATCCGTGTGTCTCTCTCTGTCTGTCTCTGTCTGTCTCTCTGTATCTCTCTCTCTTGTCTCTCTCTCTCTCTCTCTCTCTCCCGTGAAGAGCGTTGCTGAGTGGATATCAGGTATTTGTCATTATTCACTTGTTATAGAAAGAAACAATTGGAGAGTAAGGAGGGAAGTGGAGAGTGCGCGGGAAAAACTTGACAGAAGGAGTGGAGAGAATTAATGAAAAATCGAGTAGACGTGTGGACAGAATGGCGTAGGAAGTGGATGGAATTCAATGCGGACAGAGGCGTAGGCGAGAATTAAAAGTTAGACGGGGTAGGGATGACACAAGACAAACAACACCACGCTCACCACTACCATCAGCATTACTACTACTACTACTACTACTACTACTACGGATAATAATAATAATAATAATAATATAATAATAATAATAATAATATTCATGGGTATAAGACTGGAAAGAGGGGCAAAATGAAAGTTACACATGAAAAAGAAAGTAAAAGAGTCAAAAAATTAAAAGTTAGATGTGGGAGGGGTTGCACAAGACAAACAACACGATCACGCTCACTTCTACCATCAACATTACTACTACTACTACACAAACGAAAATACTACTACTACTACTACTAATAATAATAATAATAATAAAGCTATGGATTATGAAAGTCAAGGTGATACCAATTGTAGTTGGTGCACTTGGAACGGTCCCAAAAAGTTTGGAAAAATCTGGAAATCAGATGAAGAATAGAGACCATCCAGACTACTGCACTGCTGCAATCTGCCATAATACTCAGAAGGGTCCTGGAGACCTGAGGAGACTTGTTGTCTCCAGGGAAATACCACCAGCTAACGCTTATGTGAAAAACTCAAAAGGAGTAAATAATAATAATAATAATAATAATAATAATAATAATAATAATAGTCGTGGGTGAAAGAAGGGAATGAGGGGGAAATGAAAGATACATATGAAAAAGAAACTAAGAGAAAGAAAAATGAACAAGAAAGAGGAGCATGAAAGAGATTAAAAAATAACAAAAAAACATGAAAAGAATGGTTAGACGAAATAATGCAGATAAAGAGAGGGGGAGGGAGAAAAAAGAGTGAGGAAAAAAACAGCAAAATTCAGACGTTATAAATTTAGAAAAGAAAAAACAAGTTAGAATTTAAATAAAGTTCGTTAGAAATAAAAACGGAGTGAGTAATTTTCCATAACCGTTGGGGATTATGATTGACATTTTAGATGACCCCAACTGACCTCTGATACAGACACGTGAGAATAGTTTCTAGTTTAAAACAGAGGCGACCCAGCTTTCAAGGAGTGTACATGTTTTGTCAGCTCCGGAGTCCATCACCTCTCCCTACGGCGGAATCAATATGGGCTTAGAAATAAAACTTGATCACAAAACAAACAAGTTGTTGTGTTTGTTAATTAAATTATTAAAAAGCAAAGTCCAGCCCAGCATGATGAGAAAAACAAGAAAGAAAACCCACCCTTAACAGAAACTCCGAGATCAGCCCAGATAAGATGGCGACCAGACAAGTTAGACGAAGATGTAGTAGGAAAAGTAAGAACTATCAATCACTATCATCTCAAATCTAATAACTATATATATATATATATATATATATATATATTATATATATATTTCTCTCTCTCTCCCTATGTCTCTCTCTCTCTCTCTCTCTCTCTCTCTCTCTCTCTCTCTCTCCATTATATGCCCGAGATGACTCTCTCCACTATACACCCGAGATGACTCTCCCCGTTTATGTACACTAGTATAAAACACTCTAACTCCTACTCTTCCGCACTTTTCCCCGTGACACGTCTCGGTCAATAGAAAAAATATCATGTGGCGTTGTGGTGACTCCTCCAAAAACTTTTCCATTCTAATCTACACGTTATTCTTATATTGCTCCTAAATTTTATCCGTGCTAATATACACGTCACTATTAAATTCCTGGCTCTCTCTCCTCTCTATCCCTGTCTGTCTGTCTGTCTGTCTGTCTGTCTCTCTCTCTATGGTTATGGACCATTTCCATGGTCAATAACCACGATACCCATGGTATTTAAGACCTTTTTATTCACTAATAACTTTGCTCTGTTTACAATAATTAAACATTGAGCTCTCATACGAAACCTGAACTCTACCACAAACTACTGGAAGAGAATAGGACCAGCCTAGAATCACCTTGTACCAAGAAACTTGGTACCACACCAAAGTATATATATATATACATATATATAAGTTAAAAGAAAGGAAATTAATCCGACAATATGAGTAAGAAAAGGTGGAATGAAAACATCACACAATGCTGTTAAAGAAGAAAACAATTTATAATAAATCATAGCTGATATTGATCAATATTTCGATTTTACAAAAATCATCGTCAGAGCTCATTCACTCCCGTAGTTGTTTGGGTCGGAGAGGAAAGTCAAAATGACTTTTGACTTTCCTCTCCGACCCAAACAACTACGGGAGTGAATGAGCTCTGACGATGATTTTTGTAAAATCGAAATATTGATCAATATCAGCTATGATTATATTATAAATTGTTTTCTTCTTTAACAGCATTGTGTGATGTTTTCATTCCACTTTTCTTACATATATATATATATATATTATATATATATATATATATATATATATATATATAAGACTTCAATGTGGACCATTCGACCATCGTTCGTCGTCTCAAAAAGCTCAGTAAAGTATAGGAATTTGCTGGATGGGTTCTCTACGAACTCACCGAAAACAATAAAGCCGAACATGTCCAATGTTTTATCAATGAATAAAATTCATTGGAAAGAAGCCGCAATAATTATGCACTAACCCAATATAAGGCTATTAAAGATTCGATTTAGAATTGTATTCTATCTAGAATAGCGTTTTGTGAGCAGATATCTCTATTAGCTTAGCACTCTCAGCGTGTCTCCTTTTCCTACATATAGTGGAACTGTATGATTTTTTTAAGTGGATTTTAAACAGAGTGACAGTTAGAAACTGAATGAGAGTTAAAATGGTTAAAAAAATATGAAAAAATAGTAAAAGAAAAAAAAGAAAATGATTTACGGGAAATTAATTAAAAAATCAGTAAATGGATTTAAAAAAATTAAAATAGAGATTAAAAAAATAAAACCGAAATAAATTTTAAAATCTAAAAAATGTGCTTAGAGCGAATAATAAAATAAACCTATAACATTAAGAAAAAAATTATGAGAGAGAGAGAGAGAGAGAGAGAGAGAGAGAGAGAGAGAGAGAGAGAGAGAGAGAGAGAGAGAGAGAGAGAGAGAGAGAGAGACACTTTAAAGATGTCAAGTTGAATAGGACAATATTAATAGGAGTTTGTCAGGAAGATCGCAAATGAAGAGCTGATAAGGCTAAATCTCACCGGAATAACTTTGACGTCACAACGTAGGATATGCGCCGTGAAGGAAGTAGTCCACAGCGCATGCTCCAACAGAACTATCATTTTATCTTATTTTATTGTATTGTATTTTATTTCCTTGTTTTTTTTACATTTTTTTTTTTACATTTTTTTTTACATTTTCTTTTTTTGCTTAACGGTGGTTTTAATTTCAGTTTCTTTTTATTTTCTTGTTTTAATTATCTCATTAAAAATATCTCCCTCCTAAATTACCTTTTCTCATTATTTTTTCTCGTTTCGGCCATCTTTTTTCTTCTTCTCTAATCTCAAAGATTTAGTAATATACATTAGTTATGCGCTCTTTAGCTGACAGTTGTTTTTAATTACGTTCATATTTGCTGTAAGATTTTCGTTAATTGTTTTTGAATTCCGCTTCCACGGTTGTTCAGTTACGCTTATTTATTTATTGAAAACGTACTTGGTAGTGATGAGATGCGTATATCATCACACATTTACGAGGATTTCGCCGAGAGTAATGCTTACTTTTTCTCTTTTTATATGCTTATATAACATTCTTTCCAATAACATTATCTACTTTATTATTGACTAGAAACGGCTACTCGGCATTGCCTGGGTAGACGAGAATAGGGACAGAAGGTTAGTCTCGCAGAATCGCTTGTTAGATACTCGCAGATATATGGTGGGCTGGTCCACTCAGAAATATTAAAGTCACATTTGTTTATTTATTTCGTCCGAATAGGTGGATCAAAATGATAAGACTATGTACAGAATGTTGCATAGCTGGATCCCATTGAAAGGAGTTGGCTGTAATAGTAATCATTATATACTTATCTTCTTAAAGTTCAACTATTCTCTTGGCTGGATCAGGATGGGTCTGCCTGTGTCTGTTTTGGATCTGTTGTTAGGCTGGATGTCATTTTCGCTGTTCGTCAAGGAGTCTGGAAATACTTGGTTATCTTTTGAGATATCTTGTCTTGAGACGTTCACAGTTTTTTTAAATAACAAACACAAGACGTTCTTGTTTTTTATGAGCTCACACTATATTTTATCCCAAGTAAAAATGCACTGGGTCTGTTCTCTTCAAACACTCAGCCCAGACAGCCCACTCATTATTCTCTTTCTCGCATAGTCGTTTTCCTGTTGGCATACCTCGACCAATCAGAGATCGACAGGTAACCTTTCATACGTCATCCCCAAAATTCTAGTTACTTTCCATACATCTACAATTTTGGGTTTTCCCATATCATTTTCCATCTCTCTATCTCTTTTTTGCTCTATCTATCTCTTTTTGCCTCCCTTTCTATTGTAAGGAGTTGGTTATAATATTAATACTTCTATACTTATTTTCTAACTATTCTCTTGGTTGGATATGTGTCTGGATCCAGTTGGATCTGCTCTTCCTGATAAAATTAGCTGAGTATGTCTCTGACTGTTGTTGAATCGGTAGTTGGGCTGACATTTTCTCTGTTCTTTGAGTCTGGAACAACTTGGGAATCTTTTGAGATTTGTTTTGTGCCGTTGATAGATTTTAATAAGAAACACAAGACGTTCTTGTTTTTCTGAGCTCATTTATTTTCATCCCAAGTAAAAGAAGAAGAGAGAGACTCATTTTGAATTCTGTTCTTTTCAAACACTCAACCAAGACTCCGTCTCACCGAAAACTCGGAACCGACTCACTCCTCTCACTACCTCGTTTCCACTCTTCGCCTGTTGGCATCCATCGACCAATCAGAGATCGAGAGGTAGTCTTTCCCACGCCATCCAAAAATTCAAGTAACTTTTGACTCTTATATAAATTTTGGGTTTTCCCATCTCATTATTTTACGCAGAACGTAATGTCGACTTCAATGCGTTCGAAAAGAATATTTGCAACTTTGTGAGATCAGAAGGGGAGGGGTAACGGGGGGGGGGGACAAGAACAGATAAATCATTGAATAGCAAATTTGTCGTGACTTTTCCGAACCACAGCGAGGCTGAAGGTGACGGAAACCTGAAATGCCTCCTTGCAAGTGACAAGATAAAGTACCGGAAATAAGATCCAGTTTAAAGAATGATGACATGAGAATTTCTCATCAAAGAAAAAGTTCAAGACACAGTCATTAGCAGAAGAAAAGAAATGATATGCACTGTTATCGTTTTGAAGTTTCTGGAATCAGAATAAAACCATTAACTCTAACTACTTGATCGCGGCGCTGACTAAGATGGATTGGTTGGTTGTTTTAACTTTACAGCATATCAACCCTTTTAGGGTAATTCAATGCCAAATCACATCATTTTGATATTTGGTTCACTTACAGTACCTGCTGTTGCTTAAATGGTCACCCATCTAAGTATTGAACAGGTTCATTGCTTAAATTTTGTGATCTGGTGGGAACAGGTACTTTCAGCGTAACTTGATCGTAAGCTAAGATGGAATTCAAATTACCATAGGCCAGATAAAAGAAAACGTTTTGCTGGCAAAAAAAAAATAAAAATAAATAAAAAATGACATCAAAAGACATTGGTCACTTTACAATTTTTGAATTGACCTCTCAACCACACAAACACCGGAAATGCATTGCTAGTGGTTGCTGATTGGTTGGTTGGTTGGTTAATTGGTTGGATTTTATGGCATGTCAACCCCTGTTGGGTTATTTTATGCCGAAGACGTTTTGTTTTATTCATTCTACATGGGTATTTCAGTTTTTTTTTAAACTCAATTTTTTAAAAAATTGAAAATTTTTTTTGAAACTCAATTCTTTAAAAAATCAATTATTTTTTAGATTTAATCCATAGTTGGGAACCTAAAAGGAACTATCACTTCAGGTCAGAGTGGTCTTAGAAGATGGTGATGAAGGGGTACTCCACATTCCCCAGTGCACCAGAATTAGAACTTCACCATCAGATATAGTTTAACATCATACCAAAGACATTAAAACCCTCTGCTACCCGCCTTCTAGCACATTATGAATAAAAAGGGTTAATGCGTTGCCATGAAAAATATAATAGGGTCGGGGCAATCATATAGGTGCTAGGGATTGACATGACCAGCATATTGATCGGAGGGGCCACTCCGCCCACCCGTCTGGCACAAGTAAGGACCAAAGTGGAGTGTTGCATGTCATGGACTGCTCATCGACAAGGGTTCCATCCTTAAGAATCACGGTTTGTCACCCATAATAACATCAAGCTCCACATCAGAAGATTATTGGACATTTTAGAATTTTTGCATTGACCCTTCAAACTACACATACCGAAAATGCATCGCAAATATTTGGTGGTATGCGTATGAAAAAGTAGTATTTTGTAGATGAAAACAACAGCACAATTAATAAGTGCTCCTAAACCTAATTTAGGTAGAAATAAATCTAAATCCTTACACTGTGTTTCCATTGTGTAGATACTATTTTTTAAATTTGATATTCCGCCCTGTCGGCTGGAGCGTTAGAATGCACCGACTGCACCTCTGCAGAGGGGTAAGACTCCCAGTGGGGCCATCTGTTGGCCGTGGGTGGCGACCCGTGATGCTTAAGAATAGGGCCCAGGTGGATGAGCAGTTCATAACATGCAATACTCCACTTTGGCCTTAACTTAGGCTAGACGGGCAGTCGGAGAGGCCCCCTCCGATCAATCAGCTGGTCACGTCAAGCCCTAGCACCTATATGATTTTCCCAACCCTATTGCCTTATGGCAAGCCCCAACCCCCTTTGTATCAATATAGGTGCTAGAAGGCGGTGGTTGAGGGTCTACATGTCCTGGGAATAACGTTAAACTCTATCTGATGGTGAGGTTCCCAGTTCTGGAGGTTTGGGGAATGTGGAGCACCCCTTCATCACCATTGCTCCCTGGTCCACTCTGACCCGGAGTGGTAGTACCTGTTAGTGTCCCATGTATGGGTTAAATAGAAAAATGTATTTATAAAAACAATTTGTATTATCCATTAAGAATTGATTTATTTCAAAATGTTATCGGTATTAAATGACCCACTGTGGTTGATATGCGTAAAACAAAACAAACCAAACCAAATAAATTTATATTGAAGCCCAATTTATAGATTCTGATATGTGGCGCATCACGTTCGATGTCACTGCCTGAAAATTCTGTTCATCATGACTGTATTTACGATCGATATTGTTTTTTTTTGTTTAATATTAAGAAAGACGATTTATAACATCTATACTTACTGTTGCCTAATTGTGTGGTGGCGTGGGTTTTTGACAAGCCCTGTAGCGAGTATTCTAAGAGGCCATTGTTTTTTTAAGATCAGGGGATGGAAAAAACCAGTAACGGTCCCAACTACGGTCCCACTACCAAATCCTACTACTCCCACTACCAATTCCTACGCTACTGCTCGTTTAAAAGCGAAACAACCGAAACATTCGATCACTTTCACACCTGAAGATGACAGATAGACATGCCGAGAGCGCTCGTGAAGAAACCTTTGGTGGATTGCTACACCTGTTCCACCCTGACATTAAAAAGATGGCCAGACATTAAAAAGGATCGAACAAAACCTCGTCCGACAAGAATAGTCAGTAGAGTTTAACACAACAACAAAAACAATCCATTTAACGGACCTTGTTTATATATATATATATATATATATATAATATTATATATATATATATATATACTAAAGTAAATATATATATATATATACTAAAAGTAAACGCCTTAATACCCATAAGAAAGGGTTTTATGTTTGAGATGAAGCACCACACCTAACATAAGCTTCCACTTGGCCGCGCAGATCCAAACAGTTCTAATGTGCTTGTTTGGCAAAGGGTAGTATCGAACCAGAAATCTTGGGTTTCCTAAGCGTATGCTCTACCGACTGAGGATGTCGTCTAATGAATATATATATATATATAATACATATATATATATATAATATATATACATATATATATATATATTATCATAATGGTAAACACAGGAATAACCCACTCGAGTTTCACCATAAGGATCTTCAGGGTTAAATCCACTGAATTAATCAATATCTTGATTAATTCAGTGGATTTAACCCTGAAACTTACTTGTGAAACACGAGTAGGTTATTCCTGTTTACACCATTATAAAAATAAATTTGCTCTACTCACGTATTGAGCACGTTATATTTGTTATATCGCTGTCTTATCATAGTGAAACTTGCATCAACTAACCATTCTGACCAATTACACCGGTAAGTCACCTTTTTCATATAAATCACATATATATATATATATATATATATATATATATATTTGTATGTGTGTGTGTGTGTGTGTGTGTGTGTTTGTGTGTGTGTGTTTTGAACGTGATTAAGATTCAGTACTAAATTAAATGCATTCACAATGAAAGAAATTATCTGAAATAAATATTGGCGCTGTAAAATAGATGTTTCTTTAAACATTAGCTTACGGCCTTTTCTACTTGTCTGTCTAAAAACAAAGTGTAAAGACCATTAATGTATGTAAGTATCTACGTACGCACTCTAAAAATATCTTGATATTTTTATTTCTAAGGTTGCTTTATTTTTTTCAAATGTCACCAGTTTTGCTGTTCATGATGTCAATTTTTCCTTATTTTTGATTTTTTTGAAATTATTTTTGTTTTTGACGTGAACATTATTTTCTTCTTCTTCTTCTTCTTCTTCTTCTTCTTCTTTTCTTCTTCTTCTTCTTCTTCTTCTTCTTCTTCTTTATCTCTTCTTCTTCTTTTCTCCCTGCAGCAGCAGCTGTCCTCCTTCTGGCTTCGGTTGAGATCTCTTCACATTTTTACTTTGGAGTATTTTGGTTTTTCAGACTTGTTTTTCGATAAGTAGATTCTAACGTCTAAACTGACATACGTCTTTAAAAAAAAATGTAATCTTGAAACAAAGGTTAAAACCAGATCGCAATACGTACTAACTAAAATTTTTAATTTAATGCCGTGTTGCAATTGATTTGAATGGTATTTTTGGACCATATAATTCTGTATGGAGGTGCGTGGTGTAACGGTTACTGTTGCAGGAAATGGACACGGCGAACAGGTTCAAATCCTGGATTAGGCTTCGTTGTCTTTCATTTTTCCTGTATGGTCCACCGGAACGGTAAAACATCAACTAATATGACTATAAAATAACACTAGGTCTCCTGCAAGGCATTAGGTGATCCGTTTGTATTTCAAAATTCAAGAGAGTGTTTTTTACATCTTATTCCCTAGGGCGAATTCCGTTGTGTGCGTATACTATTGAGTGCGTAGTGTGTGTAATGGTTACAGTCACAGGAAATGGACGCGACGAACCGAGTTCAAATCCTGGACTAGCGTTTTTAATTTCACATAGCGCTAATATCCTTGGGAAAGGTATGAATCCAACGATTCTCCCACCAGCTGTTGGTAAATAGTCGGGCGGACTTGCTCTTTAACTCTTTAACATAGGCAAACAGTCTAGGAGAATGAAAACTCTGAATTCAAACCTGTTTAAAACTCCGATTAAGAAATTGACCTTGTGTTGCATCCTGCTCGTACGGGTTGTTGGTGAATATGTATAATAGTATATGAATTATTAGTGTTAGAGAGGAATACTTGATACTACATAACAAATTATTATTATTATGGAGTATAAAAAATGATTGCACTGGAACGTTGAAAATATAATCATGCTTATAACTAAGAACTTAAAAATGAATAAAAAATCGGCATTGTTGAGTAGTTGATATGCCGTATGGGTCAAATGCATCTGTTTTAACATTATTAGTTCTAGCAGGATCTGTGGATATACCACAATATGATAATCTAATTATTACAACAATTGATATGTTTACATAAGAGCTATAGCAAAATAGTTCAATATGTAAAAAGTACAATAATCTTGATTTAACACTCTCTCGCTTTTTTTATTTATTTCTTTCCTTCTTTTTATCTTTTAATTATATTCGATTGAAACCGATTAGCGTTATCGCTCCTGCACGCTCACTCCGCCATTCTATCTTTTCTTTACTCTTTCTTTCTTTCTTGCTTTCTTTCTTATCATATTTTTTCTGTTTAGCATGTCCCATTCTTTCCCGTACTTTCTTTCTTTCTTTCTTTCTTTCGTTCTTTCTTTCTTTATTTCTTATCATCTTTTTTCTGTGTAGCTTGTCCTTCTTTAGACCATATAATCGCGTATGAATGTACAATAATGATATTTGGAAATGTAGAAAAACCCAAAATTTTAGTTGTACGTTATGTAATAGAGAAAGTTAAGTAGAATTGGTTAAGCGCGAGAATGATGACATAGAGGTCACTGACTTTGTCTTCTGATTGGTCGAGGAATGCCAACAGTGAAAAGAACGAAAGAGAGAATGAGCAGTTGGGGAGTTTGGTTGAGCGTTTTGGAGGAGACGCATCACAATGGCAGTCTATTTATTCGAGTCCTTTTACTTGGGATAAAATCAACAAGATCGTCGTGTGTTCGTTATAGAAAAAAAACGGTGCTCTTTCAATATGTGATCTACCGAAGGTATGTGATCTACCTTTTGATCTACTATTCATGGCATGTGAACTACTTGGAAAAAAAAAGACAGAGTTAGGGTTAAGGTTAGTTTAATGGAAAATAATAGGTAGTTAGTGGATAGATCCCATATTGTAATGTAAACAACTCGGTAGATCCAATATTGGATTAGAAACCATTCGGTAGATCACATATTGGAAGATCACAAAAGTCGTTATACACTCGAAAACGGAGAGAATCCAGCCAGCGCAACAACAGATCCAGAATTACAGAATATGAATGAGAGCAGATAACACATATCCAGATAATAGAAATTACATATTCCTTTTATTAGTGGCTACGTCACATATTCAATTTAATTTTTAAGTACTTTTTTTTGCAATCTATTACTTCTTAAATAATCCTCCTATGTAACATAACACTTCTCGCTCAGTAATATCTCTTCTTCTTCTTCTTCTTCTTCTTCTTCTTCTTCTTCTTCTTCTTCTTCTTCTTCTTCTTCTTCTTCTTCTTCTTCGCAATCAATTTGCTACATTCTCTTAACTTATGATTGCTAGTATGTTTATTTATGAAGAATGTCAATTTAAATATGTATAGAAATTACGTACTTCTTCAATTTGACGCCACGTCACATATTCAATTTTAAATTCTATCACCTCTTACAATCTATTACTTCTTAAATGATCCTCCCACGTAACATAACCCCCACCCTGCTCAGTAATATCACTTCTTCTTCATCTGAATACAATTTTTAATATTCCCTTTACTTATGATTGGTACTATGTTTATGAAGAATACCACAGTTTCGGATATGTATAGAAATTACATAGTCCTTCAATTTGACGTCTCGTCACATATTCAATTTTATTCCTATGGACTTTTATCATCGTTCAAGACTCGAAGAATGGAAAGAAGCCAGCTAGTCTGACAACCGATGCAAAATACCAGCAACCCCGATCCAGAATAGCAGATATGATGAATAGCAGATTCCACAGATCCAGATAAGTAAAGAAACACAATAACATATTCCTTGAATCTGACGCCACGTCACATATTCAATTTGATTCCTAACGACCTTTTACAATCTATGACTCCTTAAAAGATACTCTTACGTAACATAACCATTGCCGCTCAGTAATATCTCTTCTGCTTCATCTGAATACAATTTGTTTCATTCTCTTAACTTATGATTGTTATTATGTTTATTTATGAAGAATACCACAGTTTCGGATATGTATGGAAATTACACAGTCCTTCAATTTGGCGCCACGTCACATATTCAATTTTATTCCTATTGACTTTTATCATCGTTCAAGACTCGAACAATAGAAAGAAGCCAGCTAGTCTAACAACCGATGCAAAATACCAGCAACCCTGATCCAGAATAGGTGATATGAAGAATAGCAGATACCACAGATCCAGATAAGTAAAGAAACACAATAACATATTCCTTGAATCTGACACCACGTCACATATTCGATTTGATTCCTAACGACCTTTTACAATCTATGACTCCTTAAAAGATACTCTTACGTAACATAACCATTGCCGCTCAGTAATATCTCTTCTGCTTCATCTGAATACAATTTGTTTCATTCTCTTAACTTATGATTGTTATTATGTTTATTTATGAAGAATACCACAGTTTCGGATATGTATGGAAATTACACAGTCCTTCAATTTGACGCCACGTTACATATTCAATTTGATTCCTAATGACTTTGACCGTCGTTCCAGACTCGAAGAATGGAGAGAAGCCAGCCAGCCAGCCAGCCAGCCCCAAAACAGATCCAGAATAGCAGTTATGAAGAATAGCATATTCCACAGTTCCAGAAAAGTAAGGAAACAAATTTACATAATTTTCGATTTGACGACACGTCGCATATTCAATCTGATTTTAAATGACATTTTACAATCTACAACCCCTTTTAATAGGACGCCGCTTCGTAACATAAATTATTAGTGTTAGAGAGGAATACTTGATACTGTATAACAAATTACTATTATTTGGAACAAATAAAAAATTGGTTGGAGTGGAACGTTGAAAATATAAATAGTCATGATTATAGTAAAACACTTAAAAATGAATAAAATTCGCCATTAAATAAACAATAAGAAGTTGATATGCGGTGAGGGTACCGCCTATGAGTCAAATACATCTATTTTAACATTATTTGTATTAGACGAGTCGGTTTAGCACATTTCATAAAACGTCCGCCTTGGAACCGCAAGGTTCCTAGTTCGATACCGACCCCTCGCCAACTCAGCGTATGAGTAGCACAGGGATCTGTGTAGTAAAGTAGGTATTTACGGCGTATCCCGCGTATGCGTGTGTGACATGAGATCTTTTTAATGTGGGACCACCCACGATCCGAGACTCATAGGATGGTAGGTGCAAAAATGCGTTGATCACGTCGGTATTCCCACTCAAGGGAGAACCTCAGGCATAGGGTAATAAACCCAGCCCTGCCCCTTTAAATCAAGGGGGCAGGTATTGCCTGGGGAATAATCCCCTGGGATCAACGCTGTTAATTACTTTACCGGTTCAGAGGCCGAATCACACTGGACCCCCTACTCGAGGGCCGATAAGCTCGATACCGGCTCTCAGCAACTCAGCGTAGCACAGAGATCTGTTTGATAAAATAAGAAGCTGATGATAGATGTGGCGCTCCATTTAAGACTCAAAAAACAATTTCCTTGGTTTAGCGCTAGGGAAAAGGGGAAAAAACTCCCTCACTTTCTTGCTGATACCGACTTTAGGCCACCTCGACAACTTTACATTAGTAAGTATTTGATAGGTATACTTGATACTAAAAAGATGCAACAGAAATACCTCCACATTTTAAATTGTTACTTGTGTAGTACAAGTGAGATCAGGCAAGTTGTAATGGTAGCTCTATCTAGCTAATCTTTTCCTATTTTAACAGATTAATCATTGTTTGGACCGGTGAACACCGTGCGTTTGCTGCTGAAAAATTTTAAAGATTTGCCTTTCTGTAATTGCTACACAGATAGCTTTTCGCGCTAATTTCCTGTTTCGTCTAAATGAGGCTGTTCCGGATTTAAAAAAAAATCGATACTGATATGGGTTGGAAATTTCAGGATCACAGGTTCATCGATTGAAAGAAAGCCACCTGCAAAAATTTAAGGAGGTCATTCGTCAAAAAATAGATTGATTCATTGATAGAACTAGACAGAGATAGATAGATAGATAGATAGGAAGAACTCGACTGAGATAGGTAGATAGAACGACTGATATATATATATATATATATATATAATTATATATTATATATATATATATATAGAGAGAGGAGAGAGAGAGAGAGAACGAAAGAGAGGGGGATAGATAGATAGATAGATAGGAAGAACTCGACTGAGATAGGTAGATAGAATGACTGATATATATATATATATATAATATATATATATATATATATATATATATATATATATATATAGTTTTTTCCGTAGTTTTAGGGTCTTTCCATGTGTGGTTTAACCAAGCTGATGCAGGTAGACCATAAGGAGAGCTCAATGTACCTAATACCAGTGAGTAGAAGGACAGAGCAAGATATTTAGTAAATGAAGAAAAACTCTAAACTTGCTTCATTACAATAATTTATTTCAACCGTATTAATACGGGATCTTCAGGTAATCACAAGAACATGACTCTTACTGAGAATTTCCCAAAGTAACATCTCCTATATATATATATATATATATTAGCTGTTAAACTGTATAACCATACTGATGAGAGGTGATACCTCGAAACACGTGTCTGTGGATTTCTTTATTATATATATATATATAGATAGATAGATAGGAATAACTCAACTGATATATATATATATATATATATATATATATATATATAGAGAGAGAGAGAGAGAGAGAGATAAGAAGAACTTAACATAGATAGATAGATAGATATAACTCGACTGTGATAGATAGATAGAGAGATAAATAGAATCCGATTGGGATAGACACATATAACTCGATTAAGATAGATAGATAGATAAAACTCGACTGAGAAAGAAAGAAGAAAGAAAGAAAGAGTGACAGAGACGATGATACAAGAAAGATAGATAGATAGAACTTGACTTGGATTGATAGAGAAGGTAGATAGATAGATAGATAGATAGATAGATAGATAGATAGATAGAACCCGACTGAGAAAGATAGATAAAACTCGACTGAGAAAAAAAGAAAGAAGGAAAGAAAGAAAGAAAGAGTGACAGAGACGATGATACAAGAAGGATAGATAGAAAGATAGATGGAACTTTACTGAGATAGATAGAAAGAAAGAACTCGACTGTGATAAATAGATAGATATATACATACATAAATGCATAAAACTCGACAGAGAACGAAAGAAAGAAAGAAAGAAAGAGTAACGCAGACGATGATACAACAAAGAAAGAAATTATAAGATTAAAAAACAAAAAACAAAAAAACAAAACAAAAGAAAAAGCTTCTTTGTTTCAACATTTGAAAACATAGCTGGTTTAAGTCAATCATTGTAACTGGTCGTATCTAAAGAGAAAAAAACTAGTAAGAAATTAACTAGATGAAGCTACCATTGTCACTTGCCTAAGTTCACTCGTAGCACAGAGGTTATAGTTTGGTATTTCTGCTGCATGTTATATGTAACAAATGATTCTCATTAGAAGTCAATAAAAAGACACAATTAAAAAGGGATTGCAGTGGGTGCTGAAAATATAAATAGTTACGATTATAATAAAACATTTACAAATTACTTTAATTTCAGTATTGAATAACCCATAACGAGTTTATATGCCATTAACTGATTGTCTACCATAATCTGTTCACTACTGTACCGAATTTTCTGTTTTTTTTTTTTATCCATATGATGGGATATTTCAAAGTTCACTATCTATTCAATTCAGAAGTCATTCTATTCAAATAAAAAAAGGCATCGCAGTGGCCTAAAGTCCGTATCAGCCTGACAGTGAGGGAGTATATCCCCTTTTCACTAGCGCTAGACCAAGGAGATTGTTATTTGCGTCTGAGGCAGAGAGCCACACCTACCACCAGCTCCACCCCTTTACCGCACTGATCCCTGTGCTACTCATACGTTGAGTTGGCGAGAGCCAGTATTGAACCCGAGACCTTGTTGTTCCTAGTCCGACACTCTACCGACTGAGCTAAACCGTCCCTATAAAAATAGTCGTCTCATTGTAATCTAGTGATTTTTCAGGGTAAACAATTGACATTTGCAAAAGCTGCGACCAGCGGTTCGCGGTAGGATAGCAGTAGTGGAAGAACCGCTATAAGTGGCTTAAAGTAAACAAAGAGTTAAATAAACCAATTTTTTGTTTTTTCTGTATAATGGGATATTTCAAAGTTCAGTATCTATTCACTTGAGAAGTCATTCTCTTCAAATAAATACCTATTATTATTGTAATCTAGTGATTTTTCTGCGTAAATAATTGACACGCGCAAGAACCGCTGTCAGCGGTTTGCGGTAGGATGGCAGTGTTATGCAAACCGCTACGAACTGTTTAAAGTAGGCAAACCATACCAAAGCTAACCAACCCGAACCAAACCCGAAGTATAAGAGTTGATCTCAAAGGTATTTTTTGAACCCTAACCAAACCACCCTGAAAAAATCTTTCTTTTCTTTTATATGTTTTTTTTGACAACCTCACTTTTAGAGTAAGCACCGACACACGCGTGTAAACACAATTAAGTTCTGATTTTCCTGCAAACAGTTCATTAATTCATTTGTTCCCTTATAAATACACTTACATGAAGAAAAGCGATAATATATGTTTAATGTTTTATGCGTCAGTTTATTTTTTTTTAGTCTTGCGCTCGGAGCGCTAAAGATATAAGTTGGAGAATTCGCCGCGGCTCGAAACGGCTTGGGGTTAAAAAGGGTTGAGAATGGCTTCAAGACCCCCGCCGAGTATGCTTTTTTTTATGAATTACGTGCGATAGAAATAATGCCAGCCTTGATATTCATACGAAAGAATTGTTAGGTTCTGCCCTTTATTTATTTATCTTTTCATATGTTTGTGTATGGCTGTGGGTATGTGTGTCCGTGGCTGTGAGTATGTGTGTCTGTGTGCGCTCTGCTGAAATGAACATTATGCAATTGATCCAACACAATTGGCCTAATGTTTGTTGCATGGTTACATCGGGACGTTTTGTATTTTGCGTGTATCTGGTTGAATGTCGAGCGTGTTCCTCCGTCTTTGGGGCCTGTGAGCCTGTGAGTACACGGATGCTTATATGAGGGCCAAGAAGCGACACTAAGGGAAATAGACAGACAGACAGACAGACAGGCATGCTTACAGAGACATAGAGAGATAAAGACAAATAGCAAGAAAGAGAACGCAAGCGCATATATACACACGCACACATGCAGGTTCACATACGCATGCACATACACAATATTCAAAGACATACAGTAACATATATGCTTGCGATAGCATATATATATATATATATATATATATATATATATATAAAGAATGGAAATGAGTAACCTACTCGAGTTTCATCGATAGATTCTTCAGGGTTACTTTTATCTCTTTATATTTTTTTTTATATAATTAACTATATTTAACTACCCAAAACTTCTATTATCGTAACATACACAACCTGTATTTTTTAAATACTCTCAAACCAAATTAAACTAGTTATTAAATAATTTTAAATGTTCACCTTTTAACTATTAATACGACCCATAACATATCTTTTAGTAAATAATAATTGAAAAAATTATTCCCATAAATTAATCCAAATTTTTAATTCAATAATCAAAAACCGTTCCTGATCTACGAAAATATAAACAAGCGTTCCTCTACTAAATTTAAGTCCCATTCCAACGGGCATGTTATAACACCAAAGATTAATCGTAAACTCGATTAATTTAAAAGTAACCCTGAAGAATCTATCGATGAAACTCGAGTAGGTTACTCATTTCCATTCTTAAAATAAATTTATGCTCTACATTGTATTGAGCACTTTGTATTTGTTTTTTTCTCAACCTTAACCTCTGGATATTGTGCGCTTCCAACGATCGTTCTTATACCCACCGGTAAGTTAATACTTATACATATACAAATATATATATATATATATATATATATATATATATATATATATATAATTTGAACACGTTTCACATTAAATAGATCAGCCACCATCATCTAGCATATATGTGATAAAAAGAGCAATAGTATCTAGTAGATGAGCTATCCATATAGGTGCTAGGGCTTGACGTGACCATCTGATTGATCGGAGGGGATCTCGCTGACCGACCGTCTAGCCTAAGTATGGGCTAAAGTGGAGTGTGCTTGTCATGGACTGCTTATCTCGTGGAATTCCGTGCGTAAGCATCACGGTTTGCAGCCCCACAGTGAACAGTTGGACTCTTTGAGGAGATCTTACCCCTCTGCAGATAACCGACAGGGCTTGGTTATATATATATATATATATATATATATATATATATATATATATATATATATATATATATACGGTAATTTCGCTTTTGCCCTCCCTTAATAATCGACCTAGATTTTTCAACATATCACCGTTTTTAGCTATTTAGCTTATTTAATTATTTAGTTATCATTCCCACTTTGTTCCCTTTGTTCTCATAAAATCAGTCCATTAATACTTTTTCTCGTCTTTTGTTGAATGCATTTCTTGACATCTTCGCGTGTGCGGATCGCAGCTCGTCTTTCAAAAAATATAACGCTGAACAAATACAGTTACAAACTTTTTATAATTATTTTTCTAACTCCTGTCATCTACAAAACATCCATCAATTTCTTCACCCCATAATCTATCCTGATGAAGTTTTAAATAAACCGAAACGTTTAAGCGTCGATAAATAAATTCATCTTATTTTTGGAACACTTCGTTTTTCAAATTTCTTAATATATATATATATATATATAATATATATATATATATATTATTATATATTAGTTATATATAGGTGGTTAAATTATCTGGATGTGGCTTACAATTCAGGTTGGACCTTGAAACAGAAAAAATATGAAACCAATATGAAAATAAAAACAGACATAAAATAAATACTAATAAAAGCAAAATCAAAACTCAAATAACGTTCACTGATGGTCTGTCACTTTGTGCTAGATGTGTCCGTCATTTCCTCTTTCGGTCACTCGAGGAATTATAGATCTTTAGAAGCAATATATTTATCTATTCGGTTTTTATTGTGCTTACATTCCATAAACAATCCTGTTCATATTTCGATCTCTGTGTTGATACTTATCCTTATGTTTCTATTCTTATTGCTTTCTAATGCTGTCTTGAATCTAAAAAATATGGCCTACTTCGTAATTGTTGTACCGGCCGTTCCTACAGTGGAGAACATGCACCGGTTCTCACTATAAATAGTGAGACACCGAGTGGAAAGGTAGAACTGTTCCCGTTAACGACAAGCTAGTCGTACATGTACCATTGATTGTAAATACACTTGTCTTATTTTACCCTATCTCGACTTGACTTCTGTTTACTGTTGGACTAACATCGCAACAGTACTGTAGTTTCGGGATATGTCAGAAAAGTTCCAGAAAAATCATATTCTTTGATGTGAGGGGCATTGTCCACTGCAAGTTCTTTGGTCGGCTATTTTCATTTCACCATAAATCTACACTGAAAATTTGTTCGAATCAATACAACTGAATGTTTTATCACAAAAATATCATAAAATATGTTCTTAATTGTGCTTGTGCATTACTTGAAATGAACTTAATTGTTATTAAGAACACATTTTATGATATTTTCGTGTTAAAACATGCAGTTGTATTGATTACGGTGAATTGAAAATGGCCGACCAAAACAGACGGCTTCTTCAAAGTGAAAGAAACAAGGGGAGATTACTCTCATTTATGTAGCTAATGTTCAGATTACCAATAAGTGAATGGGGCTATTGAACTCAAACCTCCCAAACTGAAATACAGTGTTTCTGCTCATGTCTGATGATATTAGTTCCATGTTTTTTTATTTAATTTAGAAGATGTTAGCTTTTCAGTTCTATTATCTTATTATAATGGAGATTGTGTGTTTTTCTGTCTGTAACCGAAACTATATTCCTACTCAAGTCACAATTCTCTTAGATATTGACATCACATTCTCCATGATTTATTTTTATTTAAACCTCAATTATTAATAAAAATTATCTTACATTATTAATACTGTAACTATGTCTACATACTGACAATATGCAATTATATTTATATATACAACAAAATAGCGGTTTACAGTGTGAACGGGAAGGTTAATTTGCATATTAATATCAAAAAATCGAATTTAATAAATATGTGCTTAGTATTATTGATTTCTAACTGTTTGGTTTTATTTTAAATAATATAAGCAAAAATCTCTTCAATGAATCTTAAATGAAATCCATTAACAAGAAAAAATAACTGTCATTTTATTCTTTACTTCCTCTTATAACTAAATACTTAAATTAGAAAAAATAACAATGAAAGACGAGAGTGATGGAAGAGTAAGTTTCAGTTGTTCCATTTTTTATTATACTCCCTCTGTGTCAAATCTTTTATTATACTCCCTCTGTTTCAAATCTTTTTATCTGTATTCTTATTTAGTTTCATTAGCCTTTCTAATTTAAAACAATATTTTATTACATTAAAACTTAAATACTTGCACCCGGAGGGTGCATATATTTTCTAGTATTAGTAATATAGTCTAACTTATGAATCATGAAAAATTCAGCTCTTATACCTATAAATAATGGAGATTGTGTTTGTCTGTAACCAAAACTACGACACAGCTTACGTCACAATATTCTCAATGATTGCGTAAGTCTATTAATGAGTATTTAATTTATTGTCAAAATCGTTAAAACATAGAATAAAGAAACAATCTGTGTTACGTACACTCAAGATTTGAGTAAGAAAATTAAATATTGTTTTTTTTTACTCGCCCTTTTTTTTCAGTAACAAGAAGTTAACTTTGGTTAACTTCTGGTTAATGAAGGAAAAAACTGGAAAATACCTTCGTGTTTGTGTAAAACTAATATGTAAATATTCAAAATATTTATCTAATTTATAATCAATAGATGCACGCAACATTTTATTTGAGGGGGACAGGACTGAGTTTCCATTTCAAATTGTTTTATATTTTCTACTCCTTTAAAAAAATTGTAGATTTTCCTTACTTATGATACAAACCCTCTGACATCTAATTTTTAACTCTTACCCGCTCCGGCAATATCATTCAAAAAATGATTTTTACACCGCCCGGAGGGTATTTGTTTATTGCTAGTTAGTATAACATAACAAAATGAACTATTTTCTTTCTATCAGTCTCTCTTCTCCCCCCTCTCTCTCTTTTTCTAAAAGAAGGGACTAGCAATCCCCACCAAGGCCCGACCCTTTAGGAGAACAGCTAGTATTCCTTCAAGGGTTTTCTTCTCTTGGATTGGTTGTCTTACCAGGTTTAAAGAGCCTATTAATCTTCCCTTATATTTTACTTATAATTGGATGAGAAAAGATTTACCCAAATGAACAATGAAAAAAGAAAGAGAGAAGAAAGAAAAAAGGTGGTATGCATGAAAAACTAATGTAGTAAAAAATGAACAATGAGGAAAGAAAGAAAAAGAGAAGGAAGGAAAGAAAGAAGAGAAGAAAAGAGAGAGAAAGAGAGAAAGAAAGAAAGAAAGAAAAAACAGAAGAGAAGAAAGAAAAAAAGAGAAATAATTTAATTTACGAAAGAAAGAATTAAAAAAAGAAAAGAAATAAAGAAAGAAAGAAAATAACTTACAAAAACATAAATAATGATTTGAATTAGAACAAAGAACTGAATTAAAGAAAGAAAAGAGAAAGAGAAAGGAAAAGAAAGAAAGGGAAGAAAGGAAAAGGAAGAAAGGGGAGAAAGAAAAAAGAAAGAAAGAATTTATTTAGCGAAAGAAATAATTATAAAGAGAAAGAACGGAAGAAAGAAAAGAACGAAAAGAAAGAGAGAAAGAATTGAATTCAAGAAATAATTATATTGAAAAAAGAAAAGTAGGAATGCACAAAGAATAAATTTTGAACAAATGAACAATAGGAAATACTTGCCAAAGGAAGTAGCGGGAAGTGAAAAACCTAAAGAGGGCGGAGGGCACATCGGCCGAAACATTGTACTGTTACATAATTATTGGATCCCTAATACATTTTTAAGGTAGTGTAGAAATCATAATGGTGATTACTACAGCTGATGGCCTTGAGGGTGAGTGACAGCGCTTGACCTCACTCTGACCTTGCCTTGCGGGGATGGATCGTGAGAACCGGAACACCGATAGAAGGCCCTCTTCCGGTTTAAGGAGTAAGCAACTCAGTTAGTCAGTTAGCAGGTAGGAGCTCGAGGTGTAAGTCGCATTTCTATGCGCATCCTGTCATCTGCGCAGATTGTCTGGTTTGGGGATTTACAAATAAAGTAACATCAACGTAAATCGAAGTCTTGTGTTTATTACCTAAAAACTAACAAGAACACAGGGCTTCTGATAAGGAGTGATCCCCAACAGAAACCAGACCCGGAATTCCCAAGACAAGACCAGACCAAGATGTTAGAAGATAGAACCAAAGCCGGCCAGAAGAATATACGACCAGAGTAAGAAGCAAGAATGGTATACAACGTTATATAGATTTGGTACTGTGAAAACGCCAGTATGCAACAGTACGGATAACAATAAAGATGAGGACAATTGTCCGAATAATCCAAATAATACTAATGATCAAACTTCGATTCAAAAATTCAGAGAAATAGATTTACCCATATCTTTGCCATAGGAAGTAGCGCGAAGTATAACGCAAATAACCACGTCTATTTGATTTCGGTTCACTGATTTCATTTCCTTCCACGATACCCGTAACGCTAAGCGCTGAGGGAATTGTATAGATAATAATTAAACTAGGCAGTTAAATGCAGATCATTAGAAAAAAGACTGATAAAGAGTACAAAACAATTATACACCAAAAGAAAGACCGAATGATATCCATCGCAGAGAGGGTTCATTGCTCTTTCCAAAGCTGCCATGATGAATTAAAATATTTGGTTGTACGGTTTCATTTATTCCGATGTATTTACTATTGATTAAAATATAAATTCCATAAAAACGATGTAACTTGGGATTAATGGTCACAGAAAGCGGTTTTTAAGAGAATATATATTAAGCATTAAATTTAAGAAATATTGGTTTTAATGTTGGACCAGTTGTCTTAAATTGCATTGCCCTTATCTCATTAATGTGTGCTTTCCATTTTTCAGCGATAAAATTTCCGAAAGTCAATTTTTTTCCCGCAATTTCTATTGACCTTGTAGAACGGTTTTTTTTCTTCTTCTTTTTGTTTTTTTTTATTGTCCACTGAATTGATATGAATCAGATACAGCGTGTGTCAAAAACGTAAAACTCTACTATAATCTAGATATAAACCAGAAATCAATTTAAAAGAACAACATGAACAAGTAATATGGGTATTAAGGGTAAGAATCATTTCAATAAAAAAACATTGATTTTTTTCTTCTTTTATTTCTAATAAAAACATTTTACGAAGAATGATGTCGAGGCAAAAGTATAATAATAGGATTATGTGGCGTAAGATTGGACATTTTGATTTTCGATTAAAAAAACCCCCAAAAAACGGACGATATAATCACAGATATTATTACAGAAGAGATATGCAAAATTACAATGACAATTCCGGATATTTCCAACCACAAGCCACAGGAATTGTATTAATAAAAAATATATCTGTTTAATACTCATTTCACAGGAAAATGACTTTTTGCGGACTTATAAATCTGGCACTACAATATAGGGTATAGGAGGAGCTCTTATTGTAACGGTTGTCGGAGGAAATAGTTGGTTGGATTATTAGTTTTTACGGCATGTCAACACTTGTTAGGTTATTTTATACCGAAGACGTTTAGTTATATTCATTCATGATGGGTACTCATGTTTTTTAAAAACACATTTTTAAACATATTTTTCAAACGCATTTTTTCTATTTAACCTATAGTTGGGATCTTAATTGTTACTGCTACTCCGGATCAGAGTGGACCTGGGAGTAATGGTTATGATGGAGTACTCTATATTCCCAAGAGCTCCAGAATTGGAACTTCACCAGCTAGAGACTAACGTCAGACTCAGGACAGCAAGATCTTCAGCCACCGGCTTTTAGCACATATATGATAAAAAGTTTGCGGATTGCCATAAGGGCAATAGGGTTGGGACAATCATATAGGTGCTAGGGCTTGACCTGACCAGCCGATTGATTGGGGGTCCTCTCGGACCGTCCGTCTAGCCTAAGTAAGGACCATCGTAGATTGTTGTACGTCATGGTCTGTTCAAACATCTGTGTTCCATCCTTAAGCATCACGGTTCGCCACCCTCGGCCACCAGGTGGCCCCATTGGGGGAGTCTTGCCCCTCTGTTTAGGTGCGGGTGGTGTATTCTAAAGCCCCAGCTGACATGACTGTATGAGAATTGCGGGAGCTCCCGTAACATACTGATTAACGTGCTGGACTGTGATATGTGAGAAACGGGTTCGAACTCCAGTCGAGTTATTTATGTTCACTTTTGGACTACTAACCTTGGAAAACCAATAAACCCACTCATCCCCCTAGCTATGGGTTAAATATTATCCCTCCTGTTATTCTAAAAATATGGGTTTGGAATTAAATAACCCACGAAATTTTATAGTCCATTACAACAAAATTAACCAAGGCATCTGATATAATTATTTTGTTGTCATTTACTTACGTTTGCTTAATTTTACACAATTCAACTACTAGAGAGCACCCAGTGAGAATCAAGCTCACTAAAACAGACTCTTGCTAATGACTAAACGAGGATACAAAGTATTTTTATTTTGTTGAGTTATGTTGTTGTTTTTGTCCCGGTTTCGTTTGACCTCCCTTTTGTTTTTTGTTGTATTGACCTTGAGTTTTGCTCCGTACATTCAACTGAATAAAAAAAAAATAAAAAGGGGGACAGGTCGCAGAAGGGAATTTCTAAATCTCGAGGCCACGAGATAATTTTTGGTCGAGACTTGAGATGAAAAACAAGGCAACAAAACAAAAAAGCATTATAAAAGATCAGTGTGTGGATGCTATTTTTATATGGAAGACTTTAACGATCAAATATTAATCTCTTGAGCATTTGCTCCCACACAGAATCTAATTCAACATTCGGATCACATCTACTGTTTTCCTCCTAACTGCTCATATCATCTGAAAATTTTTCCAGCTTCATCCACTCCCACATTTTATTTGTGAAACAAAAAAACTGTCGTTCCCTTTCTCCTTATCTATATGTATTGCAAACAGGATTTGCGTATTTTGTCTCAGAATCGTTGGTCTTAAGACAACAACCTGGGATTTCTTTCTTTTATATACATATCTACCTCCGCACGCGAAGAATGTGACACAAGGTCACTTTTTTAAGCAGAGTTTATCAAGTTTGAATTCAGTTATAATTTTCTTAGACTGATTGCCTAACCGGAGTTAAAGTTCCCAGTCTGCCTTACTATTTATCCATAGTTGGAGGGAGAATGGTTGGATGTATGCCTTTCCAAAGGATCTTAAATAAAAACAGCCTCATTCAGGATTTGAATTCGGGTAAAAAACAAGAAAAGTAAAGTCGTCGGGGTTGCGTAAAGTCGGTATCAGCCAATCAGGAATCTATCCCCTTTTCACTAGCTCTAGACAAAGGAGATTATTTTAGTGTCTGGTATGGAGCGCCACACCTACCAGCAGCTTCTTACTTTACTGCACAGATCCCTGTTTTACTCATACGCTGAGTTGGCAAAATTTGGGTAGCCGTATCCATTTTCTGGCATGACAATACTTACGCCTCACATCTGATATACCAGGAAGAAGGTCCATCTGACTTCCGCACCATATATATATATATATTATATATTATATATATATATATAATATATATATATATATATATAATAATGATATTATGGATATTAACTCATAACTATAAGTTTCATGCTTACGCAATCTTTCAGATGAGTCAAATGTTGAGATTTTAAAAATCAGTAGTTTTTTAGCGTTTATATAAACGTGAAGCATGTTTAAACATTTGACTCATCTGAAGATTGCGTAAGCACGAAACTTATAGTTATGCGTTAATATCCATAATATCATTATTATTGATTGTAAATCTGCTCTGCTTTATTAGCATTGAGAACCTTTTTATGCCAGTACCTTTCTCATTTATTCTCTATTCATTCTATAGTATATATCACGTGTGGTGTAATGGTTAAAGTTATGTGAAATGGACTGGTCCCCCCGAGTTCAAATCCTGGACGTGGTAATTGCATTTCACTTAGCGCTAATACCCTTGGGAAAGGTATGAATCCTACTCTCCCTCCAGCTATGGGTAAATAGTAGAGCAGACTAGGTTCTTTAACCTTGGTTAGGCAACTGTTCTAGGAGAAGGAAAACTCTGAATTCAAACCTGTTAAACTCCACTTAAGAAATTGACCTTGTGTCATATTCTGCTCGTGCGGAAGGGTTGTAAATATATATATATATATATATATATATATATATATATATATATATGTGTGTGTGTGTGTGTGTGTGTGTTGTGTGTGTGTGTGTAAGGTAATCCAAATGACTGGTAAGTAAAGGATGATTGTATTTGGGATCATCGGTATTTCACTGTACAACCATACTCTATGCTCTTGTAGGTGCAAACATATATATTCATACAAGGATTTTTATGAATCACTAAAAACAGCTCAATGTATAATAATCAATAAATTAATTATATACAGAGCAATACTTAATACTATCTTTCTTTGATATATATATATATATATATATGGGTGTGTGTGTGTATGTCGCTTTATTATGTTTAAATTGTTTTTTTTTATTCTTTGTCTTTTTTCATCAGCTAAACAGTTACTCAATCCTCTCCTACTTATGCCATCTTTCTTTCTTTCTTTCTGTCTCCCTTCACGCATCTTCCTTTCTTTCCATTCTTTCTTTCTTTGAACACGTATCTTTTATTCTTTCTTTCTTTCTTTCTTTCTTTCTTTCTTTTCTTTCTTTCTGTCTCCTTCACGCATCTTCCTTTCTTTCCATTCTTTCTTTCTTTGAACACGTATCTTTTATTCTTTCTTTCCTTCTTTCTTTCTTTCTTTCTTTCTTCTTTCTGTCTCCCTTCACGCATCTTTTCTTTCATTCTTTCTTCTTTGAACACGTATCTTTTATTCTTTCTTTCTTTCTTTCTTTCTTTCTGTCTCCCTTCACGCATCTTCCTTTCTTTCCATTCTTTCTTTCTTTGAACACGTATCTTTTATTCTTTCTTTCTTTTCTTTCTTTCTTTCTGTCTCCCTTCACGCATCTTCCTTTCTTTCCATTCTTTCTTTCTTTGAACACGTATCTATTTCTTCTTTCTTTCTTTTCTTTCTTTCTTTCTTTCTTCTTTCTGTCTCCTTCACGCATCTTCCTTTCTTTCCATTCTTTCTTTCTTTGAACACGTATCTTTATTCTTTCTTTCTTCTTTCTTCTTTCTTTCTGTCTCCCTTCACGCATCTTCCTTTCTTTCCTTCTTTCTTTCTTTGAACACATCTTTATTCTTTCTTTCTTTCTTCTTTCTTTCTTCTTTCTTTCTTTTCTTTCTTCGTTCATCTCTCCTTTCTTTCCATTCTTTCTTTCTTTTGAACACGTATCTTTTATTCTTTCTTTCTTTCTTTCTTTCTTCTTCTGTCTTCCTTCACGCATCTTCCTTTCTTTCCATTCTTTCTTTCTTTGAACACGTATCTTTTATTCTTTCCTTTTCTTCTTTCTTTCTTTCTTTCTGTCTTCCTTCACGCATCTTCCTTTCTTTCCATTTCTTTCTTTCTTTGAACACGTATCTTTTATTCTTTCTTTCTCCTCTTTCTTTCTTCTTCTTTCTTTCTTTCTTTCTTTCTGTCTCCCTTCACGCATCTTCCTTTCTTTCCCTTCATTCTTTCTTTAACACGTATCTTTTATTCTTCTTTCTTCTTTCTTTCTTTCTTTCTTTCTTTCTTTCTTTCTGCTCCCTTCACGCATATTCCTTTCTTTCCCTTCATTCTTTCTTTGAACACGTATCTTTTATTCTTTTTTCTTTCTTCTTTCTTTCTTTCTTTCTTTCTTTCTTTCTGTCTCCCTTCAAGCATCTTCCTTCTTTCCCTTCTTTCTTTCTTTAACACGTATCTTTTATTCTTTTTTTCTTTCTTTCTCCCTTCACGCATCTTCCTTTCTTTCCCTTCTTTCTTTGAACACGTATCTTTTATTCTTTCTTTCTTTCTTTCTTCTTTTACTTTCTTACTTTTAGGTTTGATCAATCTCTCATCCCCACCCTCTATATATTTCTGTATATTTCGTTTTCTTATTTTTCTTTCTTTCTTTAGATTGTTCATTGCTTTCGCCTTCCTCGCCTTTCTCTTTCCGTCTCCGAAACATTTCCTCGCTCCTCTCCTACATTTTGGTCCACAGAGTTTAAACGATCACAGTTTAAACTCCACACTATGTTAATCTCACTCGGGGGCACGCATGCGCACTTCAACTTCACTGGTGCCCGCTGTCATCTGTCAACAGCGAGAAAGATCGAAAAAGACTGAAGAGTTCAATCTGTTCATCTTTTCTTCTGAATGCCATTAATTGGTGTTCAATGCTCCATGTAACCATTGGCATTCTCTTGCACTGCACAATTTATTTTCCCTTATGCTTATCTATTTATCTGTTTTCTCTTTATGTCTTCACTCTCTCTCTCTCCCCCCCCCCTCTCTCTCTTCTCTCTCTCTCTCTCTCTCTCTCTATCTATATATTAATATATATATATATATATGATCACATCATTGATTGATGTAGTCAGGATATCCTTATGGTGTATTCCTTAATATACATATATATATATGTGTATGTATATGTATATATATATATATATATATATATATATATATATATATATATATATATATATATATATAGATAGATAGATAGATAGATAGATAGATTAAAGATTGATAGATAGATAGATAGATAACTGTGCGTGTAGAGAAAATGTAGAACAAACACGAGATTTTACAATGGATACAAATTTATTAGTCGTAGTGTCCATGTTCGAACATTGCGGTTTATAAAAGTAACCTTCTCAGGACAATATGAAAATTGTCAAGGCGAAAAAAGGTGTATGTAGTTAAAAGATGATGGATGTCTTGAATGCGTTGAGTCTGGAAACGTGTAGAAAAGATTTTTTTGGTCGCACAGATACTGTTGTCTTTATACACACACACACACACACACACACACACACACACACACCACACACACACACATTGAGCATGGATCCCTGCCCCGTAAAATCTCGTTGACTGTTATTTGAACACTTCTTCCCTACAGATTTCACTTCCTCTTCACTGGAATAAACTCTATCATCTCTTATGAACCACGAAAGGGGAATTGAGAGGCAAACATTATTCCATTGACGAGGAAGTGCAATCTGTAGTGAAGAAGTGGTTCAAAGAACAGTCAACAGAATTTTACGGGTCAGGGATACATGCTCTCATTCAAAGGTGGAACTGCTATTGAGAGAAATAGGGATGTGATCCACAGAGGACCAGCTACATTTTGATATATGATACATGTTCCTAAACTGTCCTAAAAAATGGCATTACTTTTTGAGACACCCTCGTATTATATATATATATATATATAATATATATATATATTATATATATATTATATATATATATATATATATAAATATTGTGAATGAAAACTAACTCCTTATTTTAAACTATTATAATTTTTATATTTTGTTACATATTTCTCAATTCTTCAATGTATGTTTATTTATCCATGGCAATTAAATCTGTGTTATTTTTATTGGAGCTCCTTCAAATTTTTCAATTATTACTAATGAAGAACTGAATCATCATTTTACTGGGAGATGGATTGGTAGACGTGGTTCTCCCTGATTTAACACCCTGTGTTGGTTGAAGGAACAGGTCTAATATGAAACAAACACTTGAAGGACGTATACGAAAATTTATTTCTACCATTCCACAAGAGTTCCTTGGAAAATCAGTTGGTACGATTCCTGTGTGGCTTGAGAGGCTGTAAACGAATGGTGGTGGCCATGTAGACTTTTAAATACATTTCCATGCTATGTGTGTTCTTTTGATATTAAGATTTTGTAAAAATAATGATTTAAAATAGACTAGAAACGGCTACCCAGCGTTGCCTGGGTAGAAGGGTAGGTAAAAAAATTAGTCTCGCAGATCCATTATTATTGAATTGCCTCCATTAAAATCCACACACACACACGCGCGGCGCACACACACACACACCACAGAGAGAGAGAGAGAGAGAGAGAGAAGAGAGAGAATGAGAGACCGAGAGAGATGAAGAAGTTTATCCAGCTACTTCCTGATACAGAAAAATATTAATGTCTACTATATTTAAAATATCAATACAAAAATGCCATTTCTATTATTATTATTCTATTTTTTATTTTTTAATTCTCTTCACGAATATAAATAAAATCTTCATTATTTTTGCTCAAAAAGCAGACTAGTTATAGTGAGTGTGTATATATATTTACTATGTCATTAGTTGTTTTATACACACCAACTGTCTTTTATACATGTATAGATTATAAGATTTGTGATATAGGCAGTTACTTTACAATCACCCTGTATATACAGATTCCGAGCAGATTGAGGAATCTCGAATAAGGAATCGGTACATATACCAAGTTGTTATCTGTTTGTGTGTACTTTGTTCACTGTCTGAGTGCATTTTTAGAAATGCTCAGCAGGGTGGAGAAAGTAACCTGCGGGTGTCAAAATCAATTATATATACATTAACAAAGACTGATAGACAGATGGGGGACTAGAGAGAGAGAGAGACGAGAGAGAGAGAGAGAGAGAGAGAGGAGAGAGAAGAGAGAGTGTGTGTGTGTGATGGAAGTTAAAAGGGATGTAAATGGACAAAGACCGATACGCAGATGGGGGACGAGAGAGGAAGAGAGAGAGAGAGAGAGAGAGAGAGAGAGAGAGAGAGAGAGAGAGAGAGAGAGAGAGAGAGAGAGAGAGAGAGAGAGAGAAGGATTGTGATGGAAGTTAAAAGGGATGTAAATGGACAAGGGTGAATTGATGTTCGTTGTTGACAACCATATCAGTAAGGCGTAGGACAGGCAAATATCACACTCAACGACCCAGCATTATTAAATCATGACATTCTACATTTAACCCCCCCACACACACACACGAAGAGGAGACCAGGAAAGAAAGAACAAAGAAAGGTATAAAAGTAAGCAAAGTCGTCGGTGTGGCCTATGGTCGGTATCAGCCAGACACCGAGCAGGTCTAAACACTTTTCACTAGAGCAAGACCGAGGAGATTGTTTTGGGCGTCTGAGACGGAGCGCCACACATACCATCAGCTCGTCACTTTCAAGCACATATCCTTCAGCTACTCAGACACTGAGTTGGCGAATACCGACATCGAACCCGGAACCTTGTGGTTCCTAGTCGGACGCTCTACCCACTGATCTAAACCGGCCCTATCGAAAACTTAAAAAAAAAGATCAACATTTGAATTAAATTTGTATTGTTTGGATTTTTCGGGCAATTGTTCTCATCTTATATGTTATATACACAACGTTTCGGCCGAATTGCCGTCTGGTCTTCTTCAGGTGTTTCTTGTCGAACTCGGGAACCTTCTCTTCGAACTTGAGAACCTTCTTGTCAAATTTAAAGAAGGTCGGCCGGCACATCGGCCGATAGGTTGTTTATAAATCAATAAAGATGAGACCAATAGTCCGATACATCCAAATAACACAAATTATTAAACCTCATCTCAAAAAATTAGACAAATTTGCATAAAAGTTAATTATTTCGTTCAAACAATTTTGATTGATTGATCAACTGATTTTAACGGCATATCAACACTTCTGGGGTTATTTTATGTTTCGACGTTAGGGAATCGCATTCATTGTACGTTCATATTCACGTCCTTTGTGTAGTTGTTCTTTAAGATTTTGTTTGCACCGGATCCTATATAATACGAATTATTTCTCAACAAATTCATTTTATTGATAAATGGGACCGTAACAGATATTATCCCACCTGTTTAAACTCGACCTGTATGTATTGGCAAGATGTTTATTTTTTGTATTTTCTTTTCTTTCTTAATGTTGATTTTCTCATCAGATTTTAATTATCTAATCTCATAGTATTATACTATTACATTTAAGCCTTGATGAGTTTACGTTGTAAACTTATAAAAAATGGTATAAAACTTTAATTTCATACTTTTAGAAAATTGATCCTCTGAAATTCAAACTGAATCGAAAATTTCCCTAGTTACTCAAACATTGAAATAAAAATTGATTGATTGATTTCAATGTCATGAAGACAAATTTAGGGTTATAAGTAAAGTAAAGTCGTCGGGGCGGCCTAAAGTCGGTATCAGCCAGTCAGCGAGGGAGTCTATCCTCTTTTCAATAACGCTAGGCCAAGGAGATTGTTTTTAGCATCTGAGGTGGAGCGCCACACCTACTATCAGCTCCTTACTTTACCGCACAGATCCCTGTGCTACTCATAACGCTGAGTTGGCGAGGACCGGTATCGAACTAGGAACCTTATGGTTTCTAGCCGAACGCTCTACCGACTGAGCTAACCAGGGATCTGCGTTTATTATATGATAATATCTACATTTTTGTGCAGTTATTTTTTGTTGGCATATTGTTGTATCGAATAGGAAGTTTTAACTAAACATATCTCCAGAATTAGAGCTTCATTATCAGATATAGTCTACTATTTTACTTTGCTGTGGGGGGGGGGATATCACGCTGCATGGTATACTGTTAGCATGTTCTAAGCCCCGTAGACAGAGCGGTATCACCTTTTCTTAGTAAACGTTTGATTTCCTAGAATGTTGATATTGTTATAAGGGAAGATATTCCCTCTACAAGAAAATTAGACTCGTTCAACGAAACTGTTGGGAAATTTGGTATATAAGGTGCGTGCTAGATACCTGCCCCTATTTATGGACTCGGCGATAACCATGTGATCATACTCTTGGCCAATCGCTGGCAGTGCTCTGCTGCTGATATAATACTTATACCGGCTGTACTGGCCATAACTAATCATAACTCCTTTGACTTTCGTGGACGACAGACAGGATTAAATCACTGGACCTTTAACAATACGCTGGATAGGACTTATTGGCTGGATAGGACTTACACGCTTACCAAAGGATTCCATAACTCAGGACTTACTTACTTACTTTAAGTATAGCATTTTTACAGAAACACATACAATTACAGAAACACATACAATTACAGAAACACATAGAGTTACACTAGGGTATTAATCGAGTAGTTGAGTAGTAGCTAGTCTTGCTATTGAGATTTTAATTACTATTGTTGAAAAGCTGGATGCTGGGATCTATCTAATCTATATCTTTTGTAGTAAAGGCTTATAAAACTATGTTAACCTTTCTTTCGGATTTCAATTCTCAACAAATATAAAGTCTTTTTAAAAGTCAAATCTATGGAACTGGAGATATTTTCGGGTTTGTAACAAAAAGCATTAGAGCATTTTAGGAAGTTTTAGCAACATATATATAAATATGGAGCCGCGTGGTGTAATGGCCAAAGTTGCAGGAAATAGACTCGTTGACCTGAGTTCAAATCCTGGATGATGCTGTTTACATTTCCCATAACGCTAATAACCTTGAGAAAGTTATGAATCGAATTATTACCCCTCCTGCTATGGCTAAATAGTAGGGCAGTTTGGGCTCTTTAACCTAGGTTAGGCAACCAGTCAAAGAGAAGGAAAACTCTGAATTCAGACGTTAAACACCAATTAATAAATTGTCCTTGTGTCACATCTTGCGCGTGTTGAGGGTTGACAAATATATATATATATATATATATATATATATATATGTGTGTGTGTGTCTGTGTGTGTGTGTGTGTGTGTGTGTGTTGCTGCTATTGATAAAAATGGAACTTATTACATAACATCCAACTCAGTCTTTCATTTATTTTACACATTTCTTTTGTGCTTCGAATTACAACAAAAAATATTTCCCCATAAATATATAACATAGACATATTTACATAACACACATACACATATATACGTATATCAATATATATATATAGATAGACAGACATAATATATAAACAGAAAATTAGTCTCATTATATATATATATATCAGTCATCTACAGAAACGTGTTACGAAGTTTACGTCTCATCAGTGCGGCTCGATATTTTTAACAGCTACCCTAGCCGTAGCGAAACCATGCAGAATTTTCATCTGTCAAGTTCCTTACCCTTACGACCGTCAATTTCTGTCAGTCGGAGGTTAACACTTAATTGTTATTAAACAATTATTTAAAAAAGCAACAACCTTGGCATGTCACATTTGCTCAGGTTAGTCTGATACAAAGCCAAAATAGAGGAGCACCCAGTGTGGATCAAATTCACTACTCTAGAGATGTATGTGTGATAATCAAATTGTAGTCTATGGTAGGGTGTGATAAGAGAAATGAAAACCAATTCTCTCTAAGTCCAAAGAATATTCAGGTGGGATATCTTTCTATCATCTTTGGGAGAATGTGTTTTTTGTTTTTGTTTTTGCTAAGCCGTTTCAAGCAATACCATTTTCATCAGCACCGACGCCACCTTTCGTAGTCTTCGACTGTCCATTCATCCAATTCCGATGGGGATGAAGAAAACGCATTAGCTCCTTCTGCATTGACCATTGGTCGAATTGCTCAGGTAAATTGAAGTGTCCGCATAAGCTTTTCATCGAGCCTTAATTATAGCAAAAATGAGATTTACTCGGCCAAAAAGTCTCATGCTGTCAGGGTCGGGTTTTACATTCTTTTACCCTCGAAATTCCTTCATCCCCATCGTCAATTTCCTCTTGTCAGTTATCTGCCCTTTGTATCCTCCCTCTTCACGGTTATCTCCCCTTTGTATCTTTCTTTCTTTGAGTGATTCTCCCATTAAAACCTTTTTTTTCTTCTCGTTTTTTTATTTGTTTTTCTCTTTTCAAATTGTCATTTTCTTCATTTTTTTTCCTGATTTTTTTTGCCAATCATTATTGCGATTATCAGTTTGATCCCAATCTTCCATTTTCTTCCTTTTCTTCTTTACCTCATTATCTTTCCCGCCCTGTCGACTGGGACGTTAAAATACACCGACGGCCCCTCTGCTATATATATTAGGATCTGGTAGAAAAATGAACAATAAATTTAACTGGATAAATTTTGATTTTGTAAACATGTTTCTACAATTCTATTAAATTGTTATCTAATCGCAAACAAATCAAACACATAAGTAACACTATTTAACAATCTAACATCTTATTATAATGGAGATTGTGTGTTTTTCTGTCTGTAACCGAAACTATATTACTACTCAAGTCACAATTCCCTTAATTATTTACGTCAAATTCTCCATGATTTCATTCTTTAAAACCTTCAGTTATTAATAAAAATTGTTTTACATTATTAATACTGTTGACCATATCTACGTACTAATAACATGCAATTGTATTTATATATACAAAAAATAGCGGTTTACAGTTTGAACGAGAAGGCTAATTTGCATATTGATATTTAAAATTTTATTTTAATAAATATGTGCTTGGTATTATTGATTTCTAATTGTTTGGTTTTATCTTAAGAAATATAATCAAAAAATCTCGTGGATAAATCTTAAAAGAAATTTATTTACAAGAAGAAAATAACTGTAATATTATCCTTTACTTCCTATTTTAACTAAATAGTTAAATTAGGAAAATTTACCAATGAAAGAGGGGAGTAACGGAAAATGATGGAATAGTTAGTTTCAAAGTTGTTCTATTTTTCGATTATACCCCCTCTGTTCCAAATCTTTTTATCTGCATTCTTAGTCAGTTTCATTAGCCTTTCTAATTTAATATGATATTTTATTATATCAACACTTAAATACTTGCACCCGGAGGGTGCATATATTTGCTAGTAATATATAATCATATTTGATCTCCGTGTCTAAAGATTTATTCAACAAGTAATCAGATATTTGTTGAAATAACCAAGAGTATTAGTAATACTAGCAAATTTATGCACCCTCCGGGTGCAAGTATTTAAGTTTTAATGTAATAAAATATTGTATTAAGTTAGAAAGGCTAATGAAACTAAATAAGAATACAGATTAAAAGATTTGAAACAGAGGGAGTATAATAAAAGATTTGAAACAGAGGAGTATAATAAAAAATGGAACCACTGAAACTTACTCTCCATCACTTCTCCTTTCATTGTTATTTTTTCTAATTTAAGTATTTAGTTATAGGAGGAAGTAAAGAATAAATGAGTTATTTTATCTTGTTAATGGATTTCATTTAAGATTCATTGAAGAGATTTTATGCTTATATTCATTAAAAAAAAACCAAACAGTTAGAAATCAATAATACTAAGCACATATTTATTAAATTCGATTTTTAATAATTAATATGCACATTAGCCTTTCCGTTCACACTGTAACCGCTAATTTTGTTGTATATATAAATATAATTGCATGTTGTCAATATGTAACACATGGTTAACAGTGGCTTCGGCCTCTGGACCCATTGATATAATTAACGGCGTCGATCCCAGGGGCCATCCCCCAGGCAACACCTGCCCCCTCGATTTAAAGGGACAGGGCTGGTTTATTGCCCAGCGCCTGAGGCGCCCCCCTTGAGGGGGAATGCCGACGGGATCGACGCAATTTTTTCACCTGCCACTCCATGAGCTTCGGCTTGTGGGTGGTCCCACGTTAATAGGGACTTTGTGCCTGACCCGTACAAGTGGGGTACGCGGTAAATATCATGTAGACATAGTTAACAGTATTAATAATGTATGACAATTTTATTAATAATTGAGGTTAAATAAAAATAAAATCATGGAGAATGTGATGTCTATAACTAAGAGAATTGTGACTTGAGTAGGAATATAGTTTCGGTTGAAGACAGAAAAATACACAATCTCCATTATAATAAGAAGATGTTAACAGTACAAAGAACCGTCCTTTACTTGATTGAATTTTCCTAAAGCTTACGTATGCTTAAAAACAGTTTGCTAAAAATATATATTTATTTATTTTCTTTCTTTCTTTCACTTTTCCCTTGCTTTCTTCATCTTTCTTTTTTCTTTCTTTCATTTTACACATACTTTCTTGTTTTGTTCTTGTCTCGTTCTATCTTTTTTATTTCTTTTTTCTATCTTTCACCATTTTTTTTCTTTTTCTTCACTTTTCGCTTTTTTTCTTCGGCTACCTGTTGGCCATGGGTAGCGACTCGTGATGCTTAAGGATGGAATCCTGGAAGCTGAGAAGTCCATGACATTCAACACTCACTTACTTAGGCTAAACGGGCGGTCAGAGAGGTCCCCTCCGTTCAATCAGCTGGTCACATCAACCCCTAGCACCTATATGATTGCCCCAACCCTATTGCCCATATAACAAGCACCCAACCCTTCTGATCACATGGGTGCTAGAAGGCGGTGGCTGAGGGTCTTCAGGTACTGGGAATGACGTTAAACTCTATCAGATGGTGAGGTTCCAGTTCTGGAGGTTTGGGAAATGTGGAGTACCCCTTCATCACCATTGCTCCCAGGTCTACTCTGACCCGAAGTGGTAGTACCTGTTAAGGTCCGATCTATGGGCTAGATAGAAAAATGTGTTTATAAAAAAATTGAATATCCATTAAGAATGAATTTATTTCAATGCACCTCTGTAAGGAAGTAAGTAAAGTAAAGTCGTCGGGGTGGCCTAAACTCAATATCAGCCAGACAGCGTGGGGTCTATCCCTCTTTCACTGGTGATAGATCTAGGAGATTGTTTTGGTGTCTTAGACGGAGCGACACACCTACCATCAGCTCCTTACCTTACCGCACTGATCTCTGTGCTACTCATATACTGAGTTAGCGAGCGTCCGATTAGGAAGCACAAGTTTCCTTGTTCGATAACGGCCCTCGCCGACTCAGCGTATGAGTAGCAAAGGGGTCTGTACGGTAAAGTGAGGAGCAGATGGTCAGTGTGGCGCTCCACCAGATACGTAAAAACAATCTCCTTGGTCTAGCCTGGTGACAAAGGTCTTATAAACTCCATCGCTGTTTGGCTGATACCGACTTTAGGCCACCCCGACGACTTTACTTTTAACTTCGTTCTAACACATATCGATTATTCTTTGGACCGGATTCTTTCTTTCTGTTATCCTTTGGAAATATTTTTGACGGTTTTAAACTCTGACTTTCCCACGAAGTCTTTAACATTTAAGACAACCTTTTCCTGAATAACAAATGATCACTTAACTTGATCCACGATCATGCAGGTCCATTATTACTGAATAGCAAGTTCGATCCTCGTTGGATTACCTTTTCTTTCATTCTCTCTTCAATGTTTGCTTTCTTTCCTATTCTTCCTCGTGCTTCTTCTTTCTTTCTTTCTTCTTATTCTATTTCTTTCTTTTCTTCTCCTTCATTAATTCTTTCTTTCTTTCTTTTCTCATTCTTTCCTTCTCATCTTCTATTCTATTTCTTTTCTTTCTTCTTTCTTTCTTTCATTCTTTCTTCATTCATTCATTCATTCTTCTTTTTTCTTTCTTTCTTCCATTCATTTCATTCATTCATTTCATTCTTCTTTCTTCTTTCTTTCTTTCATCTCTTTTTCCACAATCTAATTTCTTTTATCTCTCGTTTCCATTTCTTCTTTCTTCTCATTTCTTTCCACTTTTTCTAATTGATTTTCTTTCTTCCTCTCCATTCTTTTCTTTCTTCTTTCTTTCATTCTTTTCTTTCTTCTAATTCAATTTTTCTTTCTTCCTTCTTCATTCTTACTTTCTTCTTCTCTTCTAATTTCTTTCTTGGTCTTCCTTTCCTTTCTTTCTTCTTCTTTATTTCTACTCCTCTTTTATTCTTTCCTTCAATCTCTCTCGTGGGTTGT
>CM042152.1:48285918-48295918 GCA_023376005.1 Doryteuthis pealeii
AGAGGATAATTAATAAACAGAAAATTTCATCGAATTAGAATTTGTAAAACAATCAACAGTTCTTAAATTTCAGCTGAAAATGTGACGCATTTTCTTTTTCCATCTGCTTCTTTGAGTGTTGTAATACACTAATAAATAAGTTTAGAGATCAATTACTACAAGTATAATATTGTTAATCAACCCCGGTTTAACGTTTAAAACCATATGCAAATTAAACACCATAATCATGCAAACCTTTATTTCTTAAGTGATATATTTGATACATTGCTTAGATATATTTTCTGGATAAGGGGGAAATACTCAAGAGTTATACACATCATGACATACACATACACATACCAACACACACGTGCCGCGCCGCGTGCTATATATAATATATGTATGTTATGTAAGTAGGAAATAAAATGACATCCGACAATGTATGTGGAAAGCAAAATGTCGATATGGTCAAAAATGTTACAACAGCTATGTAATAATCACCAAATCTGCCTGTGGAAGTCTTTAGTACTTCACCTCTACTGGGTTATTGGCATACGACTACATTAAAAAGTTTGGAATTAAACATAAAGAATAATTTTCTATTTTGAAAGAAGATTGCTTACCACCTCAGAAGAGCATTTCCGCATTATTGATGGATGAAGGGAAGGAAACATCTCACAGAAAGGGACAAGATGACAGACATTGCATTTCACTCTTGGAATATTTCGGGCGGTCCCATTATTTAAACACAGAGGTGTTGCAAAATGATACATGGTCCTACAATTGAACGGAAGAACGAGTATTAACACACATTATCACACACACATATATATTATATATATTATATATATATAATATATATACATATATATATTTACCAACCCGTCCGCACCATGAGGATGCGAGAACAAACAGTCAATTTCTTAATGCGGAGTTTAATCAGGTTTGAATTCAGAGTTACTCCTTCCTCCTAGACTGGTTTAGCCATGGTTTAAGAGTCCAATCTGCCCTGCTATTTACCCAAGCTGAGGGAGAATTGGATTCATACCTATTCCCAGGGTTTATAAACGCCAATGTGAATGCCAACAGCTTTCGTGCCGGAATTGATAACTTGGGTTGATGAGTCCATTTCCTGCGATTCTAAACCATTAGTCCACTGCGTCCCTCAATACAATATTAACATAAGATTAATGTCCTGAAGTAATGTACGCTAACTTTCATCAGTGATACGATTCCAATTCTGAAGCTCTGGGGGAGTGCGGAGTAACCCGTTCATTCGCAACACGTGGTACTACCTATTACGGTCCATCTAACTGGGTTATACTATTTTTACAATGAGTCTTAAGAACTGTTTAAAAAAATTGATTACTCATGTAACGAATGAAATAACAACAAGACGATGTTAGCATAACAGTGACTTATACCAAGGGGTTGACATGCAGTAAATCCCCAAGCAACCAAGCCGTAATATTAATTATGCTTGTAAATAATTGGTATACAATAAATAATGGATTAAGGAACTAACTCGGAGTTAACTGGATTCAACACATTTCTGAAATACAAATTTAAAAAAACAAACAGAAGAATTCATGCAGAAAGAAATAATATTGACTTGATAAATATTGTTCTATCAGTTTTAAATATTTCTTTTAAATAACATTCAGTTTTCTTAAATCTTAACTAACATGACTTGAAGATTCTGATTTGCTGTTTTGATTGGTTACAACATTTTATATTTATATACAATCAACTCAGCTTGTGACAAACATGGATATAATCTTTCTTTTTTAAGTTCCATTATTCTTTCTCGACGTAGCTAACAAACCTTTGAATGAAAAAACTTCAGGTTTAATAACACATTTTTATTCCATTCATCCCTTATACATGATCCCAATGTTAACGAACTTTGTGACTTAAAACTGATTTGAATAGGGGGGGGGGGGGGGGGGGGAGGGGGGGGGGGGGGTGCAAATACAAACTAAATGATTTGTGCTGATCTATACATTCCGTTTGCAATACAGTTGCAACCATAGACGAATGGTTCGCACAATTTCTTTTTTAATTGTTTTATAATATATTAATAAATGAAGAGCATTACAACTGCGTTATAACAATAAAAACAAAATATGTTATTTGTCTTATTCGATTTCCAGAAGACAAATTTTATCTTCAGACGACCGACATATCAGAAACTGAACTGCTTAAGTTTTTGTTGCGTGGTTTATACCTTTTTTTTTTTCTTTCCTTTTTCTCTCTCTTCTTCCTTTTTTTCTTTTCTCCTCCTTCCCCTTCTTTTTATGTTAATGAATGACATGGGCGAATAACCTGTAACTTTTCTTTTTTTTAAATATTTGTTCAGAACGCATGTTTTAACAATCCTTAACGTTGCATATGTACATCCAGATATTGTCTTTTATCATCCGGTGAATTTTCAAACATTGTAGCCATGGTACAACTTCAACAACTAGAAACGGTACTAGGAAAATTTAAGTTTTTGCTTTTCTTGATTTATTTGTTGACGCAAACTACTGTGATTCAGAAATATTTTGTAAATGTAACAGAATATTTGCACATGGGGCTTTTCATCTTTTTTATGATTTTTCTCTTTCACTTTTTACTGATTTTTTTCAATTCTTTTTATGGATATTTTTTTTCATTCTTTTATGATTTTTTTTCACTCTTTTTATGTGAAATTATTTGTTTCAATCATTTTAATGATTTTTTTTTCAAATCTTTATGATTTTGGTTTTTCAATTCTTTTTATGATTTTTTTCATCTTTTTTAAATAATTTTTTTTAAAATCTTATTTATTGAATTTTTTTTTTTTTTTTCATCTTTTCATGATTTTTTTTTTTTTTGCTGTTTGTAGAAACCTGTAGACTTTTTCACACGATATCTCTTTCTTGTACATTCGTGTTTGTGTTTTTTTTTTGTCATTTTGACCTAAAGTTAAGTCCCACTGCCAAAAAGGAGTCAGAGAATATTTTTCGCTGTTAGCTAAAAAAACCTTTGAATTGCAAAACATTCAGGTTTTAATAACACCTTTTCTTCAGGGTTCGTGCATTCAGAATATATTCTGACGAACTGGATGTTTTTCACTCCGGAAATATTAGGAAACATACAATCAAAGGTAAAGGGCATCATAGTTACCTCTCATTTTTCTTTACACTTACTATTGTTACAGCTTAAACAAAAATGCCAGAACGTTGTAATCCTATTTAATTGAACCATATCTATCTTCGTGGACAACAAAGCACCGGCAACCTCAACATCTTCAGGGACAGCCTTAAAATGCGATATCTTGTGGTCAAGAATGTTTCAAACATCGGACATCACAGTCACAGGAGGCGCTGTAGACTTTCAGGGACACAGAACACTTAATTATATCTTCTCCAAGACCTGAAATGACACATAATCTTTCGTGGGTTGAATTAATAGCAAAGCCATCTTGTAGAACTAGCTGTAGTGGTTCTGATTTGATCTGTACATACGGGGATTTGGGGTAATTTGGGCTTTTCAACAGGTAGGAACAATATGTACCTGATGTCCATTTTACCTAACAAAAGGAAAAGTCTATACAAAATAACAACTAAAAAACGAAGACAGACGAACATACACTATTCACGATTAATACTTACGTAATACAGATATCATAAAACCCTTTGTTCTCCGAGATTATACTTTTTTTTTCGTGCCATTAATTACATTGGCACCAAAAACTTGCATACTGTTAATGAATTTTGCTAAATACATAATTTATCACGAAGATTGAACCCTTTCGCAATAGTTGTATTTTTCCCCTAATTATTACCGGTTCCCCTCTTCAATATCCGGCAGAGATTGACTCCAAAAACCCTTTTGACAAATATCTTGTAACTTACACTAATGTTAAATCCATATAATTTTATATGAAGATCAACTAGATAAGTAGATATAAGAATAATCTCTTTTTGTGTTCGTTCTATCTAATTCGTCCTAATTCCATGTAACTATTTAAATTATATTAAAAATCGAAATACTTGTGCTCGCGATGGAGCAGTTTTTTTGGCTAGTTCTAATAATTCTAGGAACAGTTACACATATCCTTTCGGCAAAACAAACCAAGAATAATGGCAGTACTTTAACCTCTGGATTTGAAGAAAAGATCAACAGGGACATTCTTATCAGTTGTTTACATTCTTTTTTTTTTTTTTTTTTTTTTCCAATTTCGAAGGCGCTTCGTTTTCCCCCTTTTAAACCCGTCCTTACAACACAGAAACGATCAAAAAGGAAAAAAAATAAAAAAAGAAATGTAAACAACTGATAAGAATGTCCCTGTTGATCTTTTCTCAAATCCAGAGTTAAAGTACTGCCATTATTCCTTGGTTTGTTTGGCCGAAAGGGATATGTTAACTGTTCCTAGAATTATTGAACTAGCAAAAAACTGCTCCATCCGAGCACAAGTATTTCATTTTTAATATAATTAAATATTACATTGAATTAGACGAATTAGATTAGATACGAACACAAAAAGAGATTATTCTTATATCTACTTTATTCTAATTGATTTCAATATAAAATTATATATAGGATTAACATTATGTAAGTTACAAATATTTTCAAAGGGTTTTTTGGAGGTCAATCTCTGCCGGATGATTGAAGAGGGGAACCGGTAATAATTATGGAAAGATAACTATTGGGAAAGGTTCAATCTTTCGTGATAAATTATTATTTAGCAAAATCATTAACAATATGCAATTTTTGGTGCCAATGTTATTAATGGCACGAAAAAAGTATAATCTCGGAAGAACAAAGGGTTTTTATGATATACTGTATTACTAAAGTTTTAATCGTGAATAGTTTATTTCTCTGTCTTCGTTTGTAGTTGTTATTTTTATAGATTTCCTTTGTAAAATGGATCAGTACATATTGTTCCTCCTTTGAAAAGCATTACCCCAAATCCCCTATGTACAGATCAAATAGAACCACTACAGCTATTCTACAGATGGCTTTGCTATTAATTAACCCACGAAGATATATTGTCATTTCAGTCTTGGAAGACTATAATAAAGTGTTTGTGTCCCTGAAGTTACAGCGCCTCCTGTGACTGTGATGTCCGATGTTTGAAAACATTCTTGACCACAGATATCGCATTTTAAGGCTGTCCCTGAAGATGTTTGATGTGCCGGTGCTTTGTTGTCCACGAAGATAGATATGTCATTAAATAAGGATACAACCGTTTGGCATTTTTTTTAAGGCTGTAACAATATAAGTGTAAAGAAAAATGAGGTAACTATGATGTCCCTTTACCTTTGATTTATTTTCCTAATATTTCCGGATGAAAAACATCCATTCGTCAGAATATTTCTGAATGCACGGAACCCTGAAAAGTGTTTATTAAACCTGAATGTTTTTGCATTCAAAGGTTTTTAGCTAACACGTAAAAATATTCTCTGACTCCTTTTTTGGCAGTGGGGACTTTTAGGTCAAAATGACAAAAAAACAAAACAACGAATAGTACAGAGAAAGAGATATCAGTTGAAAAGTTACAGTTTACTACAAACAGCAAAAAAAAAAAACATGAAAAGATGAAAAAAAATCATAAAAAGATTAAAAATTATAAAAAGATGAAAAAATCATAAAAATGAAAACAAAATCATAAAAAGATGAAAAAAAATCATAAAAGATGAAAAAAAATAATCATAAAAGATGAAAAAAATCATAAAAAGATGAAAAAAATATCATAAAAAGATGAAAAAAATCATAAAAAGATGAAAGAAAAAATATAAAGATGAAAAGCCCATGTGCAAATATTCTGTACATTTACAAAATATTTTCTGTCAATCACAATAGTTTGCGTCAACAAATAAAATCAAGAAAAAGCAAAAACTAATTTTCCTACGTGACCGTTTCTATTTTGAATTGTACATGGCTACATTGTTGAAACATTCACCGGATGATAAAAAGACAATTGGATACATATGCAACGTAGGATTTTAAACATTCGTTCTGAACAAATATTTAAAAAAAAGAAAATTACAGTTATTCGCCCATTTCATTCATAACATAAAGAAGGGGGAAGGGAGGAGAAAGAAAAAAGAAGAAGAGGAGAAAAAGAAGAAAAAAAAAGGTATAACCACGCAACAAAAAAAACTTAAGCACGTTCATTTCTGATATTCGTCTCTGAAGATAAAGTTTTCTTTGAAATCGATAAGACAAAAATAACATATTTTTGTTTTTATTTTATACGCATTGTAATTGCCTTCAAATTATTAATATATTATAAAACAATTAAAAAAGAAATGTGGAACCATTCGTCTATGGTTGCAACTTATTGCAAACGGAATTTGTATAGATAGCACAATCATTTATTGTATCAATTCAAATCAGTTTTAATCACAAATTCTTAACTTGGATTGTATAAGGGATGAATGGAATAAAAATGTTTATTAAACCTGAATGTTTTTCATTCAAAGGTTTTTAGCTACTCAGAGAAAGAATAATGGGAACTTAAAAAAGCAAAGATTATATCATGTTTGTCACAGAGCTGATTGATTGTATATAAATATAAAATGTGTAACCAATCAAAACAGCAAAATCAGAATCTTCAATCATTTAGTTAAGATTAAGAAAACTGATATATTAAAAGAAATAAAACTGATAGACAATATTTATCAAGTAATATTATTTCTTTCTGCATGAATTCTTCTTTTTTTTTTAAATATTGTATTTCAGAAATGTGTGAAATTAGTTAACTCCGATTAGTATCCTAATCCATTATTTTATTGAATACAATTATTTACAAGCATAATTAATATTCGGTTGGTTGCTTGGGATTTACTGCATGTCAACCCTTGTTAAGTCACTTTATGCTGAAATCGTCTTGTTTTATTCATTGTTAATGAGTAATCAATTTTTTAAACAGTCTCTTAAGACTCATTTAAAAATAATAACCCATAGATGGGACCATAATAGGTATTACCACTGTGCGATGAACGGGTACTCCGCACTCCCCAGAGCTTCAGAATTGGAATCTTATCACTAGATGAAGTTTAGCGTCATACTCAGGACATTAATCTATATGTTAATATTCGTATGAGGGCGCGTGGACTAATGGTTAGAATCGCAGGAAATGGACTCATCAACCCAAGTTCAATTCCGGGACGAAGCTGTTGGCATTTCACATGGCGTTAATACCCTTGGGAAAGGTATGAATCCAATTCTCCCTCCAGCTATGGGTAAATAGCAGGGCAGACTGGACTCTTAAACCATGGCTAGGTAACCAGTCTAGGAGAAGGATAACTCTGAATTCAAACCTGTTAAACTCCGATTAAGAAATTGACTTTGTCTCGCATCCTGCATGTGCGGAGGGGTTGGTAAATATATATATATATATATATATATATATATATATATATATATATATGTGTGTGTGTGTGTGTGTTAATACTCGTCTTCCTTAATTGTAGGACCATTATCATTTTGCAACACCCTCTGGTTAAAAATGGGACCGCCCAAATATTCCAAGATGAAATGCAATGTCTGGTCATCTTCCTTTCTGTGAGTGTTTCCTTCCTTCATCCCATCAACTAATGCGAAATTGCTTCGTTCTGGGTGGTAAGCAATCTTCTCTTCTAAAATGAAAATTATTCTTTATTTTAATTCCAAACTTTTAATTGTATCGTAGTGCATAAACCCAGTAGATGAATACTAAAGACGTCCACAGCAGATTTGTGATTATTACATAGCTGTTGGTACCATTTTGACCATTCGACATTTTGTTTCCAACATAATTGTCGGATTCACTTTTATTTTTCTTACTTACATACATACATATATATATATATGCGCGCGCACGTGTGTGTGTATGTGTATGTGTGTCTGTGTGTATAACTCTTGATATTTCCCCCTTATCCAGAAATATATTTAAGCAATGTATCAAATATATCACTAAGAAATAAAGGTTTGCATGATATATGGTGTTTAATTTGCATACTGGTTTTAACTAAACCGGGTTTGATAAACATATACTTGTAGTTATTGATCTCTAATATTATGTATACAACTCAAGAAGCAGAAAAGAAAATGCGTCACATTTCAGCTGAATTAAGGAACTGTTGTTTTACAATTCTATTCGATGAATTTTCTTGTTTATTAATTCTTACCTTTCCTTTTGCTAACACTTTATTTTATTTTTATGTTCTCCCACGTGCTAGTAGACCTTTCCCCTCCCGTTAACTTCTTCTTGACAAACTAAACTCAGTAGATAAATACTCAAGCTTGTGGCCTAAAGACGTTCCAAGCAGGGAGTTCCGATCTCCCTGGCAAGCTGAAGCGACAGTTCTTCCAGGCTGTGGTTGTGTCGGTGCTGCTGTATGGCTGCACCACATGGACCCTGACAAAGCGTCTTGAGAATAAGCTAGATGGGAGCTGCACAAGAATGCTGCGTGCAGTCTTGAATAAGTCGTGGAAACAGCAACCCACAAGGAAACAGCTGTACGGTCACCTGCCCCCCATCTCACAAACTATCCGAGTGAGACGGACAAGGCATGCAGGACACTGCTGGAGAAGCAGGGATGAACTCATAAGCGACGTTCTCCTGTGGAAGCCAAACACATGGACATGCAAGTGTGGGGCGCCCAGCAAGGACATACATTGACCAGTTATGTGAAGATGCTGGCTGCTTCCGCAGAGGAGCTTCCAGGTGTAATGAGTGATAGGGAGGGTTGGCGAAGGATTGTCATGGATGCCCGTGCTGCGTGCGCGACATGATGATGATGATATAGCAGTTGCTACTATTTGACAAGACCCCAAATTCGAGAAGCAAAAAAAAAAAAAAAAAAAAAATGCGTCACATTATTACATAGACTAGTACAAAATAAAAAAACACCCTGCAGGCGATGTAAAAATAGATTTTTGAAACATATTGCCTCAGGAGTGGGAGTAAAAAATTCAATGTCAGCGAGTTTGTACCCTAAGTAAGTAAAATCATCAAATTCATTAAAGGATTAAATATACACACTTTGAAATGTAAACTTTAGATATGTATTAAAATAAAACAAAGTATATATAGATATATAATACCAGTCATGTATTTATTAAAACTTGATTTAAAAAAACAATGAGGACTGTCTAATGTTGCATGTTCAAATTTTAAGTGTATTTATTCTATGCCATGATGATTTTGGGTAATGTGACGTAAGCAGTGACGTAATTTTTGTTACAGACAAAAAACCGGAGGCGAATCTCCATTATTACATAGATATACATAAAAAACAAGCATGTCTGGCAGTTCCTAATCAGGAGCAAAGATAAATGCGAAACATGTGATCGGAGACGACACCGAAATACAAGAGCCCAAAGAGCTCAGCAGCTCTAGCAACGACGATGAGAAGCTCAAAGACTTAAATGATTGAAGAAGATCGCATTGCGTGAAAAGAAGAAATACTAATGATAATATTTATACAGCAAACGTAACACCCAAATATGTTTAAGACTAAAGACTTATCAAGAAGTTTGGACGGCTGGTTGATTGGGTTTTACGGCATGTCAACCCATTTGGTCATTTTATGACGAAGATGTTTTTGTTTATACCTTCCCCAATGACATTATCGACATGTAAAAGTAAACAGCTCGCTCAGAATTGGAAATTTGGTCATATATATATATATATAATATATATATATATATATAAGTGCTTAATTGGAGTCGTACCTAATTTTGAAAATTAATTAATTAATAATGAATTAGGCGGGAATACCTATTAAATGTAGGGCTAAACAAATCGAGAAAAATCAATCGATTTGTTTAGCCATACATTTAATAGGTATTCCGCCTAATTCATTATTAATTAATTAATTTTCAAATTAGGTACGGCTCCAATTAAGCACTTATTCTCCCAAAAATTATCGGCAAAAAGCCATTCAAAACAAACCGTGTTTACATATATATATATATATATATAATATATATATATATATATATAAGGTAGCGTGGACATGGAGTCAACACCTGGTTACTGACAGTTTCTCGCTTATGCTTC
>CM042152.1:48303418-48317493 GCA_023376005.1 Doryteuthis pealeii
TGTTGACCGGAACCGGAAGTCACGTGGTGTCGTGGAACAACGAAGAAAGGTACCGGTCTCTTTTTGCTTTCAGACGCGTAGGTGAACGGATGGGCCTCTGGAGCCTAGTATGGGGTCACAGTAATTTAACAGTGTTCTCTCTCTCTCTCTTCTCTCTGCCTTTCCTCCTCTCCGATACAGCCCACGAGACGAGCCCTGGAAATAAAAGCTAAACAGCTGGTGAAGATATATTTCTCGCGTTGTACTTTTTTTATCAACAAGATGACCGCCACGTGCAGAATGCCTTTTTAGTACGGTTAATATATCGCCACCACCGCTACGTTACTTATATCATTTTGGTACTGTGAAAATACCACAACGTTACACTAACCAAGGCAAAACATTCTTAGTCTAACTGTTGCAGATTGACTGTTTGTTTTGCGCGGGAAGTCGAAAAGACAAGGAAAAGCGAACAAAGAAAACGTGTAGGCGTTTGAGAGCAACAAAAGGACTCATCTGGACAAAGACTAACTGGAACAAAGGGAAGGGACTTCCGGTCAAGGAACAAAGGAATGTGTGGGCGGTCGTCGATACTTAGACAGACCCGAAGAGAGACCCGAGGAGACGGCGAGCAGAGAAGGGTCTGACCGTCGATACGGTCGGGCGCTCCTAGCGAGCAGGGAGGCTCGCAACCACCTTCCACCACATAAGTAGTCGTAGTGTCATTTTCCCTGCCCGCCACTCACCTACCACACACCGAAGAAAATAAAGAAGAGTCATCTTTTATATACGCGTATCTGTTGTTATTGAAGTAGCTGACTACTAGCATACCTGGCTAGTGGGTTAGGAACGATGTCCGCTGTATATACCGCAACGTATACGAGTCAGAGTAGCGTGAGTTTGAAGAAGCCAGTATGCAACATAACCAACTATTTACCTACAGCCAAGAAAGAAAAGATGGATTCAGGCAGTTCTTAAGTGCATTAAACAAAACGCAGTCAGTCTCGTCCAGGATTTGATTTCGATTGGAGTTTAAGACATATCAACCCCTGATGGGTTATTTAATGCCGAAGAAATTTTGTTTTATTCTTACTTGATGGGTATTCATTAAAAGAACAACATTATTTTAAACTTCTTTTTCCTATTTAACCCATAGATTGGACCCTAAAGGGTACTACCACTCCGGGTCAGAGTGGATCTGGCCGTAATGGCGACGAATGGCTACTCCACACTCCCCAAAGCTCCAAAATTGGAACTTCCCGATTAGATGCAGTTTAACATCATACTTAGGACACTCCAGGATTTGAACTCGGAGTTTCGATTCCATTCCCTACGACGATAACCGTTGTGATAAGAGCGCTACATTTAGAGTTTGTATATATATATATATAGTTTTGAATACACATGCTCTTTATGAGCGGTTGGTAACAGAACAGTATGATTCATCGATTCGATGATATTTTTTTCTGGAGTTTATATCCATCATACGGAGATTTAAAAAAAAAAAGACAGCTTTCATCATCTGCACAAATAAGCCCCCCCCCTCACAGGAAGCCAACTTGACGAAGATTTAGCAAGAACTTACTACACATCATTCTATTTTAAATCGGATTTAATCTCATCTCACCTTTTTATCTGTTTGCTTCTCTTGTTTTTCTTTTTAGATGTTCTTTTGCTCTCCAAATCTTCTATTACGGTTTCCCACCAAGCCGTTTCTGTCTGCCTGTATCAATATACAAAAAAAGAAGGCATTTATTTTAGAAACCGGAAGTTGTCTGCCTAAGCCGGAAGCTGAAGATCCGGTCCGTGGCAGAAATGAGGAATAAGATGAAGCACAGGGTGCGTCGACTGAGCACGCTGCATTTCTCTCTCTCTCTCTCTCTCTCTCTCTCTCTCTCTCTCTCTCTTCTCTCTCTATCTATCTATCTATCTATCGGTCTGTCTCTCTCTCTCTCTGTTCTATCTCGGTTTCTCCGTATCTCTCTCTCTCTCTCTTCTCTCTCTCTCTATCTATCTCTCTATCCGTGTGTCTCTCTCTGTCTGTCTCTGTCTGTCTCTCTGTATCTCTCTCTCTTGTCTCTCTCTCTCTCTCTCTCTCTCCCGTGAAGAGCGTTGCTGAGTGGATATCAGGTATTTGTCATTATTCACTTGTTATAGAAAGAAACAATTGGAGAGTAAGGAGGGAAGTGGAGAGTGCGCGGGAAAAACTTGACAGAAGGAGTGGAGAGAATTAATGAAAAATCGAGTAGACGTGTGGACAGAATGGCGTAGGAAGTGGATGGAATTCAATGCGGACAGAGGCGTAGGCGAGAATTAAAAGTTAGACGGGGTAGGGATGACACAAGACAAACAACACCACGCTCACCACTACCATCAGCATTACTACTACTACTACTACTACTACTACTACGGATAATAATAATAATAATAATAATATAATAATAATAATAATAATATTCATGGGTATAAGACTGGAAAGAGGGGCAAAATGAAAGTTACACATGAAAAAGAAAGTAAAAGAGTCAAAAAATTAAAAGTTAGATGTGGGAGGGGTTGCACAAGACAAACAACACGATCACGCTCACTTCTACCATCAACATTACTACTACTACTACACAAACGAAAATACTACTACTACTACTACTAATAATAATAATAATAATAAAGCTATGGATTATGAAAGTCAAGGTGATACCAATTGTAGTTGGTGCACTTGGAACGGTCCCAAAAAGTTTGGAAAAATCTGGAAATCAGATGAAGAATAGAGACCATCCAGACTACTGCACTGCTGCAATCTGCCATAATACTCAGAAGGGTCCTGGAGACCTGAGGAGACTTGTTGTCTCCAGGGAAATACCACCAGCTAACGCTTATGTGAAAAACTCAAAAGGAGTAAATAATAATAATAATAATAATAATAATAATAATAATAATAGTCGTGGGTGAAAGAAGGGAATGAGGGGGAAATGAAAGATACATATGAAAAAGAAACTAAGAGAAAGAAAAATGAACAAGAAAGAGGAGCATGAAAGAGATTAAAAATAACAAAAAAACATGAAAAGAATGGTTAGACGAAATAATGCAGATAAAGAGAGGGGAGGGAGAAAAAAGAGTGAGGAAAAAAACAGCAAAATTCAGACGTTATAAATTTAGAAAAGAAAAAACAAGTTAGAATTTAAATAAAGTTCGTTAGAAATAAAAACGGAGTGAGTAATTTTCCATAACCGTTGGGGATTATGATGATGACATTTTAGATGACCCCAACTGACCTCTGATACAGACACGTGAGAATAGTTTCTAGTTTAAAACAGAGGCGACCCAGCTTTCAAGGAGTGTACATGTTTTGTCAGCTCCGGAGTCCATCACCTCTCCCTACGGCGGAATCAATATGGGCTTAGAAATAAAACTTGATCACAAAACAAACAAGTTGTTGTGTTTGTTAATTAAATTATTAAAAAGCAAAGTCCAGCCCAGCATGATGAGAAAAACAAGAAAGAAAACCCACCCTTAACAGAAACTCCGAGATCAGCCCAGATAAGATGGCGACCAGACAAGTTAGACGAAGATGTAGTAGGAAAAGTAAGAACTATCAATCACTATCATCTCAAATCTAATAACTATATATATATATATATATATATATATATATTATATATATATTTCTCTCTCTCTCCCTATGTCTCTCTCTCTCTCTCTCTCTCTCTCTCTCTCTCTCTCTCTCTCCATTATATGCCCGAGATGACTCTCTCCACTATACACCCGAGATGACTCTCCCCGTTTATGTACACTAGTATAAAACACTCTAACTCCTACTCTTCCGCACTTTTCCCCGTGACACGTCTCGGTCAATAGAAAAAATATCATGTGGCGTTGTGGTGACTCCTCCAAAAACTTTTCCATTCTAATCTACACGTTATTCTTATATTGCTCCTAAATTTTATCCGTGCTAATATACACGTCACTATTAAATTCCTGGCTCTCTCTCCTCTCTATCCCTGTCTGTCTGTCTGTCTGTCTGTCTGTCTCTCTCTCTATGGTTATGGACCATTTCCATGGTCAATAACCACGATACCCATGGTATTTAAGACCTTTTTATTCACTAATAACTTTGCTCTGTTTACAATAATTAAACATTGAGCTCTCATACGAAACCTGAACTCTACCACAAACTACTGGAAGAGAATAGGACCAGCCTAGAATCACCTTGTACCAAGAAACTTGGTACCACACCAAAGTATATATATATATACATATATATAAGTTAAAAGAAAGGAAATTAATCCGACAATATGAGTAAGAAAAGGTGGAATGAAAACATCACACAATGCTGTTAAAGAAGAAAACAATTTATAATAAATCATAGCTGATATTGATCAATATTTCGATTTTACAAAAATCATCGTCAGAGCTCATTCACTCCCGTAGTTGTTTGGGTCGGAGAGGAAAGTCAAAATGACTTTTGACTTTCCTCTCCGACCCAAACAACTACGGGAGTGAATGAGCTCTGACGATGATTTTTGTAAAATCGAAATATTGATCAATATCAGCTATGATTATATTATAAATTGTTTTCTTCTTTAACAGCATTGTGTGATGTTTTCATTCCACTTTTCTTACATATATATATATATATATTATATATATATATATATATATATATATATATATAAGACTTCAATGTGGACCATTCGACCATCGTTCGTCGTCTCAAAAAGCTCAGTAAAGTATAGGAATTTGCTGGATGGGTTCTCTACGAACTCACCGAAAACAATAAAGCCGAACATGTCCAATGTTTTATCAATGAATAAAATTCATTGGAAAGAAGCCGCAATAATTATGCACTAACCCAATATAAGGCTATTAAAGATTCGATTTAGAATTGTATTCTATCTAGAATAGCGTTTTGTGAGCAGATATCTCTATTAGCTTAGCACTCTCAGCGTGTCTCCTTTTCCTACATATAGTGGAACTGTATGATTTTTTTAAGTGGATTTTAAACAGAGTGACAGTTAGAAACTGAATGAGAGTTAAAATGGTTAAAAAAATATGAAAAAATAGTAAAAGAAAAAAAAGAAAATGATTTACGGGAAATTAATTAAAAAATCAGTAAATGGATTTAAAAAAATTAAAATAGAGATTAAAAAAATAAAACCGAAATAAATTTTAAAATCTAAAAAATGTGCTTAGAGCGAATAATAAAATAAACCTATAACATTAAGAAAAAAATTATGAGAGAGAGAGAGAGAGAGAGAGAGAGAGAGAGAGAGAGAGAGAGAGAGAGAGAGAGAGAGAGAGAGAGAGAGAGAGAGAGAGACACTTTAAAGATGTCAAGTTGAATAGGACAATATTAATAGGAGTTTGTCAGGAAGATCGCAAATGAAGAGCTGATAAGGCTAAATCTCACCGGAATAACTTTGACGTCACAACGTAGGATATGCGCCGTGAAGGAAGTAGTCCACAGCGCATGCTCCAACAGAACTATCATTTTATCTTATTTTATTGTATTGTATTTTATTTCCTTGTTTTTTTTACATTTTTTTTTTTACATTTTTTTTTACATTTTCTTTTTTTGCTTAACGGTGGTTTTAATTTCAGTTTCTTTTTATTTTCTTGTTTTAATTATCTCATTAAAAATATCTCCCTCCTAAATTACCTTTTCTCATTATTTTTTCTCGTTTCGGCCATCTTTTTTCTTCTTCTCTAATCTCAAAGATTTAGTAATATACATTAGTTATGCGCTCTTTAGCTGACAGTTGTTTTTAATTACGTTCATATTTGCTGTAAGATTTTCGTTAATTGTTTTTGAATTCCGCTTCCACGGTTGTTCAGTTACGCTTATTTATTTATTGAAAACGTACTTGGTAGTGATGAGATGCGTATATCATCACACATTTACGAGGATTTCGCCGAGAGTAATGCTTACTTTTTCTCTTTTTATATGCTTATATAACATTCTTTCCAATAACATTATCTACTTTATTATTGACTAGAAACGGCTACTCGGCATTGCCTGGGTAGACGAGAATAGGGACAGAAGGTTAGTCTCGCAGAATCGCTTGTTAGATACTCGCAGATATATGGTGGGCTGGTCCACTCAGAAATATTAAAGTCACATTTGTTTATTTATTTCGTCCGAATAGGTGGATCAAAATGATAAGACTATGTACAGAATGTTGCATAGCTGGATCCATTGAAAGGAGTTGGCTGTAATAGTAATCATTATATACTTATCTTCTTAAAGTTCAACTATTCTCTTGGCTGGATCAGGATGGGTCTGCCTGTGTCTGTTTTGGATCTGTTGTTAGGCTGGATGTCATTTTCGCTGTTCGTCAAGGAGTCTGGAAATACTTGGTTATCTTTTGAGATATCTTGTCTTGAGACGTTCACAGTTTTTTTAAATAACAAACACAAGACGTTCTTGTTTTTTATGAGCTCACACTATATTTTATCCAAGTAAAATGCACTGGGTCTGTTCTCTCAAACACTCAGCCCAGACAGCCCACTCATTATTCTCTTTCTCGCATAGTCGTTTTCCTGTTGGCATACCTCGACCAATCAGAGATCGACAGGTAACCTTTCATACGTCATCCCCAAAATTCTAGTTACTTTCCATACATCTACAATTTTGGGTTTTCCCATATCATTTTCCATCTCTCTATCTCTTTTTTGCTCTATCTATCTCTTTTTGCCTCCCTTTCTATTGTAAGGAGTTGGTTATAATATTAATACTTCTATACTTATTTTCTAACTATTCTCTTGGTTGGATATGTGTCTGGATCCAGTTGGATCTGCTCTTCCTGATAAAATTAGCTGAGTATGTCTCTGACTGTTGTTGAATCGGTAGTTGGGCTGACATTTTCTCTGTTCTTTGAGTCTGGAACAACTTGGGAATCTTTTGAGATTTGTTTTGTGCCGTTGATAGATTTTAATAAGAAACACAAGACGTTCTTGTTTTTCTGAGCTCATTTATTTTCATCCCAAGTAAAAGAAGAAGAGAGAGACTCATTTTGAATTCTGTTCTTTTCAAACACTCAACCAAGACTCCGTCTCACCGAAAACTCGGAACCGACTCACTCCTCTCACTACCTCGTTTCCACTCTTCGCCTGTTGGCATCCATCGACCAATCAGAGATCGAGAGGTAGTCTTTCCCACGCCATCCAAAAATTCAAGTAACTTTTGACTCTTATATAAATTTTGGGTTTTCCCATCTCATTATTTTACGCAGAACGTAATGTCGACTTCAATGCGTTCGAAAAGAATATTTGCAACTTTGTGAGATCAGAAGGGGAGGGGTAACGGGGGGGGGGGACAAGAACAGATAAATCATTGAATAGCAAATTTGTCGTGACTTTTCCGAACCACAGCGAGGCTGAAGGTGACGGAAACCTGAAATGCCTCCTTGCAAGTGACAAGATAAAGTACCGGAAATAAGATCCAGTTTAAAGAATGATGACATGAGAATTTCTCATCAAAGAAAAAGTTCAAGACACAGTCATTAGCAGAAGAAAAGAAATGATATGCACTGTTATCGTTTTGAAGTTTCTGGAATCAGAATAAAACCATTAACTCTAACTACTTGATCGCGGCGCTGACTAAGATGGATTGGTTGGTTGTTTTAACTTTACAGCATATCAACCCTTTTAGGGTAATTCAATGCCAAATCACATCATTTTGATATTTGGTTCACTTACAGTACCTGCTGTTGCTTAAATGGTCACCCATCTAAGTATTGAACAGGTTCATTGCTTAAATTTTGTGATCTGGTGGGAACAGGTACTTTCAGCGTAACTTGATCGTAAGCTAAGATGGAATTCAAATTACCATAGGCCAGATAAAAGAAAACGTTTTGCTGGCAAAAAAAAAATAAAAATAAATAAAAAATGACATCAAAAGACATTGGTCACTTTACAATTTTTGAATTGACCTCTCAACCACACAAACACCGGAAATGCATTGCTAGTGGTTGCTGATTGGTTGGTTGGTTGGTTAATTGGTTGGATTTTATGGCATGTCAACCCCTGTTGGGTTATTTTATGCCGAAGACGTTTTGTTTTATTCATTCTACATGGGTATTTCAGTTTTTTTTTAAACTCAATTTTTTAAAAAATTGAAAATTTTTTTTGAAACTCAATTCTTTAAAAAATCAATTATTTTTTAGATTTAATCCATAGTTGGGAACCTAAAAGGAACTATCACTTCAGGTCAGAGTGGTCTTAGAAGATGGTGATGAAGGGGTACTCCACATTCCCCAGTGCACCAGAATTAGAACTTCACCATCAGATATAGTTTAACATCATACCAAAGACATTAAAACCCTCTGCTACCCGCCTTCTAGCACATTATGAATAAAAAGGGTTAATGCGTTGCCATGAAAAATATAATAGGGTCGGGGCAATCATATAGGTGCTAGGGATTGACATGACCAGCATATTGATCGGAGGGGCCACTCCGCCCACCCGTCTGGCACAAGTAAGGACCAAAGTGGAGTGTTGCATGTCATGGACTGCTCATCGACAAGGGTTCCATCCTTAAGAATCACGGTTTGTCACCCATAATAACATCAAGCTCCACATCAGAAGATTATTGGACATTTTAGAATTTTTGCATTGACCCTTCAAACTACACATACCGAAAATGCATCGCAAATATTTGGTGGTATGCGTATGAAAAAGTAGTATTTTGTAGATGAAAACAACAGCACAATTAATAAGTGCTCCTAAACCTAATTTAGGTAGAAATAAATCTAAATCCTTACACTGTGTTTCCATTGTGTAGATACTATTTTTTAAATTTGATATTCCGCCCTGTCGGCTGGAGCGTTAGAATGCACCGACTGCACCTCTGCAGAGGGGTAAGACTCCCAGTGGGGCCATCTGTTGGCCGTGGGTGGCGACCCGTGATGCTTAAGAATAGGGCCCAGGTGGATGAGCAGTTCATAACATGCAATACTCCACTTTGGCCTTAACTTAGGCTAGACGGGCAGTCGGAGAGGCCCCCTCCGATCAATCAGCTGGTCACGTCAAGCCCTAGCACCTATATGATTTTCCCAACCCTATTGCCTTATGGCAAGCCCCAACCCCCTTTGTATCAATATAGGTGCTAGAAGGCGGTGGTTGAGGGTCTACATGTCCTGGGAATAACGTTAAACTCTATCTGATGGTGAGGTTCCCAGTTCTGGAGGTTTGGGGAATGTGGAGCACCCCTTCATCACCATTGCTCCCTGGTCCACTCTGACCCGGAGTGGTAGTACCTGTTAGTGTCCCATGTATGGGTTAAATAGAAAAATGTATTTATAAAAACAATTTGTATTATCCATTAAGAATTGATTTATTTCAAAATGTTATCGGTATTAAATGACCCACTGTGGTTGATATGCGTAAAACAAAACAAACCAAACCAAATAAATTTATATTGAAGCCCAATTTATAGATTCTGATATGTGGCGCATCACGTTCGATGTCACTGCCTGAAAATTCTGTTCATCATGACTGTATTTACGATCGATATTGTTTTTTTTTGTTTAATATTAAGAAAGACGATTTATAACATCTATACTTACTGTTGCCTAATTGTGTGGTGGCGTGGGTTTTTGACAAGCCCTGTAGCGAGTATTCTAAGAGGCCATTGTTTTTTTAAGATCAGGGGATGGAAAAAACCAGTAACGGTCCCAACTACGGTCCCACTACCAAATCCTACTACTCCCACTACCAATTCCTACGCTACTGCTCGTTTAAAAGCGAAACAACCGAAACATTCGATCACTTTCACACCTGAAGATGACAGATAGACATGCCGAGAGCGCTCGTGAAGAAACCTTTGGTGGATTGCTACACCTGTTCCACCCTGACATTAAAAAGATGGCCAGACATTAAAAAGGATCGAACAAAACCTCGTCCGACAAGAATAGTCAGTAGAGTTTAACACAACAACAAAAACAATCCATTTAACGGACCTTGTTTATATATATATATATATATATATATAATATTATATATATATATATATATACTAAAGTAAATATATATATATATATACTAAAAGTAAACGCCTTAATACCCATAAGAAAGGGTTTTATGTTTGAGATGAAGCACCACACCTAACATAAGCTTCCACTTGGCCGCGCAGATCCAAACAGTTCTAATGTGCTTGTTTGGCAAAGGGTAGTATCGAACCAGAAATCTTGGGTTTCCTAAGCGTATGCTCTACCGACTGAGGATGTCGTCTAATGAATATATATATATATATAATACATATATATATATATAATATATATACATATATATATATATATTATCATAATGGTAAACACAGGAATAACCCACTCGAGTTTCACCATAAGGATCTTCAGGGTTAAATCCACTGAATTAATCAATATCTTGATTAATTCAGTGGATTTAACCCTGAAACTTACTTGTGAAACACGAGTAGGTTATTCCTGTTTACACCATTATAAAAATAAATTTGCTCTACTCACGTATTGAGCACGTTATATTTGTTATATCGCTGTCTTATCATAGTGAAACTTGCATCAACTAACCATTCTGACCAATTACACCGGTAAGTCACCTTTTTCATATAAATCACATATATATATATATATATATATATATATATATATTTGTATGTGTGTGTGTGTGTGTGTGTGTGTGTTTGTGTGTGTGTGTTTTGAACGTGATTAAGATTCAGTACTAAATTAAATGCATTCACAATGAAAGAAATTATCTGAAATAAATATTGGCGCTGTAAAATAGATGTTTCTTTAAACATTAGCTTACGGCCTTTTCTACTTGTCTGTCTAAAAACAAAGTGTAAAGACCATTAATGTATGTAAGTATCTACGTACGCACTCTAAAAATATCTTGATATTTTTATTTCTAAGGTTGCTTTATTTTTTTCAAATGTCACCAGTTTTGCTGTTCATGATGTCAATTTTTCCTTATTTTTGATTTTTTTGAAATTATTTTTGTTTTTGACGTGAACATTATTTTCTTCTTCTTCTTCTTCTTCTTCTTCTTCTTCTTTTCTTCTTCTTCTTCTTCTTCTTCTTCTTCTTCTTTATCTCTTCTTCTTCTTTTCTCCCTGCAGCAGCAGCTGTCCTCCTTCTGGCTTCGGTTGAGATCTCTTCACATTTTTACTTTGGAGTATTTTGGTTTTTCAGACTTGTTTTTCGATAAGTAGATTCTAACGTCTAAACTGACATACGTCTTTAAAAAAAAATGTAATCTTGAAACAAAGGTTAAAACCAGATCGCAATACGTACTAACTAAAATTTTTAATTTAATGCCGTGTTGCAATTGATTTGAATGGTATTTTTGGACCATATAATTCTGTATGGAGGTGCGTGGTGTAACGGTTACTGTTGCAGGAAATGGACACGGCGAACAGGTTCAAATCCTGGATTAGGCTTCGTTGTCTTTCATTTTTCCTGTATGGTCCACCGGAACGGTAAAACATCAACTAATATGACTATAAAATAACACTAGGTCTCCTGCAAGGCATTAGGTGATCCGTTTGTATTTCAAAATTCAAGAGAGTGTTTTTTACATCTTATTCCCTAGGGCGAATTCCGTTGTGTGCGTATACTATTGAGTGCGTAGTGTGTGTAATGGTTACAGTCACAGGAAATGGACGCGACGAACCGAGTTCAAATCCTGGACTAGCGTTTTTAATTTCACATAGCGCTAATATCCTTGGGAAAGGTATGAATCCAACGATTCTCCCACCAGCTGTTGGTAAATAGTCGGGCGGACTTGCTCTTTAACTCTTTAACATAGGCAAACAGTCTAGGAGAATGAAAACTCTGAATTCAAACCTGTTTAAAACTCCGATTAAGAAATTGACCTTGTGTTGCATCCTGCTCGTACGGGTTGTTGGTGAATATGTATAATAGTATATGAATTATTAGTGTTAGAGAGGAATACTTGATACTACATAACAAATTATTATTATTATGGAGTATAAAAAATGATTGCACTGGAACGTTGAAAATATAATCATGCTTATAACTAAGAACTTAAAAATGAATAAAAAATCGGCATTGTTGAGTAGTTGATATGCCGTATGGGTCAAATGCATCTGTTTTAACATTATTAGTTCTAGCAGGATCTGTGGATATACCACAATATGATAATCTAATTATTACAACAATTGATATGTTTACATAAGAGCTATAGCAAAATAGTTCAATATGTAAAAAGTACAATAATCTTGATTTAACACTCTCTCGCTTTTTTTATTTATTCTTTCCTTCTTTTTATCTTTTAATTATATTCGATTGAAACCGATTAGCGTTATCGCTCCTGCACGCTCACTCCGCCATTCTATCTTTTCTTTACTCTTTCTTTTCTTTCTTGCTTTCTTTTTATCATATTTTTTTCTGTTTAGCATGTCCCCATTCTTTCCCGTACTTTCTTTCTTTCTTTCTTCTTTCGTTCTTTCTTTCTTTATTTTTTCTTATCATCTTTTTTCTGTGTAGCTTGTCCTTCTTTAGACCATATAATCGCGTATGAATGTACAATAATGATATTTTGGAAATGTAGAAAAAACCCAAAATTTTAGTTGTACGTTATGTAATAGAGAAAGTTAAGTAGAATTGGTTAAGCGCGAGAATGATGACATAGAGGTCACTGACTTTGTCTTCTGATTGGTCGAGGAATGCCAACAGTGAAAAGAACGAAAGAGAGAATGAGCAGTTGGGGAGTTTGGTTGAGCGTTTTTGGAGGAGACGCATCACAATGGCAGTCTATTTATTCGAGTCCTTTTACTTGGGATAAAATCAACAAGATCGTCGTGTGTTCGTTATAGAAAAAAAACGGTGCTCTTTCAATATGTGATCTACCGAAGGTATGTGATCTACCTTTTGATCTACTATTCATGGCATGTGAACTACTTGGAAAAAAAAAGACAGAGTTAGGGTTAAGGTTAGTTTAATGGAAAATAATAGGTAGTTAGTGGATAGATCCCATATTGTAATGTAAACAACTCGGTAGATCCAATATTGGATTAGAAACCATTCGGTAGATCACATATTGGAAGATCACAAAAGTCGTTATACACTCGAAAACGGAGAGAATCCAGCCAGCGCAACAACAGATCCAGAATTACAGAATATGAATGAGAGCAGATAACACATATCCAGATAATAGAAATTACATATTCCTTTTATTAGTGGCTACGTCACATATTCAATTTAATTTTTAAGTACTTTTTTTTTTGCAATCTATTACTTCTTAAATAATCCTCCTATGTAACATAACACTTCTCGCTCAGTAATATCTCTTCTTCTTCTTCTTCTTCTTCTTCTTCTTCTTCTTCTTCTTCTTCTTCTTCTTCTCTTCTTCTTCTTCTTCTTCTTCTTCGCAATCAATTTGCTACATTCTCTTAACTTATGATTGCTAGTATGTTTTTTATGAAGAATGTCAATTTTAAATATGTATAGAAATTACGTACTTCTTCAATTTGACGCCACGTCACATATTCAATTTTAAATTCTATCACCTCTTACAATCTATTACTTCTTAAATGATCCTCCCACGTAACATAACCCCCACCCTGCTCAGTAATATCACTTCTTCTTCATCTGAATACAATTTTTAATATTCCCTTTACTTATGATTGGTACTATGTTTATGAAGAATACCACAGTTTCGGATATGTATAGAAATTACATAGTCCTTCAATTTGACGTCTCGTCACATATTCAATTTTATTCCTATGGACTTTTATCATCGTTCAAGACTCGAAGAATGGAAAGAAGCCAGCTAGTCTGACAACCGATGCAAAATACCAGCAACCCCGATCCAGAATAGCAGATATGATGAATAGCAGATTCCACAGATCCAGATAAGTAAAGAAACACAATAACATATTCCTTGAATCTGACGCCACGTCACATATTCATTTGATTCCTAACGACCTTTTACAATCTATGACTCCTTAAAAGATACTCTTACGTAACATAACCATTGCCGCTCAGTAATATCTCTTCTGCTTCATCTGAATACAATTTGTTTCATTCTCTTAACTTATGATTGTTATTATGTTTATTTATGAAGAATACCACAGTTTCGGATATGTATGGAAATTACACAGTCCT
>CM042152.1:48317593-48330093 GCA_023376005.1 Doryteuthis pealeii
TTTATCATCGTTCAGACTCGAAGATGGAAAGGCAGCCAGCGCCAACAACATGCAAGAATACCAGCAACCGATCCAGAATAGGCAGTTCTGAAAAAAGCAATTCCAGAGATTCCAGATAAGTAAAGAAATAAAATTTACATACTTCTCAATTTGACACCAACGTTACATATTCCAATTTGATTCCTATTGACTTTTACTGTCTTTCAGACTCGAAGAATGGAGAAGAAGTCAGCCAGACCCAAAAACAGATCCAGAATAGGAGTCATGAAGAATAGTATATTCCACAGACCGATGAGTAAAAGAACAAATTTACCTACTTTTCGATTTGACGCAACACGTCGCATATTCAATTTGATTTAAATGACATTTTACAATCTCAAACTCTTTTATAGGACGCCGCTTCGTAACATAAATTCTTAGTGTTAGAGAAGGAATACTTGATACTGTATAACAATTACTATTATTGTGGAACAAATAAAAAATTGGCTGGAGTGGAAAGTTGAATATAAATAGTCATGATATAGTAAACACTTAAAACATGAATAAAATTCGCCATTAAATAAACAGTAAAAGTTGAATATGCGGTGAGGGTACACTATGAGTCAAATACATCTGTTTTAACATATTTGTATTAGACGAGCGGTTTGGCAGATTTCATAAAAACGTCACCTTGGAACGCAGGTCCTAGTTCAATACCACCCTCGCAACTCAGCGTATGAAATAGCACAGGGATCTGTGTAGTAAGTAGGTATTTATGGCGTAACGCGTATGCGTGTGTGGACATGAGATCTTTTATGTGGGCCACACACGATCCGAGACTCATAGGATGGTAAGGTGCAAAAATGCGTTGATCACGTCGGTATTCCCACTCAAGGGAGCACCTCAGGCATAGGGTATAAACCCAGCCTGCCCCTTTAAATCAAGGGGCAGGTATTGCCTGGGGAAATAATCCTGGACAACGCTGTTATTACTTTACCGGTTCAGAAAGCCGAATCACACTGGACCCTACTCGAGGGCCGATTAAGTTTCGATACGCGGCTTCTCAGCAACGCAGCGTAAGCAAAAGAGATCTGTTTGATAAAATAAGAAGCTGATGATAGGTTTAGCGTCCATTTAAAGACTCAAAAACATTTCCTTGTCGTAGCGCTAAGGAAAAGGGGATAAACTCCTCGCTTCTTTGCTGATACCGACAACTTTACTTTTAGTTAATATTGATAGGTTATACTTGCCTACTAAAAGATGCAACAGAAATACCTCCACTTTTAAATTGTTTACTTGTGTAGTACAAGTGAAATCAAGGCAAGTTGTAATGGTAGCTCTAATCAAGCTAATCTTTTCCTTTTTAACAGATTTAATCATTGTTTTGGACCGGTGAACATGTGCGTTTGCTGCTGAAAATTTTTAGATTTGCTTTCTGTAATTGCTACACAGATAGCTTTTCGTGCTAATTTCCTGTTTCGTCTATAATGAAGGCTGTTCCGGATTTAAACAAAAAATCGCTATTGATATGGGTTTGGAAATTTCAGGATCACAGGTTCATCGATTGAAAGAAAGCCACCTGCATAAAATTTAAGGAAGGTCAATTCGTCAAAAACCATAGATTGATTCATAGATAGAACTAGACAGAGATAGATAGATAGTTAGATAGATAGGAAGAACTCGACTGAGATAGGGTAGATAGAACGACTGATATATATAGTATATATTATATATAGAGAGAGAGAGAGGGGGGGGAAAGAGAGAGAGTGAAACGAATGAAGAGGGTAAGATAGATAGATAGATAGATAGATAGATAGATACTGAAGAACTTGACAGATAGATAGATAGATAGTAGAACTCGACTGGGATAGAATAGATAGATAAATATATCCGATTGGTATAGATAGATAGATAGAACTCGACTGAGGAAGTTTAGATAGATAAAGCTCGATTGGAGAAAGAAAGAAAGAAAGAAAGAAAGAAGACTGAAAGAGTGATAGAGCCGAGGATACAAGAAAGATAGATATAAAGACAGATAGATAGAATTGACTGAGAATAGATAGATAGATAGAATAGATAGAAAGAAATAATTCGACTGAGAAAGATAGATATATAAAACTCAACGGAGAAATACAGAAAGAAAGAAAAGAAAAGAAAGAAAGAAAGAGTGACAGAGACGATGATACAAGAAAGATAGAAAGATAGATAGAACTTTGACTGAGATAGACAGATAGAAAGAACTCAGCTGAGATAGGATAGATTAGATAGATACGATAGATACATACATACATACATACATACCATATAAAACTCGACTGAGAAATAAAATAAGAAAGAAGAGTGACGCAGACGATGATACAAGAAATAAATTATAATTTAAAAAAAAAAAGAAAAAAAGAAAAAAAAAAAAAAAGAAAAAAGAAAGAAAAAAGAAAGAAAATACTCTTTGTTTTCAACCTTTGAAAACATAGCCGGTTAAGTCAATCCATTGTAATATCTAAGATTAAAAAAATACTAAGAAATTAACTAATGAAACTACCATTGTCACTTGCCTAAGTTCACATGTAGCACAGAGTTATAGTTTAAAATGTGAGTGGTAATTCTGCTGCATGCATATGTAACAAATAATTCTCATTAGAGGCCAATAAAAAGACACAAATTAAAAAGGGATTGCAGTGGGCGCTGAAAATATAAATAGTTACGATTATAAAAACATTTACAAATTACTTCAATTTCAAGTATTGAATAACCCATAATGAGTTTATATGCCATTAACTGATTGTCTAAGCATAATCAAACCCCGAATTTTCTGTTTTTCAATCCGTTGATGGGATATTTCAGTCTCACTATCTATTCAATTCAGATCATTCTATTCAAATAAAAAAAAGGCATCGCAGTGGCTCTAAAGTCCGTATCAGCCTGACAGTGAGGGAGTATATCCCTTTTCAACTAGCACTAGACCGAGGATTGTTATTTGCGTCTGAGGCAGAGACCACACCTACCATCAGCTCCACCCCTTTACCGCACTGATCCCTGTGCTACTCATACTTGAGTTGGCGAGAGCCGGTATTGAACCCGAAACCTTGTCTTCCTAGTCCGACACTCTACCGACTGAGCTAAACCGTCCCTATAAAAATAGTCGTCTCATTGTAATCTAGTGATTTTTCAGGGTAAACCAATTGACATTTGCAAAAGCTGCGACCAGCGGTTCGCGGTAGGATAGCAGTAGTGGAAGAACCGCTATAGTGGCTAAAGTAGCCAAGAGTTAAATAAAACCATTTTTTTCTGTATGATGGATATTTCAAAGTTCAGTATCTTTGCACTGAGAAATCATTCTATTCGAACAAATGTTCTATTGTTATTGTAATCTAGTGATTTTTCTGCGTAAATAATTGACACGCGCAAGAACCGCTGTCAGCGGTTTACGGTAGATGGCAGTGTTAATGCAAACCGCTATGAACTGTTTAAGTAGGCAAACCATACCAAAGCTAACCAACCCGAACCAAACCCGAAGTATAAGAGTTGATCTCAAGGTATTTTTGAACCCTAACCAAACCACCCTGAAAAATCTTTTCTTTCTTTATGTTTTTTTTTGACAACCCCACTGTTAGAGTAAGCACCGACACACGCGTGTAAACACAATTAAGTTCTGATTTTCCTGCAAACGTTCATTAATTTCATTTGTTCCCTTATAAATACACTTACATGAGAAAACGATAATATATGTTTAATGTTTTATGGCGTCAGTTTATTTTTTTTTAGGGCTTGCGCTCGGAGCGCTAAAGATATAAGTTGGAGAATTCGCCGCGGCTCGAAACGGCTTGGGGTTAAAAAGGGTGAGAATGGCTTCAAGACCCCGCCGAGTATGTTTTTTTCTTATGATTTACGTGCGATAGAAATATGCCAGCCTTGATATTCATACGAAAGAATTGTTAGGTTCTGCCCTTTATTTTATTATCTTTTCATATGTGTGTATGGCTGTGGGTATGTGTGTCCGTGCTGGAGTATGTGTGTCTGTGTGCGCTCTGCTGAAATGAAAACATATGCAATTGGATCCAACACAATTGGCCTAATGTTTGTTGCATGGTTACATCGGGACGTTTTGTATTTTGCGTGTATCTGGTTGAATGTCGAGCGTGTTCCTCCGTCTTTGGGGTCTGTGAGCCTGTGAGTACACGGATGCTTATATGAGGGCCAAGAAGCGACACTAAGGGAAATAGACAGACAGACAGACAGACAGACAGGCATGCTTACAGAGACATAGAGAGATAAAGACAATAGCAAGAAAGGAACGCAAGCGCATATATAACACACGCAACACATGCAGGTCCACATACGCATGCACATACACAATATTCAAAGACATACAGTAACATATTGCTTGCGATAGCATATATTATATATATATATATATATATATATATATATATAAAGAATGGGAAATGAGTAACCCTACTCGAGTTTCATCGATAGATTCTTCAGGTTACTTTTTATCCTTTATTATTTTTTTTTATATAATTAACTTATATTTAACTACCCAAAACTTCTATATCGTAACACCTACACAACCTGTATTTTTTAAAATACTCTCAAACCAAATTAAAACTAGTTATTAAAAATAATTTAAATGTTCACTTTTTAACTATTAATAACGACCCATAACATATTCTTTTGTAAATAATATTTGAAAAAATTATCCATAAATTAATCCAAATTTTTAATTCAAGTAATCAAACACCGTTCCTGAATCTACGAAAATATAACAAGCGTTTCCTCTACTAAATTTAAGTCCCCTTCCAACGGGCATGTTATAACCCAACAGATTAATCGTAAACTCGATTAATTTAAAAGTAACCCTGAAGAATCTATCGATGAAACTCGAGTAGGTTACTCATTTCCATTCTTAAAATAAATTTATGCTCTACATTGTATTGAGCACTTTGTATTTGTTTTTTCTCAACCTTAACCTCTGGATATTGTGGCGCTTCCAACGATCGTTCTTATACCCACCGGTAAAGTTATACTTATACATATACAAATATATATATATATATATATATATATATATATATTATATATTTTGAACACGTTTCACATTAAATAGATCAGCCACCATCATCTAGCATATATGTGATAAAAAGAGCAATAGTATCTAGTAGATGAGCTATCCATATAGGTCTAGGGCTTGACGTGACCATCTGATTGATCGGAGGGGTTTCGCTGACCGACCGTCTAGCCTAAGTATGGGCTAAAGTGAGTGTGCTTGTCATGGACTGCTTATCTCGTGGAATTCCGTGCGTAAGCATACGGTTTGCAGCCCCACAGTGAACAGTTGACTCTTTGAGGAGATCTTACCCCTCTGCAGATAACCGACAGGGCTTGTGTTATATATATATATATATATATATTATATATATATATATATATATATATACGGTAATTTCGCTTTTGCCTCCCTTAATAAATCGACCTAGATTTTTCAACATATCACCGTTTAGCTATTTAGCTTATTTAATTATTTAGTTATCATTCCCACTTTGTCCCCTTTTGTTCTCATAAAATCAGTCCATTAATACTTTTTCTCGTCTTTTGTTGAATGCATTTCTTGACATCTTCGCGTGTGCGGATCGCAGCTCGTCTTTCAAAAAATATAACGCTGAACAAATACAGTTACAAACTTTTTATAATTATTTTTCTAACTCCTGTCATCTACAAAACATCCATCATTTCTTCACCCCATAATCTATCCTGATGAAGTTTTAAATAAACCCGAAACGTTTAGCGTCGATAAATAAATTCATCTTATTTTTGGAACAACTTCGTTTTTCAAATTTTCTTAATATATATATATATATATATATATATATATATAATATATATATATATAATATATTAGTTATATAGGTGGTTAATTATCTGGATGTGGCTTACAATTCAGGTTGGACCTTGAAACAGAAAAAATATGAAACCAATATGAAAATAAAAACAGACATAAAATAAATACTAATAAAAGCAAAATCAAAACTCAATAACGTTCACTGATGGTCTGTCACTTTGTGCTAAGATGTGTCCGTCATTTCTCTTTCGGTCACTCGAGGAATTATAGATCTTTAGAAGCAATATATTTATCTATTCGGTTTTTATTGTGCTTACATTCCATAAACAATCCTGTTCATATTCGATCTCTGTGTTGATACTTATCCTTATGTTTCTATTCTTATTGCTTTCTAAATGCTGTCTTGAATCTAAAAAATATGGCCTACTTCGTAATTGTTGTACCGGCCGTTCCTACAGTGGAGAACATGCACCGGTTCTCACTATAAATAGTGAGACACCGAGTGGAAAGGTAGAACTGTTCCCGTTAACGACAAGCTAGTCGTACATGTACCATTGATTGTAAATACACTTGTCTTATTTTACCCTATCTCGACTTGACTTCTGTTTACTGTTGGACTAACATCACAACAGTACTGTAGTTTCGGGATATGTCAGAAAAGTTCCAGAAAAATCATATTCTTTGATGTGAGGGGCATCGTCCACTGCAAGTTCTTGCTACTGGGCAAGACGATCAACGAGCATGTCAACAAAGAGATACTGCGGCGTTTGCTTCGTTCAGTGCGCGAGGAGGAGCGAGAGAAGTGGCAGGACAACTTGGGAGTGCTACATATGACAAAGCACATGCTCACACTGCCCTGAGTATCCGAGAGTTCCTGGCCCAGAAGAATATCACTGCGCTGGAGCAACCTCCCAACTCGCACGGCCTGGCTCAATTTAATTTTTTTCTTCTTCCACAAGCTCAAGGGAGTCATCAAGGGAACCCGTTTTGAGGATGTGCACGACATACAAAAGGCCGTGACGACAGAGCTACAGAGAATCCCGGAAGAATCCTTCCAGGAGTGCATGCAAGCGTGGCAGAGAAGGGTGGGAAAGTGCATTAGACTCCAGTGGGATTACTTTGAAGGGGATAACTTGTAGGTTGTAGTTTGGTATTTTTAATATTTTTTGTGACACCAGTCCTGGAACTTTTCTGACATACCTTGTAAAAAATCTGATTACATAAGCAAATAAGTGGGTGATCTGAACATTAGCTACATAAATGAGAGTAACCTCCCCTTGATTCTTTTACTTTTAGGAAGCCGTCTGTTTTGGTCGGCTATTTTCATTTCACCATAAATCTACACTGAAAATTTGTTCGAATCAATACAACTGAATGTTTTATCACAAAAATATCATAAAATATGTTCTTAATTGTGCTTGTGCATTACTTGAAATGAACTTAATTGTTATTAAGAACACATTTTATGATATTTTCGTGTTAAAACATGCAGTTGTATTGATTACGGTGAATTGAAAATGGCCGACCAAAACAGACGGCTTCTTCAAAGTGAAAGAAACAAGGGGAGATTACTCTCATTTATGTAGCTAATGTTCAGATTACCAATAAGTGAATGGGGCTATTGAACTCAAACCTCCCAAACTGAAATACAGTGTTTCTGCTCATGTCTGATGATATTAGTTCCATGTTTTTTTATTTAATTTAGAAGATGTTAGCTTTTCAGTTCTATTATCTTATTATAATGGAGATTGTGTGTTTTTTCTGTCTGTAACCGAAACTATATTCCTACTCAAGTCACAATTCTCTTAGATATTGACATCACATTCTCCATGATTTATTTTTATTTAAACCTCAATTATTAAATAAAATTATCTTACATTATTAATACTGTTAACTATGTCTACATACTGACAATATGCAATTATATTTATATATACAACAAAATAGCGGTTTACAGTGTGAACGGGAAGGTTAATTTGCATATTAATATAAAAAAATCGAATTTAATAAATATGTGCTTAGTATTATTGATTTCTAACTGTTTGGTTTTATTTTAAATAATATAAGCAAAAATCTCTTCAATGAATCTTAAATGAAATCCATTAACAAGAAAAAATAACTGTCATTTTATTCTTTACTTCCTCTTATAACTAATACTTAAATTAGAAAAAATAACAATGAAAGACGAGAGTGATGGAAGAGTAAGTTTCAGTTGTTCCATTTTTTATTATACTCCCTCTGTGTCAAATCTTTTATTATACTCCTCTGTTTCAAATCTTTTTATCTGTATTCTTATTTAGTTTCATTAGCCTTTCTAATTTAAAACAATATTTTATTACATTAAAAACTTAAATACTTGCACCCGGAGGGTGCATATATTTTTCTAGTATTAGTAATATAGTCTAACTTATGAATCATGAAAAATTCAGCTGTTATACTATAAATAATGGAGATTGTGTTTGTCTGTAACCAAAACTACGACACAGCTTACGTCACAATATTCTCAATGATTGCGTAAGTCTATTAATGAGTATTTAATTTATTGTCAAAATCGTTAAAACATAGAATAAAGAAACAATCTGTGTTACGTACACTCAAGATTTGAGTAAGAAAATTAAATATTGTTTTTTTTTTTACTCGCCCTTTTTTTTCAGTAACAAGAAGTTAACTTTGGTTAACTTCTGGTTAATGAAGGAAAAAACTGGAAAATACCTTCGTGTTTGTGTAAAACTAATATGTAAATATTCAAAATATTTATCTAATTTATAATCAATAGATGCACGCAACATTTTATTTGAGGGGACAGGACTGAGTTTCCATTTCAAATTGTTTTTATATTTTCTACTCCTTTAAAAAAATTGTAGATTTTCCTTACTTATGATACAAACCCTCTGACATCTAATTTTTAACTCTTACCGCTCCGGCAATATCATTCAAAAAATGATTTTTACACCGCCGGAAGGGTATTTGTTTATTGCTAGTTTAGTATAACATAACAAAATGAACTATTTTCTTTCTATCAGTCTCTCTTCTCCCCCCTCTCTCTCTTTTTCTAAAAGAAGGGACTAGCAAATCCCCACCAAGGCCCGACCCTTTAGGAGAACAGCTAGTATTCCTTCAAGGGTTTTCTTCTCTTGGATTGGTTGTCTTACAGGTTTAAAGAGCCTATTAATCTTCCTTATATTTTACTCATAATTGGAATGAGAAAAGATTTACCCAAAATGAACAATGAAAAAAGAAAGAGAGAAGAAAGAAAAAAGGTGGTATGCATGAAAAACTAATGTAGTAAAAAATGAAAAATGAGGAAAGAAAGAAAAAGAGAAGGAAGGAAAGAAAGAAGAGAAGAGAAGAGAGAGAAAGAAAGAAAGAAAGAAAGAAAGAAAGAAAAAAAACAGAAGAGAAGAAAGAAAAAAGAGAAATAATTTAATTTACGAAAGAAAGAATTAAAAAAAGAAAAGAAATAAATAAAGAAAGAAAATAACTTACAAAAACATAAATAATGATTTGAATTAGAACAAAGAACTGAATTAAAGAAAGAAAAGAGAAAGAGAAAGGAAAAGAAAGAAAGGGAAGAAAGGAAAAGGAAGAAAGGGGAAAAAGAAAAAAGAAAGAAAGAATTTATTTAGCGAAAGAAATAATTATAAAGAGAAAGAACGGAAGAAAGAAAAGAACGAAAAGAAAGAGAGAAAGAATTGAATTCAAGAAATAATTATATTGAAAAAAGGAAAGTAGGAATGCACAAAGAATAAATTTTGAACAAATGAACAATAGGAAATACTTGCCAAAGGAAATAGCGGGAAGTGAAAAACCTGAAGAGGGCGGAGGGCACATCGGCCGAAACATTGTACTGTTACATATTTATTGGATCCCTAATACATTTTTAAGGTAGTGTAGAAATCATAATGGTGATTAGTACAGCTGATGGCCTTGAGGGTGAGTGACAGCGCTTGACCTCACTCTGACCTTGCCTTGCGGGGATGGATCGTGAGAACCGGAACCCCGATAGAAGGCCCTCTTCCGGTTTAAGGAGTAAGCAACTCAGTTAGTCAGTTAGCAGGTAGAAGCTCGAGGTGTAAGTCGCATTTCTATGCGCATCCTGTCATCTGCGCAGATTGTCTGGTTTGGGGATTTACAAATAAAGTAACATCAACGTAAATCGAAGTCTTGTGTTTATTACCTAAAAACTAACAAGAACACAGGGATTCTGATAAGGAGTGATCCCCAACAGAAACCAGACCCGGAATTCCCAAGACAAGACCAGACCAAGATGTTAGAAGATAGAACCAAAGCCGGCCAGAAGAATAGACGACCAGAGTAAGAAGCAAGAATGGTATATAACGTTATATAGATTTGGTACCGTGAAAACGCCAGTATGCAACAGTACGGATAACAATAAAGATGAGGACAATTGTCCGAATAATCCAAATAATACTAATGATCAAACTTCGATTCAAAAATTCAGAGAAATAGATTTACTCATGTCTTTGCCATAGGAAGTAGCGCGAAGTATAACGCAAATAACCACGTCTATTTGATTTCGGTTCACTGATTTCATTTCCTTCCACGATACCCGTAACACTAAGCGCTGAGGGAATTGTATAGATAATAATTAAACTAGGCAGTTAAATGCAGATCATTAGAAAAAAGACTGATAAAGAGTACAAAACAATTATACACCAAAAGAAAGACCGAATGATATCAATCGCAGAGAGGGTTCATTGCTCTTTCCAAAAGCTGCCATGATGAATTAAAATATTTGGTTGTACGGTTTCATTTATTCCGATGTATTTACTATTGATTAAAATATAAATTCCATAAAAACGATGTAACTTGGGATTAATGGTCACAGAAAGCGGTTTTTAAGAGAATATATTAAGCATTAAATTTAAGAAATATTGGTTTTAATGTTGGACCAGTTGTCTTAAATTGCATTGCCCTTATCTCATTAATGTGTGCTTTCCATTTTTCAGCGATAAAATTTCCGAAAGTCAATTTTTCCCGCAATTTCTATTGACCTTGTAGAACGGTTTTTCTTCTTCTTTTTGTTTTTATTGTCCACTGAATTGATATGAATCAGATACAGCGTGTGTCAAAAACGTAAAACTCTACTATAATCTAGATATAAACCAGAAATCAATTTAAAAGAACAACATGAACAAGTAATATGGGTATTAAGGGTAAGAATCATTTCAATAAAAAAAACATTGATTTTTTTCTTCTTTTATTTCTAATAAAAACATTTTACGAAGAATGATGTCGAGGCAAAAGTATAATAATAGGATTATGTGGCGTAAGATTGGACATTTTGATTTTCGATTAAAAAAAAACGGACGATATAATCACAGATATTATTACAGAAGAGATATGCAAAATTACAATGACAATTCCGGATATTTCCAACCACAAGCCACAGGAATTGTATTAATAAAAAATATATCTGTTTAATACTCATTTCATAGGAAAATGACTTTTTGCGGACTTATAAATCTGGCACTACAATATAGGGTATAGGAGGAGCTCTTATTGTAACGGTTGTCGGAGGAAATAGTTGGTTGGCTTGTTAGTTTTTACGGCATGTCAACACTTGGTTATTTTATACCGAAGACGTTTAGTTATATTCATTCATGATGGGTACTCATGTTCTTTTAACTCATTTTTAAACATACTTTCAAACGCATTTTTTTTCTATTTAACCTATAGTTGGGATCCTAACTGTTACTGCTACTCCGGATCAGAGTGGACCTGGGAGTAATGGTGATGATGAAGTACTCTATATTCCCAAGAGCTCCAGAATTTGAACTTCACCAGCTAGAGACTAACGTCAGACTCAGGACAGAAAGATCTTCAGCCACCGGCTTTTAGCACATATATGATAAAAAGGTTGTGGATTGCCATAAGGGCAATAGGGTTGGGACAATCATATAGACGCTAGGGATTGACCTGACCAGCCGATTGATCGGGGGGTCCTCTCGGACCGTCCGTCTAGCCTAAGTAAGGACCATCGTAGATTGTTGTATGTCATTGTCTGCTCAAACATCTGTGTTCCATCCTTAAGCATCACGGTTCGCCACCCATGGCCACCAGGTGGCCCCATTGGGGGAGTCTTACCCCTCTGTTTAGGTGCAGTTGGTGTATTCTAAAGCCCCAGCCGACATGACTGTATGAGAATTGGGGGAGCTCCTGTGACATAGTGATTAACGTGCTGGACTGTAATATGTGAGAAACGGGTTCGAACTCCAGTCGAGCTATTACATTCACTTTTGGACTACCAACCTTGGGAAACCAATGAACCCACTCATCCACCTAACTATGGGTTAAATATGTCCCCTCATGTTCTTCTACAAATATGGGTTTGGAATTAAATAACCAACGAAATTTGATAGTCCATTAATCAAAAGTAACCAAGCCATCTGATATAATTATTTTGTTTTCATTTAATTACGTTTGCTTAATTTTACACAATTCAACTACAAGATAGCACCCAGTGAGAATCAAGCTCACTAAAACAGACTCTTGCTAATGATCACACGAGGAACCATAGTATTTTTATTTTGTTGATTTATGTTGTTGTTTTTGTCCCGGTTTCGTTTGACCTCCCTTTTGTTTTTTGTTGTATTGACCTTGAATTTTGCTCCGTATATTCACCTGAATAGTAAAAAAAAGAGGGACAGGTCGCAGAAGGGAA
>CM042152.1:48337593-48352593 GCA_023376005.1 Doryteuthis pealeii
CTCTACCCACTGATCTAAACCGGCCCTATGGAAAACTTTAAAAACAGATCAACATTTGCATTAGATTTGTATTGTTTGGATTTTTCGGGCAATGGTTCTCATCTTATATGTTATATGCACAACGTTTCGACCGAATTGCCGTCTGGTCTTCTTCAGGTGTTTCTTGTCAAACTCGGGAACCTTCTCTTCGAACTTGGGAACCTTCTTGTCAAATTTAAAGAAAGTCGGCCGGCACATTAACCGATAGAATGTGTATAAATCAATAAAGATGAGACCAATAGTCCGATAAATCCAAATAATACAAATTATTAAACCTCATCTCAAAAATGTAGACAGATTTGCATAAAAGTTAATTATTTCGTTCAAACTATTTTGATTGATTGATCAACTGAGTTTAACGGCATATCAACACTTCTAAGGATATTTTACGTTTCGACGTTAGGGAATCGCATTCATTGTACGTTCATATTTACGTCCTTTGTGTAGTTGTTCTTTAAGATTTTGTTTGCACCGGATCCTATATAATACAAATCATTCTCAACAAATTCATTTTATTGATTAAACTCGACCTGTATGTATTGGCAATTAAGTAATACCCCCATATCTCCAGAATTAGAGCTTCATTTGTTACATAATTATTAGATTCCTAATATTTATATGTACAGTAGTGTAGAAACCAAAATGGCTGTTATAAGTTCAGCCGGCGGCCTTGAAGGATTGAATGACAAGGCTTGACCTCAGTCCTGATCCTCATTCCGGTGGATACCGTGAGAATCGGTGGAGAAGACCCTCTTCCGGTTTAGATTAGAAAGAATTTTAGTCAGATCGGCCAAAGCCACGACGGTGGTAAGTCGTGTTATACACGGTGCAGACTCAATCTGCGCAGGTAGTCTGGTGGGAATTTCAGAATAAAATATGATCTAAATTAAATCGAAGTCTTGTGTTATTATCTAAAAACTACCAATGACACAGGGCTACTGATAAAGAGAAATCCCCAATGGAAGACCAGACACGAAGTCCCCAAGACGAAGTCCAGACGCTAGAAGAGACGCTAGAAAAGACGCTGGAAGGAGAATAATAGAAGTAAGAAAGTAAGGAAAGAGAGTATACAACATTATCAGATATAGTCTACTATTTTACTTTGCTGGGAGGAATAGCACCCTGCATGGTATACTGTTAGCATGTTCTAAGCCCCGTAGACAGAGCGGAATCACATTTTCTTAGTAAACGTTTGATTGTATAGAATTTTGATATTGTTATAAGGGAAGATATTTCCTCTACAAGAACGTTGGACTCGTCCAACGAAACACATAGAGTTACACTAGGGTATTAATCGAGTAGTTGAGTAGTAGCTAGTCTTGCTACTGAGATTTTAATTACTATTGTTAAAAAGCTGGATGCTGGGATCTATCTAATCTATATCTTTTGTCGTAAAGGGTTATAAAACTATGTTAACCTTTCTTTCGGATTTCAATTCTCAACAAATATAAAGTCTTTTTCAAAGTCAAATCTATGGAACTGGAGATATTTTTGGGTTTGTAACAAAAAGCATTAGAACTTTTTAGGAAGTTTTAGCAATATATATATATAAATATGGAGGCGCGTGGTGTAATGGTTAAAGTTGCAGGAAATAGACTCGTTGACCTGAGTTCAAATCCTGGATGATGCTGTTTACATTTCACATAGCGCTAATAACATTGAGAAAGTTATGAATCCAATTATTCCCCCTCCTGCTATGGCAGTTTGGGCTCTTTAACCTGGGTTAGGCAACCAGTCAAAGAGAAGGAAAACTCTGAATTCAGACGTTGAATGTTTTGGGATATAAGGCATGAGGTAAATGGTCACTCCTAAATATAGACTCGTTGACTACCACGTGACCTGGGGTAGATTTCTATTGTCCAATCACTGGCACTGCTGTTGCTGCTTCTGCTGTATTAATAGAGGCACCATTCTAAACTTATGTCATTGACACTTGGATTCTCTTGGACGTAGGACTTACAAAGAACACCGGATTCTTATTGGCTTGCTTACTTACTTATTACATCTGGAACTAAGGATGCCGACCAGATACTTAACAAAACACCACTTAATAAATTGGCCTTGTGCACATCCTGCACGTGTTGAGGGGTTGACAAATATATATATATATATATATGTGTGTGTGTGTGTGTGTGTGTGTGTGTGTTGCTGCTATTGATAAAAATGGAACTTATTACATAACATCCAACTCAGTCTTTCATTTATTTTACACATTTCTTTTGTGCTTCGAATTACAACAAAAATATTTCCCCATAAATATATAACGTAGACATATTTACATAACACACATACACATATATACGTATATCAATATATATATATATAGATAGATAGACAGACATAATATATAAACAGAAAATTAGTCTCATTATATATATATATATATATTATATATATATATATATATATATATCAGTCATCTACAGAAACGTGTTACGAAGTTTACGTCTCATCAGTGCGGCTCGATATTTTTAACAGCTACCCCTAGCCGGTAGCGAAACCATGCAGAATTTTCATCTGTCAAGTTCCTTACCCTTACGACCGTCAATTTCTGTCAGTCGGAGGTTAACACTTAATTGTTATTAAACAATTATTTAAAAAAGCAACAACCTTGGCATGTCACATTTGCTCAGGTTAGTCTGATACAAAGCCAAAATAGAGGAGCACGCAGTGTGGATCAAATTCACTACACTAGAGATGTATGTGTGATAATTAAATTGTAGTCTATGGTGGGGTGTGATAAGAGAACTGAAAACCAATTCTCTCTAAGTCCAAAGAATATTAAGGTGGGATATCTTTCTATCATCTTTGGGAGAATGTGTTTTTTGTTTTTGTTTTTGCTAAGCCGTTTCAAGCAATACCATTTTCATCAGCACCGACGCCACCTTTCGTAGTCTTCGACTGTCCATTCATCCAATTCCGATGGGGATGAAGAAAACGCATTAGCTCCTTCTGCATTGACCATTGGTCGAATTGCTCAGGTAAATTGAAGTGTCCGCATAAGCTTTTCATCGAGCCTTAATTATAGCAAAAATGAGATTTACTCCGGCCAAAAAGTCTCATGCTGTCAGGGTCGGGTTTTACATTCTTTTACCCTCGAAAGGATTCCTTCATCCCCATCGTCAATTTCCTCTTGTCAGTTATCTGCCCTTTGTATCCTCCCTCTTCACGGTTATCTCCCCTTTGTATCTTTCTTTCTTTGAGTGATTCTCCCATTAAAACCTTTTTTTTCTTCTTCTCGTTTTATTTTGTTTTTCTCTTTTCAAATTGTCATTTTCTTCATTTTTTTTCCTGATTTTTTTGGCCAATCATTATTGCGATTATCAGGTTGATCTCAATCTACCATTTTCTTCCTTTTCTTCTTTACCTCATTATCTTTCCCGCCCTGTCGACTTAGACGTTAAAATACACCGACGGCCCCTCTGCTATATATATTAGGATCTGGTAGAAAAATGAACAATAAATTTAACTGGATAAGTTTTGATTTTGTAAACATGTTTCTATTAAATTGTTATCTAATTGCAAACAAACCAAACACATAAGTAACACTATTTAACAATCTAACATAATATGTAATCATATTTGATCTCCCTGTCTAAAGATTTATTCAACAAGTAATCAGATATTTGTTGAAATAACCAAGAGTATTAGTAATATTAGCAAATTTATGCACCCTCCGGGTGCAAGTATTTCAGTTTTAATGTAATAAAATATTGTATTAAGTTAGAAAGGCTAATGAAACTAAATAAGAATACAGATTAAAAGATTTGAAACAGAGGGAGTATAATAAAAGATTTGAAACAGAGGGAGTATAATAAAAAATGGAACCACTGAAACTTACTCTTCCATCACTCTCGTCTTTCATTGTTATTTTTTTATAATTTAAGTATTTAGTTATAGGAGGAAGTAAAGAATAAAATGAGTTATTTTATCTTGTTAATGGATTTCATTTAAGATTCATTGAAGAGATTTTTGCTTATATTATTTAAAATAAAACCAAACAGTTAGAAATGAATAATACTAAGCACATATTTATTAAATTCGATTTTTTAATATCAATATGAAAATTAGCCTTTCCGTTCACACTGTAAACCGCTATTTTGTTGTATATATAAATATAATTGCATGTTGTCAATATGTAGACATAGTTAACAGTATTAATAATGTATGACAATTTTATTAATAATTGAGGCTAAATAAAAATAAAATCATGGAGAATGTGATGTCTATAACTAAGAGAATTGTGACTTGAGTAGGAATATAGTTTCGGTTGAAGACAGAAAAATACACAATCTCCATTATAATAAGAAGATGTTAACAGTACAAAGAACCGTCCTTTGCTTGATTGAATTTTCCGAAAGCTTACGTATGCTTAAAAACAGTTTGCTAAAAATATATATTTATTTATTTTCTTTCTTTCTTTCACTTTTCCCTTGCTTTTTTCATCTTTCTTTTTTCTTTCTTTCATTTTACACATACTTTCTTGTTTTGTTCTTGTCTCGTTCTATCTTTTTTATTTCTTTTTTCTATCTTTCACCATTTTTTTTTCTTTTTCTTCACTTTTCGCTTTTTTTCTTCGGCTACCTGTTGGCCATGGGTAGCGACTCGTGATGCTTGATGATGGAATTCTGGAAGCTGAGAAGTCCATGACATTCAAAACTCCCTTGCTTAGGCTAAACGGGCGGTCGGAGAGGTCCCCTCCGTTCAATCAGCTGGTCACGTCAAGCCCTAGCACCAATATGATTGCCCCAACCCTATTGCCCTTATAACAAGCACCCAACCCTTCTGATCATATGGGTGCTAGAAGGCGGTGGCTGAGGGTCTTCAGGTACTGGGAATGACGTTAAACTCTATCAGATGGTGAGGTTCCAGTTCTGGAGTTTTGGGAAATGTGGAGTACCTCTTCATCACCATTGTTTCCAGGTCCACTCTGACCCGAAGTGGTAGTACCTGTTAAGGTCCGATCTATAGGTTAGATAGAAAAATGTGTTTATAAAAAAATTGAGTATCCAATTTATTTCAAAACTTTATTGGCATTACATGACCCAATGAGGTTGATATGCCGTAAAACTACACAAACCAAATCAAACAAAACCTTTCTTATATTTTAAATCGAAGTTCTCTTCTTTCCCTAGACCTGTGGGTTTAGAATACACCGACTGCATCTCTGTAAGGAAGTAAGTAAAGTAAAGTCGGGGTGGCCTAAACTCAATATCAGCCAGACAGCGAGGGGTCTATCCCTCTTTCACTGGCAATAGATCTAGGAGATTGTTTTTGTTCCTGAGCATCACACCTACCATCAGCTTCATACCTTACCGCACTAATCCCTGTGCTACTCATATGCTGAGTTAGTGAGCGTCCGATTAGGAGCACAAGTTTCCTTGTTCGATAACGGCCCTCGCCGACTCAGCGTATGAGTAGCAAAGGGGTCTGTACGGTAAAGTTAGGAGCAGATGGTCAGTGTGGCGCTCCACCACATACGTAAAAACAATCTCCTTGGTCTAGCGCTGGTGAAAAGGGTATAAACTCCATCGCTGTTTGGCTGATACCGACTTTAGGTCACCCCGACGACTTTACTTTTAACTTCGTTCTAACACATATCGATTATTCTTTGGACCGGATTCTTTCTTTCTGTTATCCTTTGGGAAATATTTTGACGGTTTTAAACTCTGACTTTCCCACGAAGTCTTTAACATTTAAGACAACCTTTTCCTGAATAACAAATGATCACTTAACTTGATCCACGATCATGCAGGTCCATTATTACTGAATAGCAAGTTCGATCCTCGTTGGATACCTTTTTTCTTTCATTCTCTCCTTCAATGTTTGCTTTCTTTCTTTCTTCTCTCGTGCTTCTTTCTTTCTTTCTTTCTTTCTTTCTTCTTTCTAATTCTTCTTTCTTCTTCTTTCATTCTTTCTTTCTTTCTTTCTTTCTTCATTTATTCTTCTTCTCATTCTTTCTCTCTCTAATTCTGATTCTTTCTTCTTTCTTTCTTTCTTCTTTCTTTCTTTTTTTCTTTTCTTTCTTTCTTTCATTCATTCATTATTCTTCCAAATCTAATTTTCTTTTTCTCATTGTTTCATTCTTCTTTCTTCTCATTCTTTCTTTTTTTCTGATTTTCTTTCTTTCTTTCATTCATTCATTTTCTTTCTTTCTTTCATTCTTTCTTCTCATTCTTTCTTTCTTCTAATTCTAATTTTCTTTCTTCCTCTCATTCTTTCTTTCATTCTTTCTTCTCATTCTTTCTTTCTTCTAATTCTAATTTTCTTTCTTCCTCTCGTTCATTCTTACTTTCTTTCTTCTCATTCTAATTTTCTTTCTTTCTTCCCATTTTTCCTTTCTTTCTTCTTTCTTTATTTCTTTCTCCTCTTTCTTTCTTTCTTTCATTCTTCTCATTCTTTCTTTCTTTTCTTTCTTTCTTTGTTTCTTTCATCCTTTCTTTCTTCTCATTTTCTTTCTTTCTTTATTCTCATTTTTTCTTTCTTTCTTTCTCCTCATTCTTTCTTTCTTCTCATTCTTTCTTTCTTTCCTCTCATTTTCTCTTTCTTTCTCTCCTTCTTATTTCTTTCTTTCTTTATCTATTCATTCATTTATTTTCTTTCTCTCTTTCTGACAATCATGCTGACTGTTTTCTGAGAAAAGTGCAAAACAAAAAGCTGCCATGCAAGTCTTGACCACTTACCTGGTGTAGATGCCTACCTCAGCTAATAATGTATTATTTCCATCCCATAATATAAGTTACATTTACTGTATTACATTTACAAGCCAGTGTAACAATTATTATGGGACAGAGATCGTATTATTTTTCGTTCTTCGTAACTTCTCTTCGCTAGCACATCAGGAAAATGTGAAAGAAGAAAAGAAAAAAAATGGCTTCTCATAACAACATTGACAGAAGTGGCGGGAACCATAAACAAAATAAGACAAGTAAAGAAAAGACGCGTTGGATTGTATGAAACACTACAGAAGGAAAGAATGGATTTAGCGGGAAAAAATAATATATATATAAAAAAAAAGAAATAAGTATCTACAACTGACTACAAGAAAAACCTGCATGAGGCTGAGAAAAGGCGAATTGGATCAGAAGATACAAAAAAAAGAAGATATGTCATAGTCTTCTTTGTAATCATCGTTTTACTAGTCAAGGATTTAGCGGCCTGGCACGTGTAAGAAGATCTAGCAAAAAAAGCCTGTGAACAACGAAGGACAATAGACAAAAAGAAACAACAAAAGTAAAGAAAAAAAAAAGAAAGAACACAAAAAACAAAACAAAACAAACGCAAAAACAAAAATCAAAAAAAAAAAAAAAAAAAAAGAAGCCCAACCTGGCTTATATTGAAAAGGTATGCATGGAGAAAGTGTCATGTCGAGCGCATTGAAGAAAACTACATCGGTTTTCTTCGTCAACAATGGTTGCTCAACCGAGCGAAAATGACCACTGATCAGTCTTTCGCTTTGGGGGAGAATAGGATCTTTTTCAAAGCGCGCGAAGGTCGGACAAAATGAATAAGTTAAGCAGCGGAAAATGGCATTTCCAATAATTTACGGAAAATAAGGTCTGAAATACGGGATTATCCAACAATACAGGTACTTTGCGCCACTTACCAATCCTTTTGGATTTAGAGAATAAGCTCTGGTATTATTCTATGAGATTCTTTACGGAAGACAATTTGAGCGCATGCGTGTAACGATCTGAGATTCATTTTGTCAGACCTCTTAAAGCAACGTTATCTTTTAAGCTATGTCTTTGGAAATCGGTTGGAACCAGTATTGGAATAAAGTTTTCTTTACATTTTTCTTTGGAAAGCTGATGCTATTCTTTTTCCCGCCAATTCCTTTAATGGTAACAAATGTTGGTGTTACAGATAACTGGTTGTTACTACCATCTTAATCAGCCCTGTCGCTGGGGCTTTAGAATACACCAACTGCACCTCTGCAGAGGGGTAAGACCCCCTCCCAATAGGGCCACACATGATGCTTAAGGATGGAATCCTGGACTGAGAAGTCCATGACATGCAACACTCCCTTACATAGGCTAGACGGTCTGTCGGAGAGGCCCCCTCCGATAAATCGACTGGTCATGTCAAAGCCTAGCACCTATATGATTGTCCCAACCCTATTGCCCTCATGGCAAGCCCCAACCCGCTTTATCCTATGGGAGCTAGAAGGCGAATGGCCGAGGGTCTTCATGTCCTGGGAATGACGTTAAACTCTATCAGAGGTTTCCAGTTCTGAAGGTTTGGGAAATGTGGAGCACCCCTTCATCACCATTGCTTCCTGGTCTACTTTGACCCGGAGAGAGAGAGAGAGAGAGAGAGAGAGAGAGAGAGAGAGAGAGAGAGAGAGAGAGAGAGAGAGAGAGATGGGTGTTGTGTGTGTGTGTGAAAGAGAGAGAGGAGAGATAGAGAGAGAGAGAGAGAAGAGAGAGAATTATATCCGTGAAACTCTATGAATTAGGTATCTATCATGGATGAATAACCAAAACAGTGCATATGATGGCAGTATAAGCAACACCACTTTAGATGATTTTCAAAATAGTCAGCTTTTACACCATTTCACAATTATACAATGCATTAATCCTAAGTAATAAACTGGCGCAATCTTTTATTGTGCATGTAGTGCATTTAGGTTTAAAAAATTTCTAACCGTTTGGTCAGTGTTAGTGACAATTTAAGATCAGTTGAAAGCGTGGCTCTCTTGGACAACTTAAAGTCAGGTGACTAATATCATAAAACCTCAGCAGAGGGCTTTTCATTGTTATGTAATGGTTAGCAAGCTAATCTAGTATAACTATTACTACTAAATAGCGTGTTCAATCTCCGCTGCATACCCCATACGTGTGACCTTGTGTCACTGTTAAGTATCTGGTCGGCATCCTTAGTTCCAGATGTAATAAGTAAGTAAGCAAGCCAATAAGAATCCGGTGTTAAAATATTCCTTGTAAGTCCTTCGTCCAAGAGAATCCAAATGTCAATGAAATAAGCTCAGAATATTGTCTCTATTAATACAGCAGAAGCAGCAGCAGCAGTGCCAGTGATTGGACAATATAAATGCCTTCGGTGGTCACGTGGCAGTCAACGAGTCTATATTTAGGAGTAACCATTTGCCCCATGCCTTTAATCATAATATTTCAACATATCATACACTCGGTTGCAACATCGTGTTATAATGCCACGATGAAGCACTCTAACGTAGGATGTGACACTAGCTCCCAAGTAAGGGGCATCAAGCAACAATTATGAAGATTTGAATCGAAGATATTTGAAAATCAAAATATACATAGAAATAGCATTGAAATTCTACGTTAAGATGTCACCATTTTTAAATCTCAAAATCAAAAAATCAATGCATCAAGTTTCCCCACCACTACCCAGGTGATGTTGGTTAGTCGCTTCTAGTTGAGACATGAGGCCGACATGGCTAAACCAGCGACGACAATACTATTGCCGTTTCTGTACCCTTTTCACATGCTGCTTTTTCATAGAACAATATGCGCACATTTGATATGTTGCGACACTGTGTGTGTATCATGTTTATTATGTAGGGCGTCAAATCGTGGTGTAATGTTGAGCTTGCATACTTGCAAGCGTCACCACCCACCAGTCTCGAACGGGATGGGTGATATTTGCCATGTCCATTATGAACTCATTAAACATTCTTAGTATTATCTGTGTTATTCGGACTATTGTCCTCATCTTCATTGTTATCTGTAAAACGTTTCGGCCGATGTGCCGTCCGGCCTTATTCAGATATTTCTTGTCGGACTCGGGAACCTTCTCGGACTCGGGAACCTTTTTTTCGAACTTGGGAACCTTCTAGTCGTAATCGGGAGCCATCACGGAACTTTGAACCTAACCTTTTATTCAATCCAAGGAGGGTATCCTGTTCTCATTCTGCTAACTATAGCTGGGGTAAAGGGGGTTAAGCTGTACGTTGTACAGATAACAATGAAGATGAGGACAATAGTCCGAATAACGCAGATAACACTAATCATCAAACCTCATCTCAAACATTCAGAGAAACATTAAGCATTCTTATATGTATAAATGAGCCTACATTGTCTTTCCTTCCATTAAAAAAAATATTTTCCCCTTCTCTTTGTTTCTTATTACATTTTTTCTGTGTAGCATAATCGAGATTATCAGGTAAAATAGGTCGCAGAACCATTACTACTGAATAGCGAGTTTGCTCCTCGCTGGATGCCCCATACTTGTAACATTGTGTCACATGCTACTCTAGTGTGCCTCATCGTGGTATAATGGTTAGCGAGAGAGTCTCGTAGTTTACTATTCATTAGCGAGTGTGATCCTGGCTGAATGCCCCATACTTGGGAGCTGTTGTCACATCCTACTCAAGAGTGCCTCATCGTAGTATAATGGTTAGCAAGTTAGTCCCGCAGATCCGTTGCTACAGAATAGTGAGTGTGATCCTCGCTAAATGCTCCATACTTGCGACCTTGTATCACATCATACTGTACGGTGCCTGTTCGTGGTAATAATGGTTAGCAAGTTAGTCCCGCAGATCCATTACTACTAAATAGCAAGTTTGATCCTCGCTGGATTCCCCATATTTGGTGTTAAGTATCTGGTCGGCATCCTTAGTTCCAGATGTAGTAAGTAAGTAAGCAAACCAATAAGAATCCGGTGTTATAGTATTCTTTGTAAGTCCGACGTCCAAGATAATCCAAATAGCAATGAGCCAAGGTTAAGAATCAGACCTCTATTAATACAGCAACAGCAGCAGCAGCACTGCTAGTGATTGAACAATAGGAATCTTTCTCGGGTCACGTTGTAGTCGACGAGTCTATATTTAGGAGTGACCATTTGCCCCATGCCTTATATCACAAAAACTTTCAATATTTGGGACCCTGTGTCACATCCTGTTCTAGGAGGCCTTATCTTGGTATAACGTTTAGAAAGATAGTCCCCGCAGATCCATTGCTACAGAATAGCGAGTTTAATCCTCGGTGAATGCCCCATACTTGTGACCTTGTGTTACATCCTACGTAGTGGGTGCGTCTTCGTGGTATAATGGTTAGCAAGGAAGTCTCGCAGACCCATTACTACTGAATAACGAGTATGATCCTCGCTGGATTCCCCATACTTGCAGACTTTTGTCACATCCTACCCATGGTGAACGACTGAGAGATCGCAGGGAACTCTGTTGTCCAATATTCCATTTCTTGATCTCGACTTGAGTATGTTTGGTGAATATGTGTATGGTGCCGATATGAATAAATGTTGTGTACAAAATACGTGTTGTTGTTCCTCTCAGTAAGAACATGAAACAGCGTGGGGTCGGAATGAAAGAAGACGTGAGGTGAAGAAGTTGGCGACAATATGGCGAAAGAAGAACACAAAGATATGAAATGGTTTATCGAAGAGAAGAAGAACATCAACAGGAAAATGGTTGAATCAATTGTGTTAGTCAATATCTGTAAGAGAAGGGGTCATTGATGGTTTTGTTTAAAAGCAGGCTGTATCTCAGAGAAGATACATATGGCATAGGCATCCACGAATACGTAAAAAGTATCTCAGAGGTTAGAGAGTTCGATTAGGAAGTATGAGGTTCCTGGGTCGATACCGGCCCTCGCCAACTCAGCCTATGAGTAGCACAGGCCTTTGGAGGGTAAAGGGAGGAACAGATTCTAGGTGTGCCGCTACGCCTCAAACACTAAAAAAGAATCTGATTAGTCTATCGCTAGTGAAAAGGGGATAGAATCCCACGCTGTCTGAGTGATACCGACTTTAAGCCAGCCTGACGACTTTATTTACTTTACTTGAAAGGCATAATTAATTTCTCCGAAAGGGCCATACTTGGCAGACCAAGTACTTCCGGTTCTTTTATATATATATATATATTAATGTTTTTTTTAAAAGTTGGGTGTTTTTTTAAATTTGGGCGTTATTACACCACACACACACACACACACACACACACACACACACATATATATATATATATATATATATATATATATACGAGGTGTGTCAAATAAGTATTGAGTTTTTTTGTACTTTTCGTCACATCTTGTATTTGAAAAAGAAAACGTTCCATTCATTGTTCATTTCAATGTTGGTAAATACAGCTTTAACCTTGGTACTTTTTTGACACACCTTGTATTCTGAAAAAAATTAATGAATAGAACGTTATTTTTTCAGATCACCTGAAAATTAGTGACATTACATAACCTGATTAGAAGCCACGGAAAGCTTACTAGGCCTGAGTGTTATAACTTTATAAGTCTCATATTCCCCTTCCCTCTTATGGACAAAGGAAAGGGATTATCCTTTTCTTTTAATTATATATTTTCCTACTTGTCCCATTTATATGGTATCTTAATGGTTCTTATCTTAACTTTCATTCTCTACGATATTGAGTGATGAGCGAAACTAGTCAGCTAACTTCTTTCAATTTGTTTTTCTTTTCCTTCTATCGGTTTCTTGGCTTTCATCCCTTTTAATGACAGAATCAGTAACACATTCGAATTTTTATGATATTAATATATATATTTGGTAAGGAAAAGGCCTTAATAATTGACTATTTTGCAGTTATCGATCTATTTCCGCCCATGGGTAGCTGCGTATACCTATGAGTTTCATCACACCGCTAACATTATTGAAGCTGGTACACAGATAATTCATGAGGTTTTATATACAGGGTGTCCACAAAGCCTGGATACATGGAGATTTCACTATTGTATTTATTTATGTTATTTTTCCGCGAAGGCAGATCTGGTAATTTAGCAGTAAATAAAATCATAACATAAACAATTAGATATAAGAAATAATAATTTCCCTTTTTTACTTTTGTTTAAATTAAATAAAAAAATGTGTTTATCCCCATGTACCCAGACTTTGTGGACACCCTGTGTATTTCTTGATCTCATGCCTTTTCCTCTTTTTCCTAATAGTTTTCTCTTTGTTCTTAATATTGTCTTACTCCTCGCTTGTTTTTCAAACTCTATTACATACTAACTCCCTTTCCCCCACTCTCCATCTCTCATTTAATATTTATTTCTTCCGCCATTAATTTTATTACCCTTTCTTTTTTTTCTACTCTTTCTTGATCTCATATGTATAATGTCTTGTCTTTTGTTCCTGTACTTATGTTGTATACTCTCTTTCCTTTCTTACTTCTATTATACTTCTGCTCATCTTTGGTATTTTACGTTCTTCTTCTAGCGTCTCTTCTAACGTCTCTGTTCTTGCTGGTTGGTCGTTCTTGATTCATTTCTTCTTCTAGGTCAGTCTTGTTGCCAATACATTCATCAACCACAAAACCATATTATTTATGTAAACCTTTATTTACTTAACTAAACATATTTCTCTAACTAAACACAACGCGCGTGTGCAAGTGAGTTCCAGCTAAAGTATATACATCTTATCTGCCTGACGTCCAAGCTGAAACTGAAGACCCAACCAGGTCCCACGTGACTTCACGTATTTCGCGGGCTTTCTGTAATATTCCATGGAAAGTCCCGCCCGTGATATGAAAAGGGACCATCCCTTCACAAATACAGGGGGTTGACAATAATCTATGCATAGATTATGTAACAATTAGATAGATAGATAGATAGATAGATAGATGGATAAGTATATAAATATATATATAAACATAGATAGATAGATAGATGAATAACATCACAACATAAACAATTAAAAATAAGAAATAATAATTTCCCTTTATTAGATTAAATAAAATTGTTTTGTTTTAAAAGTATGTGTTAATGTACTCAGACTTTGGGGACACCCTGTATATTTTTGAGTATTTTTTTCTGGTAACTCCTGTAGAGATATCAGTTCATCTCATCTTTTTAGGAGGTAGTTGTGTTCATGACTGGGATGTGGTGAACGGAGACTATCTGGGTGGTTTAATGCACTTAATAAATCGGGTTGCGGAGGTACAGTTTGCACATTACTGTCTGGACTGTTGGATTTTTTTCTAGTAACTCCTGTAAAGATATCAGTTCATCTCATCATTTTAGGAGGTAGTTGTGTTTATGACCGGGAGGTGGTGAAAGGTGACTATCTGGGTGGTTTAATGCACTCAATAAGTCGGGTGGCGGAGTTAGCACATTCTTGTCTGGACTGTTGGAATTTTTTATTTTTCTGACTAGTTATTTTTAGTCAATGTTTTCTTTTCTTTTGTTTTCTTTCTTTTTCTTTATTATTATTATTATTATTATATTATTATTATTATTATTATTATTATTATTATTATATTATTATATTATTATTTCCTTTGATTTAGAAGAACAGAGGGACTTGAGTGATTTTACTTTCTCGATGCATTCGAATCAGATTCAGAAAGGGTCATATTAAGAAAACCATGGAAGCACGTCTACATCGTTTTAACGGATATGGAATAAATCAATCGATCTCGTGAAAAGGAAGCAATCGGATGGTTAGATTGTTAGAAAACAACACGGATTAAATAGATAAGACAAAGAATCACATGTTATTCTGTCTTTCAATATGCAATATCTATTTGATATTCATGCAATATATTCACACACACACAGACACAGACACACAGACAACAGACACACACACACACACACACACACACACACATATATATATATATATATATAATATATTATATATATATGAAAAAATAAAGAAAGTATTGAATGGATAAAATAGGATATTTTAATCAATTTTACTTACACGTGTTTCGGTCAGGAGTTTATCCATATGTACATTATTCAAATTATTCAAATTATTAAACAAATCACACATACGTATAATTTCGATTAAAAAAAAATGCCTCATGCTATTGAAAATTCAGAATTCCACAAAACTTCACTCCATCATCATCTCTCCGCGTCAAAATCCGTCGCATGCCACATGACGTCATTAACCATCTTTCTCTACTGTGTTTGATCACTCTTTTCACGTGATTTTAAAAAAAAGTATTGTTTCGAACATTTCAAAAATTCTCCGCTTTCCAACGAA
>CM042152.1:48357593-48382593 GCA_023376005.1 Doryteuthis pealeii
GATGCCAACGTTTTATTGCTCATTCTATTGATCGTGTAGATCTGGAAAAAAAACTTGTCTCGTCAAGAGAAACAGAAAATATATCAAGAGGCTCCTAGATCAGGCAGAAGCTGCATTTGCGTGGATCTGATATTGTCTCACTATAACAGAACCAACAAAGATGGTTACTTTTACAAGTTACCGCTAGGGTTAATGGTAATGATATTTCAGTCCAAACCTCCTCGTGTAGAGGATTGGTAATGACCAGCCGATATGGATAAATCCATAACCACTTTACCGAGTGCTTTCCCCTTCCTCATCAGGTTTTGAATTCAGAGTTTTTCAATCTCTTATACCGGTTGCCTTACCAAAGGACCAGGCCTTCCCATCTCACACACACACACACACAAACACACATATATATATATATATATATAGTATCGAGATTTTTTATACTTTTTAATACACCTCGTATTCTGAAAAAATATAGTTCCATTCATTCTTCATTTTTATCTTGGTAAAGACAGCGTTAAATTCGGCGCTTGTATTCTGAAAAAAAATGAGCATTCCATTCATTGTTCATTTCTATCTTGCCACAATTTCAATCTCGATACTTTTATGATACACTTTATATATATATATATATATATATATATATATATATATATATATATATATATATATATATATAGAGAGAGAGAGAGAGAGAGAGAGATAGATAGATAGATAGATAGATAGATATGTATTGAGAGCGAAATATATATTGAGATCGAAATATAGACAGATATATAGATATATAGATTTATATTTGAGATAGAAATATATATTGAGATAGAAATATAGATAGATATATAGATATATAGATTCATATATAGATAAAAGATATATGAGATAGAAATATAGGCAGATATATAGATATATAGATTTATATATTGAGATAGAAATATAATTAGATAGAAATATAATAGATATATAGATATATAGAAATATATACTGAGATAGAAATATATATTGAGATAGAAATATAGGCAAATATATAGATATATAGATTTATATATTAAGATAGAATATATATTGAGATAGAAATATAGATAAATGTATAGATATATAGAAATATATATTGAGATATAAATATATATGAGATAGAAATATAGATAGATATATAGATATATAGATTTATATACTGAGATAGAAATATATACTGAGATAGAAATATATATTGTGATAGAAATATAGGCATATATATAGATATATAGATATATAGATTTATATATTGTGATAGAAATATAGATAGGTGTATAGATATATAGAAAGTTAAGATGTAGATAGTACTTTGAAACCGGTTATTTATAGGAGGTTAGATAGTGATGGCCACACATAGCGAGGCTTTTGAAAATAGAGATAAACTTTTTCAAGAATATTCTATGATGAGTGTCTCTTCTGAAAAGCTTTGCAACGTTTCGTCAGTTGGTCCGTTTCATCAGATTTCGTTCCTTTGTCACCGCGCCTCTTTGTAGATTAGCCTCGGCTTTATGGCGAAGAACTTGCAGCATTCAAATGGAGACATGAAGAGAATTCCTCGGGAAAAATCACTGATCTTTGGCAAACAAGGAATGGAGGCGTGGTGGCAATGATGGGGGGCAGGGTTGACAGTGTGGAATCAGAGAGTTGGGTTGGGTTGGGTTGGTAGTGGTGGTGGCGAGGCAACTGGAAAATTATGACAAAAAGCTAAATTGGAAACGATGGGAGATGAGATGAGATGAGATGAGAAGACACGTGATCACATGCTCATAGGACACATAGTTAAACGCACTCACCACACACACACACACACACACCACACACACACACACACACACACTCCAATATATAATATATATATATATATATATGTATGTGTATATATATAAAGTAAGTGAAAAGTCATCGGGGCGGCCTAATGTCGGTATCAACCAGACTGCGAGGAAGTCTATCCCCTTTTCAATAGCGCTAGACCAAGGAGATTATTTTAGCATCTGAGGTGGATCGCCACACCTACCATCAGCTCCTTACATTACCGCACAGATCCTTGTGCTACTCATACGCTGAGTTGGCGGGGGCCGATATCGAACTAGGAACCTTGTGGTTTCTAGCCGAACACTCTAACGACTGAGCTAAACTGGCCCTTCAATACATACATATATATATATATATATATATATATATATATATATATATATATATATATATAATATATATATATATATATATATATATATATATATATATATATATATATAATATATATATAATATATTATATATGTATGTGTGTGTTTGTGTGTGTGAATGTTTGTATACAACTGTAGGTTTATATATGTTATGTATATACATATGTTAATATGCATGAGTAGACACACATAGTCATAGAAGCATAGTTAAACGCACTCACACACGTGCATACACACATACACTCACATATAGATATATATACATATATATATATGTGCATGTATGTAGAAAACTGCACGTTTTATATATGGTATGTATTACATATGTCAGTATACATGAGTAGACACACATAGTCATAGAGCATAGTTAAACGCACTCACACAGACACTTATATATATATATATATATATATATATATATATATATATATATATATTTATGCATGTATATATAAAACTGTTTGTTTATATATATGTACATACAGATATCAAATATATTAAATGCACTCACACAGACACTTATATAATTATGTATATATGTATATATATACATATTTATGCATGTATATATAAAACTGCGTGTTTATACACACACACACACACACACACACACACACACACACACATATATATATATATATATATATATATATATCAAATGCACGTGCAGATACACATACTCATAGGACACATAGTTAAACGCATTCGCGCACATATACACACATTCACACACGTATATATGCATGTAAGTATGTATAAAACTATGTATTTATATATGATAAGAATAGGCATATCTCAAATTCATGTGTGGACACACATACTCATAGAAACATAGTTAAACGCTCACATATATTTACGCAAACACACATATATATGCATCTATGTATGAATAAAACTGTATGTTTATATATGATAAGTATATCAAATTCATGTGTAGACACACGTACTCATAAAATCATAGTCAAACTCGCACACACATACACACACGCACACAATCTCACACACATATATATATATACCTGTATGCATGCATAAAAATGTATGTTTATATATAATATATATATGTATTTGCATATGACAAAACGTATGAGTAGATACGCATATATTAACATAGTTAAAACCACACACACACATACACACGCAAACACAGACATATATATATATTTACCAACCCTCCGTGCGAGCAGGATGCGACACATGGTCAATTTCTTAAGCGGAGTTCAACAGGTTTGAATTGAGACTTTTCCTTCTCCTATACTGGTTGGCTAACCAAGGTTAAAGAGCCCAGTCTGCCCTACTATTTACCCATAGCTGGAGGGAGAGTAGGATTCATACCTTTCCCAAGGGTATTAGCGCTAAGTGAAATGCAATTACCACGTCCAGGATTTGAACTCGGGGCGACGAGTCCATTTCCCATGACTTTAACCATTACACCACGCACAGACATATATATGCATGTATGTAAAAGAGCCCAGTCTGTAAAAAACTGTATATTTATATATAATATGTATATGCATACGTCTAATGCATGAGTAGACACAACCTTTTATATTCATATAAATTATTTATTGACGTTATTGGTAAATGATGAATAAAAATACCTTTAGAAAATAGAGAATACAGGTTTATTGAATTAAACATAGTCTGGCTCAAGGCTATAACATTTGGGTCCTCTATAAGAGTAGAAATCTTATCAGTTGCAATGGTATAAACATGTTTGTGTCAAACATCTCTCTACATCCCAACCTCTTAAATTGTTCAGAAATGTTAAAGTTGGTCTGGTTCAAGTTGAGAGCTTAATGCACAATAATTCGTACATAATATACAAGGAAATATATTTGGTAAAGAAAAATCATTAAATTGTTACGATTTTATGGGCCAACCTTTAGGCTTCAAGCAAGAGAGCTTGTCCAGTGGAAATCATTGGTAAAGAATCCTTTGGTTTTTCCTTGGTACTCCTCAGTATTGCAATTCCCTCGTCAATGTTTGCAAATGGACGTCTGTCAGTATCAGCTATTAAGTAGTCAATCAGCCACGCATTATGGCGGTTGATTGGTGGAGGAATAAACCACGTGACCTCACCCAGTCTATAAATGTAGGTGCTGTATTGTAGCACACCTTATATATCCAAATATTCCAACAGTCCTATTAGCAGTTATAGACCTATTTCCACCTATGTGTATATGTACATTATACTAACCCACCCATGCAGTCTATCTACACCCTCACACTAGACCCCCTGTCTAAGCAGTCGCCCACTAGAGTAGCAATTAATGTTTATTCAAAGATTTAAAAAATATATACCCTCTTCCCAGATGTTTGTCAATATTTCCAAAACAATTAGCTGTATGTATGTACATATGCATATGGGTGAAAATAGATCTATAACTGCTAATATAATCGATTTTTATACCCTTTTCTTTACCAAAAACACACACACAATATATATATATACACACACACACCTACACACATATAAATATTTATATATATATATATCTTATTATAATGGAGATTGTGTGTTTTTCTGTCTGTAACCGAGACTATATTACTAATCACAATTCCTTTAGTTATTTACATCATATTCTCCATGATTTTATTTTTATTTAAACCTCAATTATTAATAAAATTGTTTTACATTACTTACACTGTTGACCATATCTACATAGTATTTACCGCGTACCCCACTTGTACGGGTCAGGCACAAAGTCCATATTAACGTGGGACACCACAAGCCGAAGCTCATGGAGTGGCAGGTGAAAAAATTGCGTCGATCCCGTCGGCATTCCCCTCAAGGGGGCGCCTCAGGCGCTGGGCAATAAACCCAGCCCTGCCCTTTAAATTCAAGGGCAGGTGTTGCCTGGGGGGATAGCCCCCTGGGATCGACGCTATTAACTCGTAAAGATCCAGGGCCGAAGCCACTGGACCCCCGGTGTTGACCGGATCTACATACTATTAACATGCAATTGTATTTATATATACAACAAAATAGAGGTTTACAGTGTGAATGGGAAGGCTAATTTGCATATTGATCTTTAAAATTGATTTTAATAAATATATTCTTAGTATTATTGATTTCTAATTGTTTGGTTTTATCTTATTGAATATGAGCAAAAATCTCTTCAATAAATCTTAAAAGAAATCCCTTAACAAGAAGAAATAACTGTAATATTATTCTTTACTTCCTATTTTTAACTAAACAGTTTAATTAGGAAAATGTACCAATGAAAGACGGGAGTAACGGAAAATGATGGAAGAATTAGTTTCAAAGTTGTTCTATTTTTCAATCATACCCCATCTGTTCAAAATCTTTTTTTCTACATTCTTATTCAGTTTCATTAGCCTTTCTAATTAATATGATATTTTTATTATAAAATTTAACTAAAATACTTGCACCCGGAGGGTGCATATATTTGCTAGTATATATATATATATATTATATATATTATATATATATATATATATATATATATAATCCGACGGTATGTAAATCTAAAAATCTGGAAATCCTTTGAAGTTGACGAAGCAGTTATTTTGGTGATACAATGTTATACAGAACCCAAACAAACAGATGAACGTTACAAATTTATATATGTACAGATAATAAAGGAAGATACTTTTTTGTTGTATTTTTATCATTATTCAAACCTGACGCAGAGGCCTTGTTTATTGAAAAAACAAAACAAAACAAAAAAAAAGTCCTTAAAAATAATAAAAATAATAGGTCCTTAAAGATAAGAAGTATTTTCAATAGGTCCTTAAAAAAATAAGAGGTATTTTCAATAGGTCATTAAAAAACAAAAAGAGTATCTTCAATAAGTTCTTTAGAAAAACAATATCTTCAATAGGTACTTAAAAAAACAGTATATTCAATCGGTACTTAAGAACAGTATGAAATATGAAACGCAATAGGATGTCTATTTTAAAAGTAAAAAAGAAAAGCGTCCATAACTTAATGCACCAGTCAATTATAAACTTTCTTGGGGATATGCACTTATTTTAGAGGAAGAAATGTCTACCACGTAAAATAACAAAAAACATTAAATAAAAGATCTGAAGATGTTTCGAAATGCCGACATGAAAATAGATATTACTGCGCTTGTTACCTCACCAGAATAACTCTTAACTCCACTTAGAATGAATTCAACAACTAGTGAATATATATGTATATATATATATATATATATATATATATATATATATAACTGATTTATGTATGGCTGTACAGTGAGATTTCGATCCCAAATAGAATCATCCCTCACTTACTAGTTATTTGGATTAACTTATATATATATATATATATATATATATATATATATATATATATATATTGCAGATTAATTACTACTGAGAAATAACTTAGATCCTCACTGAATGCTCCATATTTGCGACCATGTGTTATATTCTGCCTGTAGTGAACGGGTTGGGTAAATTCCTACATTTGACAGTGTTTTGCATTTCATATTACGCTAATATCCTCGGAAAAAGTATGCATCTTCCTCCAGCTATAGGTAAAAAGTAGGGACGTCTGGGTCATTTAACCTTGGCTAGGAAAACTCTGAATTCAAACCTGGTAAACTCGCTTAAAATTTACCCTTGTGTCAGATCCTGTTGTGCGAAGGAGTTGGTAAATAGATAAAAGGTAATTGGTGGGTATGTATGTATGTATGTATGTATGGCTATGTTTCCGGATGAAACTACGAAAAATAAAATAATTAACGACAAGTAAATATATATACACAAAAAATATCACAGGTTCTTACCTTTTTCGCATAAATCATGAAGATAAGATTTATATTTGAAGATATGTAAAAATTAAAATATAACTAGAAATAGGACTGAAATTCTACCAATTCTACGAATCCGGGTGCCGTGCGGAAGACCCGCCATAGGCGATGACCGATAGGGACGCGTGGCAAGAGGGAAAGAGAGCGTCATAGAAATCCATGCAGTCAAAGTGACCTGATGATATCAATCTATCCATACATATATAAAGGGCAGTTGGTGCGTATGTATGTTCGGTTGAAACTATGAAAATATAACAATAAACAATTAATAAACGATTAATTGTTTTTATTATTTAAATTTTATTTTTAAGTTCTGTAATTCATAAATGATTAGATATTAATCGTAAAAATTAATCGTAAAAATTCCTTTACTAAAAGTCTTTTGAATTCCAACCGTCACATTTCTTAACACCTATCCCCTTCCGTTTAAATTGTTTCGTCTTGTTGCCAACATCTCAAAAATTCGCTACATTTGTTGACAAAAGATATACATGAGACATGCCCGACATATATATGGCGCGAAATGCCCACGTTGGTGAATATTGTAACGTCTTTCGTTTTTTGCAGTATTAAGGTTTTTTGTTTTGTAAACTCATTTTGACTTTCCTCTCCGACCCAAACAACTACGGGAGTGAATGAGCTCTGATGATGATTTTTTAAAATCGAAATATTGATCAGTATCAGCTATGATTATATTATAAATTGTTTTCTTCTTTAACAGCATTTGTGTGATGTTTTCATTCCACCTTTCTTACTCATATATATATATATATATATATATATATTGGAGGATATGTGCTTAATTGAAGTTATACCTAATTTTGAAAATAAATTAGTTAATAATTAAGGAATTTAGGCGGGCATAGTAATTATTAACTAATTAGGCGGGCATCATTAATTATTAATAACTAATTAGGCGGGCACCATTAATTATTAACTAATTAATTTTCAAAATTAGGTATGACTTCAATTAAGCACATATCCTCCAAAAATTGTCGGCTTAAAGCGATATAAAAAATAAACACATTTGTTTGTTTACTTACCCTCATATATATATATATATATATATATATATATATATATATATATATATATATATATATATAAAATATCATTGATTTGATTTATATTCGCAGATATATAAAGATTAAAATCTATAAAGAAATAGCATTGAAATTCTACTTAAAAATTTCCAGCATTTGTAAATCACAAAAGTAAACAAATCAATACAACAGTATTTTCCCCTTATCCCTCCTCTACCCAGGCGTCGCCGGATAGCGGCATCAAGTGATATATATATATATATATATATATATATATATGAGGAAGAACGAATAAAGAAAAGAAAGAGCAGAATGGATAATAAAAGATGAATTTAATCAATATCACTTACACATGTGTTTCGGTCAGTTCATCTGTGTGAAAATATTCCGCACACAGAGAAGAGTCGACCTTCATCAGAGTGAAATTTTATTTTGAATGAAAAAATTCGTTGGGGAAAAACGGAGAATTTTTTAGAAATGTTCGAAGAGAAGTTTTTTTTAAATCACTTTAGGAACGTTGAAATAGACCGTTAGAATTTGGATATTTGATTTTTCTATGGGTTATGGTAGAAACAATTTTGTATTGCAAAAATAAAGTGTTATTATTTATCCCTAACAAGCTGAAAAATTCCCGGAAACTAACGGTCTATTTCAGCGTTCCAAAAGTGATTAAAAAAAGAAAAATTCTTTTCGAACATTTCTAAAAATTCTCCGTTTTTCCCCAACGAATTTTTTCATTCAAAATAAAATTTCACTCTGATGAAGGTCGAATCTTCTCTGTGTGTGGAATACTTTCACACAGATGAACTGACCGAAACACATGTGTAAGTGATATTGATTAAATTCATCTTTTATTATCCATTCTGCTCTTTCTTTTCTTTATTCATTCTTCCTCATATCGTCGGATTCATTTCCAATTTCCATTTTCCATATATATATAATATATATATATATATATATATATATATATATATATATAAAAACAAAAAAATGACCTGTTCAATCTTGTATTATATAAATAAAGAAATCATTAAAAATTGAGATGTCAGCAACTGAAATGAAATGAAGAACTGTAGAGAACTGAACCAAACGAAATGATGACGTACATGAAAATTGGGGTTTTCTTACATTTCTTACCACCGTTACTCGAAGGGAAAAATAGGTGTAAAATCTATAATCAAACTTTAGAATTGAAGGAATATTCGACATCTTATTTTTCCCCCGAGGCTATCATTAAGAGTATTATTCCAAAGTTTTCTTCTTTCAGATATTTTGTAATACACCATAGATTCCGTAGTCTTCATTTCTGTATTAGATACACACACACACACACACACACACACACACATACACACCACACATATATATATATATATATATATATATATATATATATATATATTATATATATTATAAAATCTATTTACTCATTTCTGTGTTAATGACGATGTTATTCCAGTGACATTTGGTAGAGGGTGCAGCTTGTAAAGACTTCATGATTTTCTCAAGGTTTATGAAAGGGAAGTGACCCTAATTAGCGTTAGACTGAAAGCAAGCTCGAGAATCAGTATCGTTACGTCATCTCACACCTAAATTCGCTCTATTCATATCTCATTACATTTACAACTATCATATATTCTTATAACTTACTAGCAAATATATGCACCCTCCGGGTGCAAGTATTTAAGTTTTAATGTAATGAAATATCGTATTAAATTAGAGGCAGACAAAAAGATATGTAACAGAGTGGGGGTATAATAGAAAAATATAAATGAAACTTACTCTTCTATCACTCCCGTCTTTCATTGCTGAATATTACTTATTTAACTATTTAGTTAAATTAGGAAATAAAATAAAATGACATTTTTTTTCTTGTTAATGGATTTCATTTAAGATTCATTGAAGAGATTTTTGCTTATATTCATTAAAATAAAACCAAACAATTAGAAATCAATAATACTAAGCACATATTTAATAAAATCACATTTTTAATATCAATATGCAAATTAGCCTTCTCATTCACACTGCAAACCGCTATTTTTTGTATATATAAATACAATTGCATGTTATTTGTATGTAGATATGGACAACACTAATAAAAAGGTGAAGCAATTTTATTAATAATTGAGGTTTAAATATAAATAAAATCATGGAGAATGTGATGTAGATAACTATGTTAATTGTGACTCGATTAGTAATATAGTTTCGGTTACAGACAGAAAAACACAAAATCTCCATTATAATAAGATATATATATATATATATATATATATATATATATATATATTATATATTATGGACTCTCTCGTCGATTTTCGACGCATGAGGGTTCACACACAAAATGAACACCCACACAGTGATTTGTTTATAATGGTGAAGGCTTGTGTTGGACCAGCCACACTTTTTGGAAATAATTGGTGCATCAAGGGTTGCCCCAAACCCAATAAACGACCGACCTCAGGAACTTTGAATTCAGAGTTATCCCTCTCCTAGACTGGTTACCTACCCAAGGCTGAAGGGCCCAGTCTGCCCTACTATTTAACCCATAGCTGGAGGGAATTTTGAATTCAGAGTTATCTCTCTCCTAGACTGGTTACCTACCCAAGGCTGAAGGGTCCAGTCTGCCATACTATGTAACCCATAGCTGGAGGGAGAATATATGGATTCATACCTTTCCAAGGGTATTAGCGCTATGTGAAATGCCAACAGCTTTGTCTAGGAATTGAACTCGAATCGACGAGTCCATTTCCCACGACTTTAACCACTAGCCCACGCGCCTATATATATACGAGGTATGTCTGAAAAGTAATGCGACTGTTGTCCCAAACTATTCATTTAAAATCCAAACAACAAATTCAATGTTTTCTCCTTCAAAGTAGCCCCCTCTTCAATCTAATGCACTTTTCCATTCTTCTCTGTCACACTTCTCTGTCCTGTTGGAAGGATTCTTCTGGCATGTCTCTCGGCTCCGTCGTTACGGACCTCTTGATGGCCTCAACGCATTCAACTCTTGATGAGCCTATTCGGCTTGGAAATTGCGCGGGAAGGGACGATAGTTGTGACAGGACAAATTGTGATTTTTTTTCCTTTTCCAAGAGGTGGCTACATTTGGAGGAGAAAACATTTAGTTTGTTGTTTGGATTTTAAATCAATTGTTTGTGACAACAGTCTCAATACCTTTTAGGCACACCACTTAATTGAAATCGTACCTAATTTTGAAAGTTAATTAATTAATTAATAATTAATTAATTAATTAAGCGGACATACCTATTAAATGTAAGGCTAAACAAATCGAGAAAAATCAATCGCTGTATGTACATTTCGGCATATTAGGCCTCATCAGCAGAGCTATATATAGAAAGACCGCCTTGTGCTGATGAGGCCTAATAGGCCGAAATGTACATACATAGATTGATTTTTCTCGATTTGTTTAGCCTTACATTTAATAGGTATGCCCGCCTGATAATTAATTAATTAATTAATTATAATTAATTAACTTTCAAAATTAGGTACAACTTCAATTAAGCACATATTCTTCCAAAAATTGTCGGCTAAAAAAGCCATATCATAAACACATCGCTTGTGTATCTACTTCCCATATATATATATATATATATATATATATATATATATAAACACAACGATTGAGTTAAGTAAGCTTCCGTACGACGTAGTAGTTTTTCAGTTATCCCAATTTACAACGCCCTTGCACCTATATGATGTAATAGTGAAGTTTCAATAATGGACCGCTGTGTCGAGTATCCCTTAATCGGCATTATTCTCAGATCCTATCTGACCCGGATTAAAGTCATATCTATGGGTTAGATAAAAAAAATTAATTTAAAAAGTATGTGTTTAAAAAGATTGAATTTGAAAAAATATTTGAATACCATCAAGAGTGAATAAAGCAAAACGTCTTCGGTATAAGATAACCCAACAAGGGGTGAACTGTCGTAAGATCCAACCAACCAAGCTGACAATAAAAAACAACTAGTAATCCATTAATTTCGCACCAACCAATACCTTACCCTTGTTGCATAGCGCATCGTCACGGTACTAAATTGCAATAGTTTTATCTTCGTTGTAAGGGATGACAATAACACCAAAGTTATCCTCCAGAAGTTTATTGAAATAAATTCAAGCCTCTTAACTTCGAGAGAGAGGGTCAGTTTAATTAATATATTTAGTCTTTAGACTTTCGGTCCTTCGATTAAATTTCTGGGCGAAAAGTTTTTGCAGTTGGTAAATATTAACGCTAGCTTTTCCAACACCAACTACACGAGGTCCCGCTCGGCCGACTACTGACCCCGATCACCTCACTCTCTCTCTCCAGCTGACAGCCTCCGGGGCTAACTGACGACTGACCTGTCTCGGGCCCTCGGTTCTTTTATATTCATAGCTACACCCACGTATTTTTACCTCTTGATCTGATAACGGGCAGTTGTAAAAACTTCTTTGTTTAATAAAACCAGAAATTCATATTTCCGTTTGTACAATATATAACACCCTGTCACATGTGCGTGTATTTGTGTGTAGGCATGTATTTGTGTATATTCATGTATGTATGTAAAGAATTATGCAGTGAAGCTGGCATTCATATGTTTTGACGGAAGGACGACAAAACCCGTTCATAAGTTACAGCTAGGATGCTCTGGGTTAGTGGTAATGATGATTTGGACCCGAAACGATGTGTGACACCAGATTCCACATCTGATGAAGACTTTGTTGGTAGCAGAGCTTTTGTTTTAGGCAGCAGCATGAGTATATATATATATTTACCAACCCCTCCGCAAATACTTTTGTAATACTTTTTCTTCTTCTTCTTATTATTAAATTATTATTTTTTTAATTCTTAAATTAATCTACCCTCCTTTTTTGTCATAAATATATTTAACTTGTTGGTCTTTTCTTTCCTTTTTCATTTATATTTATATAAAAATAAATAATCTAAAAGATATATTTATTTCATTGCTGACAATACAAACAAGATTTAAAATGAAAAATGGTTTCTTTTCTAGATATTTTCTTTTCGTTTTAAACATTTTTTTTAATAAAAAGATCCATTATTTAAAAAAAAATAATTTCTGTATGAAAGTAAATGTATAACTTACACACACAAAGCTTTTATTTTTTTTAAAATACCAAGAAGAAAAAAAATGAGTTTTTATATAACATATTTTTAAATATTTATTTATCTATGGGTTAGATAAAAAAAATAATTTAAAAAGTATGTGTTAAAAAGATTGAATTTGAAAAAATATTTGAATACCATCAAGAGTGAATAAAGCAAAAACGTCTTCGGCATAAGATAACCCAACAAGGGTTGAGCTGCCGTAAGATCCAACCAACCAAGCTGACAATAAAAAAAAAACTAGTAATCCACTAATTTCGCACCAACTAATACCTTACCCTTTCACATGTGTGTATCTTTGTGTGTAGGCATGTATTTATGTATATTCATGTATGTATATAAAGAAGTATGCAATGAGGCTGGCATTCATATGTTTTGACGGAAGGACAACAAAACCCGTTCATAAGTTACAGCTAGGATGCTCTGGTTAGTGGTAATGATGATTTGGACCCGAAACGATGGGTGACACCAGATTCCACATCTGATGAAAGCTTTGTTGGTAGCAGAGCTTTTGTTTTAGGCAGCAGCATGAGTATATATATATATTTACAAACCCCTCCGCACGAACAGGATGTGACACAAGGTCAATTTCTTAAGAGGAGTTCAACAGGTTTGAATTCAGAGTTTTCCTTCTCCTAGACTGGTTGCCTAAACAAGGTTAAAGAGGCCGGTCTGCCCTAATATTTATCCATAGCTGGAGGGAGAGTAGGATTCATACCTTTCCCAAGGGTATTAACGCTAAGTGAAATCCGTTAATACCCTTAATATCCAGAGAGCCTCCATGATCCGAGTCATGATGAAGATTGTAACAACCGAAACGCTATAACGAAGAATAAATTCATCTGCTTTGAATATTTTCTACCCCCCCCCCACATATATATATACACCACCCACATGTATATACAATCGCAAATGAACGCACATATATACATATATCCTTACCCATATATATATATATATATAAAATATATATATATATATACTCCCCCTTATATATATATATGTACATATATATATAAGTAAAGTCATCGAGGCGGCCTAATGTCGGTAACAGCCATGCAGCGAGGGAGTCTATCCCCGTTTCACCAGCACTAGACCAAGTAGATTATTTTAACATCTGAGGGGAGCGCCACACCTACCATCAGCTCCTTACTTTACCGCACAGATCACTGTGCTACTCATACGCTGAGTTGGCGAGGGTGGGTATCGAACTTGTGGTTTCTAGCCGAACGCACTACCGACTATATATATATATATATATACCCGCCCTCGCCAACTCAGCGTATGATAGCACAGGGATCTGTGCGATATATATATATATATATATATATATATATATATATATATATATATATATAATCAAGGAATCAGAATTGATAAGTGGATTGAAAATTGTGAGCTATGTGTCTATGTGTGTCGAATGATATGAAAGCCGACGAAACATCGAAATACGTGAATTAAATTAATGAAAGAAATAGGAAATATGAGAGATGAAAGGTAGGCATAACATTCGATACATTCGAAGAAATCTTCTTTTCCTGTGTGTCACTGTGTTGCACGCGTGTCTTCTTCTTGTGTATGCGTGTGTGATACTGTGTCGTGTGTATGTATGACTATGTGTTTGTGTGTGTGTTTCAGTCTATGTGTGTGTCTGTGTGTGTGCGTGTGTGACACTGTGCGTGCGTGCGTACGTGTGTCTTGAATGACAGCGTTGTAATCAACATTCCGATCATTTCTCTCAATCAACCACTTCCGCTAAGGAATATTCACATTCGCTAAGGTTCTTGCAATTCGACCACCCCCACCCCCACCCCGCTGTCACCAGAGTTTTTGGTCTGATATCAAGGGAAACGCCAATATTTAATGGAGACAGGTCCTTCTGTCGATAAATTGACTTTTCTAGTCTTCCTTCTCTTCCAGCTTTCATGACATTCAGAGGCTTCTTAATTTCAAAATATCAAACACACCACACACACACACACAACAGACACACACACACACACACACACACACACACACACACACACACACACACACACATGCACGCATACACACATACACAGGTACAAGCACACGTAGATTAATAAGAGCGACACTATCTATCTATCTATCTATTATATATATCTATATATATATATATATATAATTATATATATAAAGTAACTAGCCACACTGAAGAGACTTGATAATCGAAACACACACACACACACACATGCGCGCGCATACACACATACAAAGGTACAAGCACACGTAGATAGATAAAAGAGCGACATCTTCAATATATCAAAAATGTAGTAGTATTATCTATCTATCATCTATCAATATATATATATATATATATTATATATATATATATATATATAGGTAGGTAGCTTACAAAATGTCTAGCCACACTGAAGAGACTTGATAAGTCGAAACACGTGTCTGTGGATGACCCTATATATGCTCCCCATCCCCTAGGGTTGAGCACTCTGGGGGGAGGGGTCTCGCTGACGGCCGCCAACGCAAGCGTAAACGCAACGCTCTTCTCTGAATGGAGCACTCTGTGTCGGCCTTTACACACAAAGCGATGTGTGTATTAAAACAGTTAAAATCCCCTTCCCATTCTGTAAGTGAAGACAGCTTAATGGTTAAGGTGCCGGACTAACACCCAGCCGACCGAATTTCAGTTCCGGCTGTAGCTAGATTACAAAATGTCTAGCCACACTGAAGAGACTTGATAAGTCGAAACACGTGTCTGTGGATGACCCTATATATATAAGGTTTTTGGATGTTTGTTTATTTTTTAGAAACGTTGCTGAATAAAGTATATATTAAATTTTTACTTGAAGGCACTTACAACGCATCTATCGCATAAAATTCGATACTTTTTCTTATAGAAAATGAAATTGACAAGTGTAATCCCGGCAAAGGATCGCTCGGTGTGTAGAATGCCGTAGCGCTGATGAGACTTAATAAAGTCGAAACAGTCTGTACGACATTTCATTTTCTATAAGAAAAAGTATCGAATTTTATGCGATACATGCGTTGTAAGTGCCTTCAAGTAAAAATTTAATATATATATATATATATATATATATATATATATATATATAAATAACCCTAATGAGTCAGAGAATATATATTTAGGTTTCTCCTAACGGATCATCAGGATAATTTTGACTGCTAGTGGTTGGCGCAAATTACAGAGGTTTTAAATTAATGTAGGCAGAGAATAGCCTAGTTTCTTGTCCAATAAAATTTTAATAAATGAAAAATAAATAAATAAAATGAATAAATAAATAAAAATTTGGTTTGTTGTCATTATTTTACTATTTTTTCTATTATGCTTCCTTGTAACGGTTTTTTGAAATAAAGATAATTTGCACTAACCCCTTGCAGTCAGAATTATCCTGATAATCCGTTAGAGAAATCTAGGTAGATATTCTCTGACTTATTAGGCTTACTTTAATATTTATTGGCTCTACTTATTGTATTTAGCTCTTTAGTATATTTAATTTAGACAATTCTTACAGCGTTTATATATATATATATATATATATATATATATATATATATAGGAACATTTTTTGGATTGTATTCAAAGCATGAGGGAAATGTGTAAAATAACTGAAAAATTGAGTTTGATATTATGTATTATTACTTTTCCGGATATTTTGAAAGATTACACGAACCAGCCAGTCTAACATAAACTTTTGTGAAAGAAAGATAGAATCAGTCAAAATATCAGGAAAATAAATTGAACTTAATACTTAAAAAACACACAGCGGTTTGTATCATACGTAAGTAAAATCATTTTTTTTAAATTTCTATAAAAGAAATAAAACATTGGAACAATTTGAAATGGAAACTTAGTTCTATCCCCCCTCAAATAACATATTGCGTGTATCTATTAATTATCAATTAAACAATTATTTTGAATATTTTACGCATCTTAGATAATTATTTATTTGTAAACTTTTTAGGTGACCGATTGATACAGAAAAAATGACTTTTTCTTGTTTTTCTTAATACCCATATTCGTTAGATAACTTTAAATATATATTAAAATAAAACAAACTGTAGATAAATATATAAAACCTGGCATGTATGTATGAAAACCTATCTGAAAAAAAAAAAAAAACAATAAGGACCGTCTACGTTTGCATACTCAAATTTTGAGTGCATATGAAATAAGTGCATACTCAAAATTTGAGTGCATATGAAGGGTCGGTTTAGCTCAGTCGGTAGAGTGTTCGGCTAGGAATCATAAGGTTCTTGGTTCGATACCGGCCCTCACCAACTCAGCGAATGAGTAGCGCAGGGATCTGTGCGGTAAAGTGAAGAGCTGATGGTAGGTGTGGCGCTCAACTCCAGATGCTAAAATAATCTCCTTGGTCTAGCGCTAGTGAAAAAGGGGATATATTCCCTCGCTGCCTGGCCGATACCGACATTAGGCCGCCCGACGACTTTACTTTTTCCTTCTTATGAAATAAGGTTGTTCTTTATTCTATGTATTGACCGTTTTGGGTATTGTCACATAAGGAGTGAAATAGTTTCGGTTACACTCGAATTGAGACCGAATTTCCATTATCAACAGATATGTTTTCTTATTTTTTATTTATTCATTTGAATTTTTTTTACATATTATTCAGATTTGTTAGCTAGTGTTTAGTATCGTTATTTGAAAGTATGCACTTCAATTTACAGGTGACAATCGTTTTAACCATTGGCATTACACACAGCTGAATAAATCTTAGATGAGTCCGTGGTATAAATCTATTTTACATATCATATCAAAATTGATATCTTAAGAATGGTGCATGTAAACAATTATTTTCTGTTTCTTCTGTCAGTACCATATTCCCATCCTCGTCTAAAAGCTGAAATAACTGCTTAAGAAATAGTAAGAAACATAAAAATACACCAACTGTTCCCTTCAACTGCCGGTACTGTCTGATTTATGACTCGTAGTTCCTTGCTGGAAATATCCACAAATCCTATTAGTATCGTAGGAGGCTCTCCAAGACGCTAGTGTCAAACGAAGTCTACTTAAATCCACCCCGGCAGCTGCAGGACTTTAGCCAAAATGCTCTGCACATTCGGGGGGTTATTAAAAATCAGATAAAGAAAAGAAAGAAAAAGAAAGAAAAGGAAACGGAGACAAAGCAAAAACGCAACGAGTCGATAAACCACAACGTAAGCGAAAAACAATACTTGAAGTAAATTGGTACTGCGCATGTGCAATGTTTTTTGGTTTATTTCGATGTTGACTCTTCTTCATCTTCTTTTTTCTTTTTTTGGCCTTTTCTTCTTTCTAAAGCGAGACGGACGCCTCAAAAAGATACTCTAGACTTATATTTAATAGTCATTTGAGGATGTTTATGAGACAAAACTTGTTTTTACCGAGATTATGTTTTTCCTCCACTATCGTCTCTCGTGGCTAAAATTAGAAATAAAAAGAAAACGAAGACGAGAAAATAGATACGCACGGAATATAGAAATGGAAGACTTAAAGAAAATTATGGGAGGCTGAGGATCGAGCTGTTGAGACAAATAAAGAAATGATTGGCATTATATATATATATATATATATATATATATATATATATATATATATATATTCACTTCCATCTCTTCACATATATATATATTATTATATATATTATAATATATATATATATATATATATATATATATATATTATATATATATAATATATATGTATATATATATATATATATTGTAGTATATATCACATCCATCTCTTCACACACACACACACACACACACAAACACACACACACACACACACATATATATATATATATATATATATATATATATATATATATGCTCCCAACTCCCATGGTAGAGCACTGTAGAGTAGACATTAATTGAAATTTCACCGTTTAGCATAAGCCGTTACTCGCCTGTCACTGTTTACAGATTTGAGTTCTCTGATGATTGTAAAAACATACGCCGTAAGTATGTATCAATTAATTGTTCACTCCAGACTGACAGCTGCTGATGGCCCCAAGAGTAAGGTACTTGGCTGAGAAAAATTCTGTCGGGTTTCGATCATATTGAGGCGCGTGGTGTAATGGTTAAAGGCAGATAAAATAGACTCGTCAACCTGAGTTTAACTCCTGGATGGGACTGTTTGCATTTTACATTGAGCTAATAACCTTAGGAAAGTCATGAATCCAACGGCACTCAATGAAACTATCTTATTAAAATGCAGTATAGTTAGAATTTGGCGGTTTGTCGAAGGGAGCGGACACGGTGGTTGTCTATTCCCCAGTAAGTCTTAAGAAAGAAAAAATAAACAATTCATTTAACAAGTATTGAATAGACTAGTAAAGAAAGAAAAAAGAAAGAAAGAAAGAAAGGAATGAGAAAAGAAAAAAAAGGGAAAAGAAAAGGTCGAAAATAGAAACAAATAAAGGGAAAAGGAAAAGATAAAAATAGGCAGAAAGGCATTTAATTTTGCACCGCGCGGTTGAAACCTTTTGTGCTTTCGGGTTATAAAGATGTCTGTGAAAAATAAACTGCGTCCTGCGTCATCTGTTGGTTCAGTAAAATGTTTATTCCTGTGTATGGGGTTAAGTGAGGGAGAGGTTTTCTCTAATTATATATAACAATCAAGTAATGAGCCCAGAAGTTTTGGTGCAAAATACAAAAACCCTTAGATAGATTCCGGACCAGATCCCGAGTTCATGTCGACCTGAATTTCTCTCCAAGAAATCACTAAGATACCAGCTATCTTCTCCATCACACCGGTAAGTTTCGCAAACTCAACTTTATACACAGGAAGGACTTTATATTGTTAGTCATTGTTTTATTTGTTCTTTAACAAATTGTTAGAATTAAACTAAGTTTTAATTCATTTGTTTGTTGCTGTTAGTCTTAAAATTAAATCCTATACTAACACTAATACACCATTTAAAAACAAAAAGAATGAACACAGACAAACCACAACCGGAGCCAGCAAAACATAAACCCTAGTCAAATAGAAGAAGACGACACTTAGAACCAGTTAAGGCGAGAAGTAATAAAATAACTCTCCTCTATATTAATAACTCTTTCTTCATTGTGAAAACAAACAAACAAACAAACAACAAACACCAAGAATAAAAAATTAAAAAAACAACAGCAAAACACTTCCATTTTGTACGCCCCGCTATTCCAGCTGATTGATTCTGTTCTTTTCTTTATTTTCCTGTTCTTCTTGTTTTCATTCAATTCTATCATTGAATCCATAGAGATTTAGTATTTGCCGATATTTCCTTCTTGTCGTAGCGATTGTTTTCACTTGATGGGATGGACTTAAGTGGAAAGGGGTTATTTTTACTTGCCACCAGGACTTGCAACAAGATGGCATTATTACCTGGGTATTTAAACTCAGACCGGGAAGCTATTTCTCTTTTTCATCTGGCATCCACTAAGATGCACTAGGCAGATTTTGTCTCTGTCCATAAAGGCTTGGTGGTCTTGCCCCACGTCACAACTATAGGCTCGTACTCATGTATGTACGTAACCTTTTCTAGACCCTAACCACGTGGCTCATATACAGTAAGTGAATCTTCTAATCTACATTTAGTGGTCTCAAGACTAACTCTATAATAACTCTTTCTGGGAAAATAGTAGGACAGATTGGGCTCTTTAATCTAGGTAATCAGGTTAGGAGAAGGAAAACTTTGAATTCAAACATGTTTAACTCCGCTCAAGAAGTTGACCTTGTGTCACATCCTGCTCGTGCGGAGGGTTTGGTATATATATATATATATATATATATATATATATATATATCCGGTTTTTGTCTATAACAAAAATTACGTCACTGCTTACGTCACATTACCCAAAATCGTCATTACATAGAATAAATACACTCAAGATTGGAACATGCAACATTAGACAGTCCTCATTGTTTTTTAAAACAAGTTTTAATAAATACATGACTGGTGTTGTATATCTATATATAGTTTGTTTTGCTTTAATACATATCTAAAGTTTACATTTCAGATTGTTTTATTTTTTAATCTTTTAATGAATTTGATGATTTTACTTACTTAGGGTACAAACTCGCTGACATTGAATTTTTATTCCCACCCCTCAGGCAATAATATGTTTCAAAAATCTATTTTTACATCGCCCGGAGGGTGTTTTTTAAAAAATATTTTGTACTATTATATATGATGATGGAAATGTTGCAGTCTTGAATATAGAGTAGTCACCGTTACTTTTCCATAAGGATCCTGGATATGACACTAAACTGTATCCATTAGGGGAGTTTTCAATTGTTGAGGGTTGTTATACAGTCACCCTTTAATTCAAATTAACATAACACAAATCTCTGATTTATAACGAACTAGAAGTGGATTCCCAGCGTCACCTAGGTAACGGAATGAACCCGGGTGTATTTATATGTTTACTTTTGAGATTTATAAATGCTGGACATTTTTACGTAGCATTTCAATGCTATTTCTATGTATATTTTAATTTGTAAATATAAATCAAACCATCATAATTTCGCGCAAAATGCAAGAACCGGTGATATTTAGTATGTGTATATATCTATTTTTTTTGTTAATTGTTTTATTTTTGTAGTTTCAACCAGACATACATAAATACATACACACCAACTGCCCGTTATATATGTATAAATGTTTTTTTCTTTACATATCTTAGTTATGATTAGGTCTGTGACCCAAGTTGAAAGACACGGAACGAGGTGTGATACGTGTGTCTTGTTCGACACCGGGGAGAAGAGAGGAGAGAATTTCTCCCATTTTTATTTTTCTTCTTTCATATCCCTTCAACACCCTTAGTACAGTATTCGTTGATCTACCTCGCGTGACATGTCAGGTGCCTTAGTACAGCACTAGCCTATCGACCCTGGCACGCGCCACCATTCACACCAGCCGCAAAAGTCATCCGTTTATTTCTACTACCACTCACGCGACTATGCGTCATTTATGTTCATGGTCTGTCTACCTCTGGTACAGAGCCCCCCTTTCTCATATCCTATATCTAACAGAGTCATCCATTTGTTGGAATTAGACTCAGAGGAAATCTAATACGGACTGGTAGTACCTGTTAGTGTAGCGTCGTCATAGGGAGTTAGCATCTAGCAGGAACAGATATGCCACGTTGTCGTTCAGAGAAATGTCAGAGGTTACAAAAACAAACTATTAGTAATTTTCAGTCAGGCCTCAAAGTTTTTTTATTACTTTCTCGTAGTGTGTGGTGTCCAGTAAGAGAGAGATAGACTGGTTAATCGTTTTTATTATAAATCTCCTTTATTCTAACTACCCCGCACGACCCTCCCTGATTTCTTTGCTTCTAGATCGCAAAATCTCTTCTGACCAAAACGTGTCACTCCCTTACTTAAGCAGAACATTTGGAACTTCTGTTTCTTTTAAAGTCATGTAGTCATTCAACTGACTGGCTGACCTACAATTGGTGCTCTGATCTGATTGACTCTGGGATGAGTATTCAACTGATTGCTTTGACTGCTAAATATTATTTTCATTTTTTTTTCCACTCTTTTCCCATAAATTAGATTACCGTTTCCTTTTCAATTTAGATTTCCAACAAGCCGTTTAATTACGTTACATTAGGGCAGAGATCTCCATACTTTTTTCACGATGGGCTGGATAATTAAAAAATAACGAGTGCGGGCCACATTATTATTGTATTCAATACTTGCTAGCCAAAACAAAATCTCTTATAGAAAGATGTAAAACCAAATTTATCTTTCCATGTTAAATTCATGGATTAATGGCGGAAAATGCGCAAAAACAAATTTATTTTCAAAACATTATTAAAAAAATTATAAATTCAAGTACCATCGGCGTAGTTTGGTGACCCCTAGGGTCTCGTCTATGGGTTAAATAAATCTGTTTTGGATAATGTTTAAGTTAATGTTTTACTACGTTAATACATTGGCTCTTTAGACATTGATATTAAGACTAAGTATGAGGTTTGTACCGTATATATTTGGGTCAATGTGGATGTGGCAAAAGAGAGAATGTCACTTATGAGTTTTTCCTTGTTTTTCCAGCAATTACCAGCATGTCTTGTTCCTCTTACCTAAATGCTTTGTGCGATAGAAGGTAAGTGGCCATACAGCTACTTTTTTGTGGGGTACTCCTTCCAGGATTGGTTCAAGACAGCATGCAATGTTTTTGTGTAGTTTTCATCTGAGGTTTTTCTTTAAGCATTTCGTTAGGATCTAATTATTAATCATATGAAAAATCCGATCTCACTGACAAGATAAACCGAGAATTCTTTCAAACTGTAGTTGTGTCAGTACTACTGTATAGCTGCACTACTTGGACTAAAGAAACACTTAGAGAAAAAGCTAGATTATATATATATATATATATATATATATATGGAAAGGAGTAACCTACTCGAGTTTCATCGATTGATTCTTCAGGGTTACATCTGTGCACTTCCAACGATCGTACTCATACCCACCGCTAAGCTACTACTCATACATTAACAAATATATATATATATATATATATATATATATATATACCTGATAAATAATATAACAAGAGTTGACATTCTTTAAAACCAACTAACCAATCAACTGATGTCTAAACAGAGTTCCGTGTAGGTATAAATCGATTTTTGAAATGGAACGGCTAGTCGTGTGTCTTTAGTATGCACTGCCCGGGGGTGAATGTTTGTTGCGTGTGCCTCACATGCTTCCTGCTTCTTCTCATTGATTACGGCCTCTGCGTATTTGTGTCCCTTTTATGGTCGCTGTGCCACTGTCATGCTTCGAAACATCTCTGTTTTCATCGTCTAACTGAATCTTCCCGGAGTCCGACAAGAAATGCCTGAAGAAGGCCAGAGGGCACAACGGCCGAAACGTTGTACAGATAACAATAAAGATGAGGACAGTAGTCCGAATAACGCAGATAATACTAATCATCAAGCCTCATCTCAAACATTCAGAGAAATAAAAAGAAACAGAAAACAAAAAAAAAAACAACAAAAAAAACAAAACACAAAAACAAGAGTCAGAGAATGAGGTATGTCGTACAAATAGAGCAGAAAGGCTTGACTACTATCAATGTCTTGCAAGATTAGCACACAAATCATTAGAGAAAAATAAACAATACAAATTAAAACAGATCCCCTTGACAGGCTGGGCGAAAGAATAATTGGTATGTGTATGATGTGTGTGTCAGCGTGCATTGTTATTTCGTATCTATTTCACAGCCGCCGGAATTTTTTTTATATCTTTAAGCGGAAAGGCGCGCTTAGTGGCGGCAGCATTGTATATCCATCCTAACAACAGAGTTAGATTAATAGCAAACACAACCGCGGACATTTTATAGGCAATAACTTCATAAGAAAAACATAAAGGGATGAACAAAATACAATATCGATTACTGTCGTTTTTCTCGATTATCTTTGCTATCGAATAAACTATTGTTGGATTCCTTTGAGAGGTCCACTTTTAGACAAGGTAACTTTAAACGTTGTCGAACGTGTAACTGGAATGTCCGAGTATGTACCCCTAGACAGAAATATATATGTGTCTATAGAAAGAATGTTAACGTATGTGTATATGTACATTATACATACGTGCACGTGGAAGTGTTTTCTGTTAGTGTAAAGGTATGTACGCAGGAATTTGTTTGCAAGTGTTTGTGTGAGAGAAATAGATTGAAACAAAAAGAAGAAAGAGTGATTAAGAGAGAGAGAGAGAGAGAGAGAGAGAGAGAGAGAGAGAGAGAGAGAGAGAGAGAGAGAGAGAGAGAGAGATGAGGACAATAGATAGAGGCAGATTAAGGGGAGAGAGAGATTAAGGGAGCGAGAAGAGAGAGAGAGAGAGAGAGAGAGAGAG
>CM042152.1:48385093-48480093 GCA_023376005.1 Doryteuthis pealeii
AAATAAATACCGTTTCATTTTTATCGTACTGTGACAGTTATTTGTTGTAAGCGTTTATCAGTCCCAGAAGTGGACAATTAGCAGTTATGATATATTAAACGAACGATAAAAAGAAAAAGCCTTCAAGAAGCACTTGAGAAACAAATCTGAGTCTGATTTATTTCGGTTTTATGTTTTTGCATACAAATCCCGACCATAGTAAAATCTGAGTGATTTTATATGGAAATAAATACTGTTACCTTGTACAAGTGTTTGTACGCTTGAGTGTTTATGGTTTTTGTTGCCATTAGTAATAACTTTAAGGATTCTTATTTTAGAATGTTAGCAGTTTATTTCCTTTTTGCTGTAAAGGATATACTCAAAATATAACATTGCGGGCTTGATTCAAAGAAATGAAATTGTAAGTAAATTTCTATATGTGTCGTTGTAGGATCTATTTTGCGTATGTGTATTAGGTTTGGTCGATTTTTCAGATTTAAAAAAAACATCAAATTGTCTATCTATGCGAAAGTTGTGTGTTAGTATACTGATACCAAAAATTAGGTATTTTTCTTGTACTATTGTTTGAGGAAATGGCATCAAATCTCGTCTACTAAAATGCACTAAAAATCCTTGTTTTCTAACTCTTTGCCAATCAAATTTTCTCATGGAAGTATAAAATCTTCTCGGTATTTTTTGCTTTTAAAGTTCACTATCTATTCACCCCGGAACTCATTTTATTAAAAGTAAAGTCTAATTATTATTGCAATGTGAGTCCTTCTGCACTATTATGATGAACTAACTATTAGTTTTGTACTTTACCCCAGACACGAGTGTCCGGTAGTTTAGGTAAGTACCCACATCCAAATAAGTGGTTCTTATTGAGTATTAAGTATTAAATTGTATTTGTGACATACGTCTGTGATTGGTTTAAACAGTTAATGCTATGCTACACAACAGGACTACATATCATTTAATTATTATAAAAAAAATAACATTTTTTTGGTCAGGTATCTAGAAAGCATGCTAATCCATGAAATTATTATTATCAATTTATAGCCAGGTTCCAGTCGTCAGCAAATATTCAAGGAATGAGGGAAATTGAAAAAGACAAACACCAAATACCAACACAAAACAATATGAAACTTTAAATGCGAAAACAATAATTTTACGTAATAAGACTGACTATCCTTTTTCTAAGAATTGTGCTACTTATACATTTAAAAAGGTTTTAATTAATTTTTAAAAAGATGATATTTTTCCATGTTGTGTTTTCTGTGTTCCATTGGTTGATACTTAATAAGAACCACTTGTTTGGATGTGGGTACTTACCTAAATTACCGGACCCTCGTGTCTGGGGTTCAGAGTGCTTCGGACTCTGAGCCGGATAAGTAATGTTAACAGCGTTGATCTCAGGACGCTATCCGCCCAGGCAATACTTGCCACCTTGATTTAAAGGGGCAGAGCTGTGTTTATTGCCCAGTGCCTTAGGCGCTCCTCTTGAGGAGGAATGCCGACGGGATCAATGCATTTTTTGCACCTACCACCCATGAGTCTTGGCTCGATGGTGGACCCACATTAAAATGTCATTGTCACACCCTCATAAGTGGGATGATTAGTAAATACCCTTATCTGCTGCTATTCTGTATTTGTCGTTGGGCTGGCATTGGATATTACTTGATATCTTCTTGGCTTCTTTCTGGGATGGTTTGTTTGTGCGGTTGATAGTTTTTTTGAATAACGAACACAAGAGGTTCTTGTTTTGGTTTTTTTCTTTGAGTTCATTCATTTTTTTAATTTTTTTTTACTTAACCAAAGTACAATCGCGGGAGGACGGACTACATGTCTTCAAACACACAGCCAAGACTGTCCCATTCATTATTCCCATTTCACTCCTCAAACTGACAGCACTTTTCGACCAATTAGAAACCAACAGGTCATCCATTCACACGTCACACTTAATAAAATTTATTTCCACTACTGCATAACATATAACTAAAATCTTGGGTTTTTCTCATTATTTTATAAAAAGACGTACTTATATATATGAAGGAGAAAAACCCAAGAAAATGTTTAATTCGTGGAGAAGTTATTCATTAATTATTTCTATCTTTCGCATTAAAAAAAAATATTTAAAATGTTTAACAAACCACAAAAAGGTTATGGAAAATGTACTGATGAAATAACATGCCCATTTCTTGAATATATATATATATATATATATATATATATATATATATATATATATATATATATATATATTAATAATGTAGTTTGCTGTATTTAAAAGTAAACAGTGTTAAATATCATTGATAGAACATGTATATCTAAGTTAGAGTAGAAGACATGAAATCAACCACACTTGGTTACTGACAGTATATATATATATATATATATATATATATATATATATATATATATATGTGTGTGTGTGTGTGTGTGTGTGTGTGTATGTGTTTGTATATATATATATATATGTGTATGTGTGTGTGTGTGTGTGTGTGTGTGTTTATTCAATATCGACTTACTGTTTGAAATATGGCATACATCATATATAGAGAGTTTATATATATATATATATACACACACACACACACACACACACACACATATATATATATATATATATATATATATATATATATATATATATGTGTGTGTGTGTGTGCGTGTGTGTGTTTCCCGCGTGTAAATGTGCGTGCGTATATGTGCATATGATGTCGAGAAGCAAATGAGTCAACTCTAGCAGACATTTGGACACACCCATTTGTTCAGATTTATATATATATATATATATATATATATATATATATATATATATATTGTCCTCTTACTTACCTCCTCCCCCCACCACACACCCTTAAAGAATATTTGAAAATTATTTTATATCTGTATACTTCAATTACACTGAGATTTCGCAGAAACTTTCAAATCTCCACAAACAAGAATCATTTTATTATGGTTTGGGGAATTCAATTTGGCCAGGAGTGGCAAGCATTTCAAATATCTTTGAGAAACGGCAATATTTTGACATAAATACAATTAATATTCCCTTTTGCCCGCATCCCTCTGTGACTGACACAACACGAGAGATATAAATGGGGCTTTGTTCCTGTTGATATAAATAAATGTGACTTCGATTCGTGTCGTTAAACAGTTTGGGCCCGGGTTCAATCCCGCTGCAATCAGCAAATATTCTCTTCTCTACAATGTTTGTTTTGTTTTGTTTTACGAAATATCAACCTCAATGGGTTATTTAATGCCATCTAAGTTGCGAATTAATAGCGATAGTTTGGTAGAAAACAAATGTATATATGTATATATTTAAACTATTGTTCAATTACTCGTATTTTTTTAGTACAATCCCACTTCTTTTAGGAAATGTAAAATCCAGGATTATATTATTTTCGTGAAAAGTTTTACAAATTATTACCTTGGTAGTATTTTTTCGCACTAGATCAAAATCTACACACTCTAGCAGTATATGTTCCACTATAAATTTCTCTTGGCATGTAGTACATATTGGGGATCCTGCGCCCTCTAGTAAATGATGATAGTTGATGTAGGTGTGGCCTATGCAAAGGTCGGTCAGCACAATCTGTTCTTTTCTATTTTGGTTGTATTTTAAGTTTCATTCTCCAATGGTAGGTTTAATGTTTTGAAGTTTTTTTTAATAAGAGCATTCCAATAATTTTGCTATTTTTTTTAAATGATAATTATTTTCACAACTGTTTTATAATCAGTATATGGTATTTTTAATTTTATTGGGTCTTTCATAGCTTTCTTTGCTTCCGAATCTGCCCTATCATTTCCATGTATACCAAGGTGGCTTGCTACAATGTTTTGCTTATTAACAATGTTCTTTTTATTATATTAAGTGTATCAAAAATGTTCGTATTTTGATCAATATATTAATACTCGTCTTCTTCATTTATACGATATTATTATATAATTGCAACACGCCTAGGTTAAACGAGATACCGTCCAAATCGTCCAAGATGAAATGCAAAAATGTAAATCTTGATTATCTGGAGTTGCTTATCCGCCGAATTCTTATTACTAATGAGTTCGTCTCCTCAGCTAAATAATGGACAATAACGTTTTTATTATAAAACAAGAAAGGAAAGAAAAAGGAATTGCTGCTGAGAAAAAAACATAATAAGAAAGAAATAACGTTCTGGAGGACTGCAGAAAGTGGATCACCCCTTCAACACCATTGCTCTCTGGTTCACACTGACCCGGAGTCGTAGTACTTGATTGGGTCCCATTGTTACATAATCTATGCGGTTGCATAGATTATTGCCAACCCCCTGTATTTCTGAAGAGATGGCTCCTTTTCATATCAGGGGCGGGATTTTCCATGGAATATTACAGAAAGCCAGCGAAATACGTTTACATAAATAATATGGTTTTATGGTTGATGAATGTCTTGGCAACAAGACTGATCTAGAAGAAGAAATGAATTAAGTGCGACCGACCACCAAGATGAAGTCCAGACGCTGGAAGAAGAACGTAAGATACCAAAGATAAGCAGAAGAATAATAGAAGTAAGTAAGGAAAGGGTATACAACACCATCTATGGATTAAATAGTAAACTGTGTTTATAAAAAAATTGAGTATCAATTAAGAATGAACTTATTTCAAAACTTTGTCGGCATTGAATGACCCACTGAGGTTGATATGCCTTAAAACTAAACCACCTGTTTTTTAACGCAGTATGCAGCAAAGGTTAGCAGACACCAATCTGAGACGCTTATTTAACGTGATTGAATTAAAGTAATTATAACTGGTCTTGTTACAACCAGTATGCAAATTACCCACATCATATTTTATGTAAACCTTTCTTTCCTAATGATATATAGGACACATTGCAGTATTTTAAACGCGCTAATAGGATGGGCTGTTTTGCGGCAAATCTGACTCAGATTTTCATAGAGACATCGTTAATGAATAAGATAATAAATGCGATTGATTCTGTGTTAATGATTTTGACTGACTATAAATTAAATACTCATTAATACACCATTGTTTATCGTGACGTAAGCGGTGATGTGGTTTCGGTTATAGACAGACAGACACCGAATCTCCGTAATTGGATTTATGACTTCAAATATGCATATAAAGAAACAAACAATAGCATTTTATTGATGCCAATATGAACACACTCCAAGACACACACCAACAGAAAGAAAGACAGAAAAAAGAAAGAAAGTCATACGGACAAAAGGCATGAAAGAAAGAAAGAAAGAAAGACATACAGACAGAAAGAAAGAAAGAAAGAAAGAAAGAAAGAAAAAAGGCATGAAAAAAAGACAGACAGAAAGAAAGAAAGACAGAAAGAAGCCTGACTGGTGATAAATTGATCAGGTTTCCATCCTGGCTGGTAACGTGCAAATGGTCAACCACACTGAAAAGACTTGATATGTCGAAACACGGTGTCGGTGGATGACACACACACACACACACACACACACACACACACACACATATATATATATATATATATATATATATATATATATATATAAGGGTAGGTTGATTTTACATTCCGGCCCAGAACGTGAGCGTTATTTGAACCTCTCGTGTCAAACGATTAAATTTTCCTCCTTTTTTCATTCAACAAAATGTGCTCTGTTGAAGACCAGTGTTTATAAAGTGCTTTTTTACAATTGTCTTCATATTAATCTTAAAAGAATTTCAATTGAATCACACTTTACAAACCCCAGCTGTAGCTACTCATAGTTGGCGAGGGTCGGTATCGAACTAGGAACCTTGTGGTTTCTAGCCGAACGCTCTACCGACTGATAAACTTATTGACCCATCCATCTACGTATTAATAATTTTGACTATGATTTTAAATTAGATACTCATTGATTGGCAATTGAGTATCGGGACGTAGTTTCGGTTACAGACAGACAGACACCGAATCCCCATTACAATTGGATTTATAATTACGAATATGTATATAAAAACAGGCATATCATTTTATTGTGACCTATATGCATACACACACCAAGACACACACCAACATGAACACACACACATACATGCTTGTATTGTTATAGGTGTCTTTACTTTAAAGAAATATAAAGGACAGAAAGAGGGGAGAGGGGTAAGATAGGAGGTATAAAGAGGGATATATAAAGAGAGACATCTTCAGGGAAGATCTGGATGGATTAGAAGTTGTGCAAAAGGAGAGATGGAGAGAGACAGACACAGATAGATAGATAGATAGATAGAGAGAGAGAGAGAGAGAGAGAGAGAGAGAGAGAGAGAAAGGGAGAGAGACAAAGATAGATAGATAGATAGATAGAGAGAGAGAGAGAGAGAGAGAGAGAGAAGAGAGAGAGAGAGAGAGAGAGAGAAAGGGATATAAAGAAAGACATGAGCATGTACAGAAATCATTCAGCGTAGATCTCGAAGAGTGTGGGCTTAGAATTGTACAGAAGAGGGGAGGGAGAGAATGAGAGAGAGAGAATGAGAGAGAGAGGAGATAGAGAGAGGGATATAAAGAAAGACATGGACATGTATAGAAATCATTCAGGGTAGATCTCAATGAGGGGGCTTAGAATTTGTACAGAGAGGGGAGAGAAAGAGAGAGAGAGAGAGAAGAGAGAGAGAGAGAGAGAGAGAGAGAGAGAGAGAGAGGGGGAAGAGGAGGGAAAGGAGGGGGGATATGGAGAGAATGTAAATATTATAACTTATAGACCTATCCAAGAAGGCAATAACTTAGAGCCTTTGTACCCGCTCTTTCTCCTAATCATCTTGGTGCAAGGCATTTCCGCCATAAGCCAATAGTTCAGGTGGTTAACAGATGCGTTCAGAGATGAAATAATTGCTCTCTCTCTCTCTCTTTTCTCCCTCTCCCCCATCTCTCTCTCTCTCTCTCTCTCTCTCTCTCTCTCTCTATATATATATATATATATATATATATATATATATCACATGATGGTTAGCATCTATTTGTTTGTAAATTGGGATATATTTGTATTAGTTGCTCCAAGCTTGTGACACATTTGCCAGGATCTCTGGAATGTTTATCATAGATGATGAGGAAGTAACAGGGTATTTACTATCACCAATTTTTCAAAACAATTCGGTAAAATCCGAGGCTTCTTAATTCTCAGTAAGATGAACCCTCATCCTAGTGGTCAGCTTTTTGATAATGACATGAAATCAAAAATAGGACTCCTTCGCGATGGCCTTAAAATATTGGCTCTTGTCCCAATCTTCTCTGTACATTAATGCTACAATTCCACCTGATTACTCTCTCTGTCTCTCTCTCTCTCTCCTCCTCTCTCTGTCTCTGTCTGTGTCTCTCTCCCTATTTACCATGCCCACGGGAAGAAAGGATGAATTCATGCCTTTTCTAGGAGTATTAGAGGTAAGTGAACGCAAGCCACCTCGTCCACCATTTGAACTCTGGTTGCCGGTACATTTTTCTACGGTGTTGACTGTCACAGTGAGCACGCATCATAAGTAAGTAAAGATCCTTTGAGAGAGATCGATTGAGAGAGGGGGTCGATAGAGAGAGAGAGAGAGAGAGAGAGAGAGAGAGAGAGAGAGAGAGATAATATATATATATATATATATATATATATATATATGCACCCATAAATTTGGTACGAGCTCTCTAATTGGTAATTTAAATTAACTCTCACAACATATATATATATACTAGCAAATATATAAGTATTTATAATATATGAAACTGAATATATATATATGTAAATAAGGCTCATAGGGCAAATTAGGTAAACCGCTATCAATCTCTCCTAAATGACCGTAAAATACATAAACAAAACCTATGTACTTAATAGTTTAAAAACACCAGTCCGGCTACAGCTGTCAGTGGACGAGGGGATAAGATATCAGGCTGCAAACGGTCGGTCTGTTTCGACCCTAGCCAAAGATAATGTGTCTAGCCACACTGAAGAGTTGTGAAACGCCGAAACGTGTCTGTGGATGACTTATTAAATATATATATATATATATATATATATATATATATATATATATTATAGATATTTTCTAAATGTAGATATCCACATCTTTAACTGTTTCAGTCTTCATATTTTGAGTATATCAGAGCTTCGGTTTTATCAAAAAATTGTTTGTTCTAAAAATTACAATTGACTACAAAAGACTACAAACGCACTGAACTCTCTCTCTCTCTCTCCCTCTCTTTCTCTCTCTCTCTTTATAGGGTTCTTATATTTGTTTCTCTATTTATCTGTGTTTGTCTCTATCTGTTTCTCTCCCTTTATCTCTCTCTATCTCTTTATCTGATATATATATATATATATATATATATATATATATATATATATATATATGCAGTGAGAGAGTGAGAGACAGGGGAGAAAGAAATAGAGGAGATAGAGAGACAGTGAGAAGGAGAGAAAAAATAAAGAAAGATAAATATAGGAGGGAGAACAGAAGAGATAAATAGAGGAGGGATAGAACTAGAGGAGAGAGAGAGAAAGAGTGGAAGAAAGAGAGAAATAGAGTAGGAGATATAGAAAGAGAAGAGAAGGAGAGATAAATATAAGAAAGGAAGAAAGAGGAAGAAAGAGAGACATAGAATAGGAGATAGAGTTATATTCATAGATGAGTGGCGTAAGATGCACAAAAACAAATTTAACCAACATTTATTTTCAAAACATAATCAAAAGTTTAGTGAGATTTGTGAAACTCAAGTTTACCTTTCAAGATATCGTCAGTGTTTGGTTTGAAATTGCTACATCTAATCAAGAGAATTGCTTTCAAATGTTTATCAGTCAATTTTGTTCGATGGTTGATTCTGTAGTCAAGTCCGTGAGGATTTATTAGGCTTAACATGGTATTTAAATTCAAGTAGTATCAGAACGTCTCGCATTCTGGATTTTAACAAACAAATTCAAGTACAGTTATAAGAAATCTGAGGTAGGAGTTATCGTCCTTGTCTACGAGCCTCTCTATCGAACCAACCAATCACAGGCCAGTATACTTTGGCGGCAAAGCCAAAGAGGCAAATTCTTTCTCGCTCTTTTCTGATCGACCAGCACCGGAGTCAGACCTAAAAAAAAGGGTCTCTCTCATATCTTCCTGAACGACCAGAGTATCCGTAGCAAGGGACTTCGATAATTCCCCTACCTCAGGATTTCAGCTAAGTGGTTTATTATTCTATGTATAACATTCCGCAGACAAATAAAGTTTGCAACAACTCTTATGTATGCCAATAATACATGTTTATTCCCATTCTGAGTTTGTGTTCGTTTTATTCTTTTGACTTGTCTGTCACCATTCGTGATCTGAATCACCATACCGTCGGCGGGCCAGGTAAAATGCACGCGGATCGTAGTTTTGTGAGCCCTACTCTAAAGAATAAAGCCAAACACTCAGTGTCTCAAAATGTCCCTTTTCAGTGTTCTATGAGCAGAAATCTCAAGACGGAACAAATTTGATTACTCGTAGCGAGAAGTCAAATTGGGTCCGTCTTGAGGCGTCCACTTTGTAAAGAAAATTGGAAAATTACGGTTCATTTTATGTTTGTTTCCATGGGGATAAAATAGTCTGTCCATCCAGACTTTCTGTATACATGCCGTACACATAATTTTGTTTGTACACGCATGTATCGGTTGTAATTCCTATAAAGTGATCAATATTCAGCTGTGTTACAAGTTGAATCTGTTCACCTTATACGTATTTCAACATGGCGCTGCGAACAGCAATGGAACCTGAAGATTGGGAAAGCTACTTTACTCAGCTAAAAGTTATGCTGCAACCTTTGCAAATGAAAAGCTGAGGAACGAGATTTTTCAAATTATAAATCGGGCCATGCTAACAGGGTTGGGAATCACATTAATGAGAGAAGCTATATATATCCTTAAACAAGCTAAGGATCTCTCTACCCAGACAGCCTATGCTAAAGCACCGTCAGCCAAGTTCCCCAACTCCACTTTGAAATGAAACAATTCAGAAAATTTCGGATCGATTGGGAAGTTTTAACCAGAAAGACAGACTGTAACCGAATACAGGCTCAGTACCAACTACTAGAACACAGTCATCTGTTGGATATATATGGAACCCAGTATCCACACTAAAACCAGCAGATGACTATTTCTGGTAGTTGGTACAAAGCCTGTATTAGGTTACAGGTGTCTTTTTTTCTGGTGACTGGACACTAATCACAACCCTTCCTGTGAAAGTGAGTATTAAGTTGATTATACAGTACTTAGCTCCCATACTTTTTTGTTGAAGTATTTTAGGGTATAAGGTGTGCTAAAGAACAATTTATATTCATAGATTGTTCCAAAACAGCGTTTGACGGAGAACGAGAAAGGACATTGTCTTGCCTGCTGGGATCGCACTCGCGTCCTCCCGCATGCAAAAACAAATGCGTTTTGGGCACTGGACGGACGCGAGGTTCGAATGAAGTGCCCGGATGTTTGGCTAATATGCCCATAAATAACAAGTGAGTCGAGCGCTGGACAGTCAGCAGCAGCAGTCGACGACGAAGCGCTTTTCAGTAAAGAAATGGATTTTAGTCGAACAGAAACAAAACTAAATAGGAAATGTGATTTTGAACTGCTAAAGATTATTTCGACTACGACGACGGATTTTCCAGCTGCTAGACGAAGAATGTTTTGACCAACAGAGGGTCTGGCTTGTGAGAAGACGGAAAACTCACTTGTTTTTAGTTCCCCCTCGGCGGGAGCTTGTTGATTCGAAGGTCTATTTCGCCCCATATATTTTTCCCCCTTCTATACAGCTGTGGTTGAATTGGCCAATAAAAAACGCTCAAACGTGTATTTAATTTACAGTTTAAAGGCGTTGATAAATCTTCATAAAATTACTCACTGGAAAGACTGCTTAGCCTCTACTTTGAAGAAAGGATCAACGGACACGGATTATATCTAATACTTATTTCTGGTTTTCGAGGACAGGTCAACAAAAAGATTATACAAATTTCTACTTCAACACAAATCTGATACAACTCTTACTTTGAGGACATATCAACAGACAAGGATTAAACCTGATACTACATCTTTCTACTTCAAGAAAGGATCAAGTTTTATGCCACAAAGAATCTCCACAGTCCTTCAACTACAGCCTAAAATGACTACACGAATTGTAACATCTGTTGTCATGATGATGTTAGTATATTTCCACACGCAAAGATCCAGTTGTAAATGCCTAAAACATTTCAAACTCTCAGTTTCCCGCAGTAGTTTAATCAATGGAGTTATTTAATTTAATTTTCCATTAACGTTTTCTAAAGGACGATTGTATTTTGCGCGCAAATCTTTTATGCTTGAGGGATATTAATTTAATGTGGGAAGATTCCCAGTGGCGTAGTGGTTAAGGTGCTGGACTGCAACATCATAAGAAGCGAGTTCAATATCCAGACGTGCCACAACATTTTTTTAGACTAATACCCTTGTGAACGATAAGAATACACCCATCCCATCAGTTATGGGTTAAATAGTACGGTTACTCTTTTTCTAAAAGGATGGCTTTGGCTTTGAATAAACCCCAAAGGTTGATATGCCGTTAAATAAAGAAACTAAACCAACCTAATATGAAGTTCTTCTGGGTTGACAGTTACCAACATGTCGACAGTACTGTGTTTTGTTGATATATTTCTTCAGACTGGATGTGTTATTGTGTTTAAAAAATCCAGCACACTGGTGTTCCCATAACTTGGGGAAGTTCAACTCTGACCCGGAATGGTAGTGCTTGTTAAGGTCTCATCTATAAGGAAAATAGAAAATATGAGTTTTAAAAACTGTGTTAAAAATTGAGTTTAAACAATGAATACTCATCCAGAATCAATAAAACAAAACGACTTCGGCATAAAATAAGCCAACAAGTTTAAACTTGCCGTAAAGCGCATCAGTCCAAACCAAACAAACCTAATGCTGGAATTTAGAAAATTCGTTATATTATTTTTAATACAGAGTGTATAATAAACTGCAATATAGGTCTACGGTCTAGTTCTTCTACAAGGACAACTTTGGCATTAAATAACCCACGAAAGTTGATATACCATTAAACAAAGAAACCAAACCAAATCAAGCAGTTTATAAATATTGCTACATTAATTTTGGGGCCGGGTTAACTCAGTCGGTAGAGCGTTGGGCTAGAAACCACAAGGTTCCTAGTTCGATACCCGTCCTCGGAAAGCAAGGAGCTGATAGGTGTGGCGCTCCACCCTAGACGCTAAAAAAACAATCTCCTTGGTCTAGCGCTATTGAAAAGGGGATAGACTCCCTCGCTGACTGGCTGATACCGACTTTAGGCCGCCCCGATGACTTTTTTACTTACATTAATTTTAAACACACTCTATGATAAACTGTATATTAAGTCTAGGGTCTACTGTTCTTCTACAAGGACGGCTTTGATATTAAACAACCCATGAAGGTTGATATGCATTAAATCAAAGAAAGCAAACCAAATCTAGTAGTTTAAAAGTATTGCTACATTCTTTTTATACACACTGTATAATAACTGCATATTAGGTCTACGAAGATAAAGGGTAAAGAAACACTCCTCGGACATTAGGAAATGTATTCCTCTTTTAGAATTAGATTAGATACACCTCGTATTACAGTATACTTAATCCTATAAACAAGTATATAGATTTCTGGCTCATTCACTTCCAAAAACAAAATATTACTCCCTTCCCAAAAGAAAGAAAAAAACAATAATGGCAACAAAAATGCGCCAAATAACTGCACAAATAAAATAAATTAGCTGGAATCTAATATATCATTTATCTACATGCTACCTTTGTTGGTGCAGAGGAAAATCAGGCGACTTCCGTGTATTAATTTTCATCGATTGTCCAATTGTAAATCAGAACTCTATCGAGCAAGCCTCTTTCTCGCTCTCCTATCCTTTAGATTATTATTATTATTATTATTAATAATAATAATAATAATAATAATAATAATAATAAAAAAATAAAAAACAGAATATCAGCTGTCCTCTCGTGTCTTCGTTTTTTTTCGTCGATAATTCATTTTTATCATTGCTACATATTTATTTTTTCTCGTATCTTTTTTTATATTATATTATTATTATCCTCTCGTAATCTATTCATCTTTCTTTCTTTCTTTTTCTTTTTTGTTGTTGTTGTTATTACTACGATTTATCCGTCGCGAATACTTGTGTGTTGGTTTTTCTGACAGCCCTTCCCATCCCTCCGGCTTGGTCGGCTCGACTGTCTCGCCGGTCACCTGTTGAGTAATTACAGCCAAGCGCTGAAATAATTGCTGAAGTCCGCATCCCGCCAAAACCACCGCATTGCCTTAAGCTCATTTATCCTCGCGCCATATTCGTCGCCATATTTAATGGCGGACAGTTATAGAGAGATAGCACAGTCCACCTGCAAAGCAACCTAATCTGCAGTGGGTCTGATAGCGTTCGTTTATTAACCCTATCCTGACAATTGGCAGTAGGCTATAAAGTCTTCGTAATTGTGTCGTTTTATTACAAGTTTAAATTTTTCTTTCCGTTGCTTGTTTTTTTTTTTTGTCTTTAGATTTCCTGATTACCCCTCATTTTTATTTGTTTTATTTTTTGAAAAACATTCTAGTGACTTCCAACGATTTCCGCATCTCTCTTCTTCCTCCCCCCCCCTCTCTCTCTGTCTCTGGCTTCCTGCACGTAATTTTTTTTCGATTTGGTATCTTTCTCTTCAACGCATACTCTCTTTCTTTTCTTTTTTTTTCTCTTTCTCTTCCTCCCCCCTCTCTCTCTATCTCTCTATCTATCTCTATATTTATTGCTGGCTCTCTGGTTTTCAGCAAGTAACTTTTTTTATTTATTGTTAAACTTTCTTTTCAACGCATACTCTCTCTCCCTCTCTCCCTCTCTCGCCCCCCTCTCTCTCTCTCTCTTCTCTCTCTCTCTCTCTCTCTCTGGCTTTCTGCAAGTAATTTTTTTTCCGATTTGCTATCTTTCTCTTCAACGCATACTCTCTCTTTCTTTTCTCTTTTCTCTTCCTACCCCCCTCTCTCTCTAATCTCTATCTCTATATTTATTGCTGGCTCTCTGGCTTTCAGCAAGTAACTTTTTTCTTTTATTTGTTAATTTTTCTCTTCAACGCATACTCTGTCTCTCTCTCTCTTTCTCTCTCTCTCCCTCTCCCTCCCCCTCTCTCTCTTCTGGCTTTCTGCAAGTAATTTTTTTTCGATTTGCTATCTTTCTCTTCAACGCATACTCTCTCTTCTTTTCTATTCTCTTCTCCCCTCCCTCCCATATTCTCTCTCTCTCCTCTCTCTCTCTCTCTCTCTCTCTCTCTCTCTCTCTCTATCAGCAAGTAACTTTTTTCTTTTTTTGTTACTTTCCTCTTCAACGCATACTCTCTCTCTCTCTTTCTCTCTTATCTCACTAATCTATATTTTGAATATATTCTCACTCCCATCTCTCTTTCTATTATGTGGTGATATTACACTTCACACACATTCTTTCATTCTCCTTTCTACCGCATTGTCCTTTCTTTCCTTGTTCCTTTTTCTTGTTCTTAGTACCATTATCTTCAACCACATCCTTCTTCTCAAAATGTGTTCCAAAAAGTGTTCAAATACTAAATTTAGAAAAAAGAATGAGAACCCCAAGAGAATGAATAACCAAAATTACAGACTCCGAGGCATGGCGTTTGGAGTAAAGACACACCAACACCAAACATAGTTGTAAAAAACCATACGATTCCAAAGTCATGTCCAACAAATGGCAATAAAAGACCAAAATCTGAATTGGGACGAGCCAATCCAGTAGATTGCTTATAAACTGCTAACAAAATCTTCACACAGAAACATGAGAAATATATACAAAAGACAACATAAGAACTGCAGTTGGCAGCTATAAATTCAGCGGATACGAAGTCTAGCAACGTATTCACTGTAACAGGACAACTACAGTTACTCCACCCCGCATAAAACAGATACACAATCACATGTAGTCAGGTCACACAACAGAACTCAGAAAGCAAGAATTCTCACTGAGTAAGTAACTTCATAATAATGAATTTATTGTGTACAGTGCTCAGGTGCACACAATCAAAGTCTCGTGTCTAGTACATAGATAATGTATCTTCGGCATAAGAGATAACCCAATAGGGTTGACATGTCATAAATTCACAACAATTACTAAATTTAGTAATCTCTTTCACGCACTTTTATATTTGTTTTTATTGTCTCATACCCCACCTGTATGGACTGGGCACAAGGCTCCGTTTAAACGTGGGCCCACCCACAGCCCGAAGCTAAGGATGGGAGAGAACAAAATTGCGTCGATCTCCATCGCTCCCTCAAGGCAAAACCCAGCCCTGTCCCCAAAGGGCGGCACGTATTGCCTGGAGGGATGGCCCTCTGGATTCGACGCTATTATTATAACCTAACCGGTCCAGCGGCCGAAGCTCCCGACCCCCAGTCGAAACTGGGTGAGGAAGTATATATTTTATATTTGTTATTCGACTCTAAAATAATGTATTCTAGTTTAGTGAACTACTTTGTTGCTCTCTTTATAGCATTTATTCGTCTTTAGTTCTACTCCAACCAATAAAAGATTTTGGGGTTAAAAAAGAAGAGTTTTTCAAATTTCATAAAGAGATACGTAATAGCTTTCAAAATCAATTCAGCTTGTATCATTTTTTCCCAGTCCACTTCCTATCTATCCCAGACTAGGTCTGGTACATATACCTCCCAGCAAAAAATTTTCCCGAGAAGGTCGAAAAGGGAGATTTTTCAAATTTCATTGAGTATGTTAGAAAGCTAGGTTATCAGACAGTGTAGTGATTAGTATTATCTGCGTTATTCGGACTAATTTGTCCCATCATTCATTGTTATTGTGTACAACGTACGGTCGATATGCCTCCGCCTTCTTCAGTATTTCTTGAAGAAAGAAAAAGGAAAAGAAAGAAACAAGAATAAATTAAGAAAGTTTACTGTTTTGTCAAACCTTTGGTTTCTGAAAACCAAAACATTCAAAACAGAAAGAAAGAAAGAAAGAAAGAAAAAGAAAAGAAAGAAGAAGAAGAGAAAGATAAAAAGAAAATATAATAGAAAGTTGTTTTTGCTGTATTTCTGCTGTAAAACATTCAAAAGAAAGAAAGAGAAAAGAATAGAGGAAAGGAAAGAAAGACAAGAAAGAATGAAGGATACAAATAGTTCGTTAACATTTCAAAACAAGAAAGAAAAAAAGAAAGAAAAGGAAAGAAAAAGAAAGGTAAAAGAAGAAAAGAATATTAAAGAAAAAGTCTTGGTAACTTCNAAACAAGAAAGAAAGAAAAGAAAGAAAGAAAGAAAAGAAAGAAAAGAAACAGAATATAAGAAAGTGACATTCAAAAACAAGCAAAGAAGAAAATGAAAGAAGAAAGAATGAAAGAAAAGTGTAATATTCAAGAAACAAGAAAGAAGAAAAAGAAAGAAAGAAAGAAAAGAAAAAGAAAGAAGGCAAAAGTGTAATATTCAAAACAAGAAAGAAAGAAAAGAAAAGAAAAGAAAAGAAGAAAGAAAGAAAGAAAGAAAAAAGAAAAGTGTAATTTCAAAAACAAGAAAGAAAGAAAAGAACAAGAAAAGAATGAAGAAAAGTGTAATATTATCAAAAACAACGAAAGACAGAAAAGAAATGAAAGAAAGAAAAGAAAGAAAGAAAGAAGAAAAGTGTAATATTTCAAGAACAAGAAAGAAAAGAAAGAAAAGAAAGAAAAGAAAGAAAGAAAGAAAGCCAAGAAAAAAAAGAAAAGTGGAATATCAAAAACAAGGAAAGAAGAAACTGAAAGGAAGAAGAAAAAGAAACATACACACAGCGACACACACACACACACACATTACATAAGATGTACAAGTGTGTTTTTTTGCATTTTGGTTAAAAAGAGTTAAAAGTTGTAACTTTGTCCAATTTTATTCAAATGTCTTGGTGTTTTGTTTTGTTTGTTTTGTTTATCGGCATATGCAACAACTCAGTGGGTCATTTTAAATCGCCGAAAACGATTTGAAATCGAATTCACTCCTCTTAACATTTAGATGCATTGAGGTGACATTCTGGTTTATAAACTAATCGTTGTTTTCTACATTCAACCTCATAGATGTGACCTTAGAGCCTATGTAGTTGCTTCACTACCACCTAATTTGGTCGGTTTAGGGGACCCGAAAGGTTAATTACATCAACGGTGTCTGCCAATAGCCATTACGGTAGTGTGATCAGTAGTACTATAAAAAGGAAGGTTGCCCCAGGGATACAGTCAAGATGGAAGGAGATGCATATTTTGGCCGCACTCCGCAATTCCGGGCCGGGTGCTCCAATCTCAACAGACCCAGATCGACAATAAACTTGCGAACATCACGCATCAGAAAGAGTTTAACGTCATGTCCCAGGCACAATCGTACAGCAACTAGTTGCCGTTATCCCCCCTCAGTGACCCTATCGCCTTCTAGCGACAGGAAACAGCACGCTTTGTCTCATAAAGATAACACAAGGTGGAGATTGAGGCTTATGTCAATAGGCCCATGGGAAGGGGACATGCGATGGTTCGTGGGACATAGTCTATAATGAGAGGGGGTCCTCAGACTTAGGGAAAATAGAGAGCTGGCACCTTGGTACCGACGCCCGATCTGAATGGGTGATGTCGGGAGACTTCTCTCTCGGAGCACCGCACGTAATCTACTGTCTATGAAAGAATCTAGGCGTATAAAATGGGAGCTGTGGTCTACATAACTTGTCATCTGTGGATACTGATATAACGCATGGGCACTATGGGAATTCGTCAATCCTTCTACAGCTCTCACGACTTATGGGGAACGCCATAGAACAGGGCGCCGGAACGGACGTTGCCGATAACCATGTGTTGTTTCTATTGTTACGGCGGTTCTATAGCCCCTCTGTTGAGAGGTAATCGAATAACATAAGTCGAAGTGTGAGGTACTATGAGGAAAAGCCTTCCTGGACATTCAGTCCAGAAGCAGGGCCATCTAATTGTTACACTAATCAACTTAGATTTTTTCCTCGGGCTTACACGAAAAGATCGGAGATCTCTATCGTGTGTTAAGGCAATGTATCCTGAGCATCATTATTTCGCGCGTTTTGGTTACTTTATCGATACTTACGTCTAGTGGTTTATTTATAAATCAAGCTCGCCCAAACTAGACGAATAAATTATGAGATATATTAGATGCTGATACGCAGCCCGAAATTCACGTTCTCAAATGGGCTATCAAGTCAACTAAACATCATGATATATATGAACTTTAATTTTAAATATGCTTACAACGCACAATTCACAGATATCACACACAGCAAAACACAGTTACACATTCTTAAAACACTATTTTCTCTGGCCGGGTTTGAAGGAAATCACTAACGATACATCAATTATTCCGTAGGTCACAGTAGAGTCGAGACACTATTCCACACGCACCAGGAGCGGGCTTAAGCACTATTCGTAAAATCTCATCTAATTGTAGGGTAGAACAAAAGATCTCGTTGCGTGAGACGGTGAGACATCGAAATTGAAAATTGACGATACATGCAGCCCGAACAAAGTATACCGCTCATCTCACACTAAAACACCTTAACCATTAAAACAACACAGACAAAATACCTTAAAAAAAAACACACAGCCCCTCTCAATGGTCCTACCATCGGGTTCTGATATCTGGCACTCGCCAACTCACAGTCAGAGGGTGCAGTAAAACGCTACTAGGCGCACTCTCACTACGGTAAAGCGAGTTTGGCTGATGGCAGGTGGGCGCTGCCAACGTCCCAGAAACGCAACAACAATCTCCTTGTCCACCAAAAGTTTTTCAAAAGGTAGGGGAACTGTTAGTTCAGGACCAATGAACTATAAAGGTGGATAGACTCACCACTACAACCTAGTACCTCGGCATAGAATACAGCTATAGGGCAACTAATTAAACACTGAGGCGGAGAGACTACAATACCCAGCAAAGCCCCTACACAATGATCTACACAGACTGCAAACTCAAGTATAGAATTACAAGTTACGACGGACTGGCTGCACTTATAAGAAAGGGTTCAAATGCTTATAAATATTTCTTTAGATACCACCTTTTCTTTCTTTTAAAGAAAAAGTATTGACCTCACCGTGCTAGATTAACTCCAATTCGAATCTGGAAAACGACACATCTTCTCATCGGAACAAGGTTCAAAGGCGCTAGCAAGCTTGCAGCACACAGCAATTCTTTATGGCACACGAGCTGCTGGGAATTGATTGTAAAGGATTTTAACTGATGACCCATAACTGGTGTGCTTCTCTGTGTAAAGTGTCCACAGGAGAACGATCCCGTATGAGTTAGTTGCTTCCTTGCCACATAGTGTCCAGTCATATTCCAGTTCGGTCTTGGCTTCAGTAGGTTTGAGTGAACAAGAAGGTCATCCCCCGGTAAGGCTTCCCACGCAACTACCCTCTACTCTCTCCTCTATGCTTCATTATGCCAGAACAGCTGTACGAAAAAAATAGCACTTGACACGGCTACAGCTCGTTAAATATCCGTCACTCGGAGAGAACTCACATAATATTACCAACAAATCACTAATGCTCTACTTAAAGTGTCGTTATATTCGTCACAGTATAACATATTTTCACTCTCTTACTATGGTTCTATAGCTTATTCGTCTATGCTCTAATATTATTCTCATCAATTTGTGCGCCTAGAAGTGAGATAGGTCATTTCCTGTTAATAAACAATCAGTGTATTTGAGTGGGTCTTGCTGCTCAAATATCATGTGGTGTCGGATCTTTAGCTTCTATGATATGAGGCACTTTTAGGAAGAAAGCTGTGTAGGGTAATGGTTTTTACTGGACTCAATTTATGGTTTATTATCTTTATATAATTATCAATACGGAGACTTAAGGTAGAAGAATAGTCAAATTCTAAATAGTTTGATCACGAAGTAAGTGAATTCGGTAGGGTTTTTGTTTCTTTTTTATTTTTTCTGTTGGTGGTTGGTAATATTCTGGGTTTTTATTTTTATATCTTTTTGACACAATACACTCCTTAAGTATCAATAACTATAATATAATCATTACACTTATTTAAATTGTTCATGCTATCCTCACTACTTCGGTAAACGCTACAGCTCACCATCACGCTAGACTCAAATAGTTTACTCTTCGGATATAAGGCAGGCAATCTGAAAAGAAAGAAGTATAAGAAATCGAGTAATCCTAAATATTAATATTCCATCTATGGGTTAAATAAAAGAAAAAGAGTTAACGAAGATGTGTTTTGAAAAAATTGAGTTAAAGAAAATAATTTAATATCCATTAGAAATAAATAGAATAAAACGACTTCGGCATAAAATAACCAAACAAGGGTTGACATGCCGTAAAATCTACAAAAGAAATAAAGTAGATATCCATAATAGTGTATTAGGGGCCGGGTTAGCTCAGTCAGTAGAGCGTTCGGCTAGAAACCAAAAGGTTCCTAGTTCGATACCGACCCTCGCCGACTCAGCATATGAGTAGCACAGGGATATGTGCGGTAAAGTAAGGAGCTGATGGTAGGTGTGGCGCTCCACCTCAGATGCTAAAAAACAATCTCCTTGGTCTAGCGCTCGTGAAAAGGGGATAGACTCCCTCGCTGACTGGCTGATACCGACTTTAGGCCGCCCCGACGACTTTACTTATTACACAGTATAAAACTAAGTTCCCGCCGTTTTTTAAAATATTTTTTTCTCTTTAATTATTTCTGAACCTTTCCCATCGAGTTAAGATGCTTCTCTTTAGCAGTATGGGAGCATTCCATTTTCTCTGCCAGTTCCCTTGGCGTCTGACGAGAATTTTCGCGCAAATTTGGTCTAATCTCTCTTCATCGAATTCAACTGGACGACCGGAACGAGGTGCGACTTTAAGGTCAAAATTTTCGTTTTTGAACTTGGCCTACCAATCCCGAGCGGTTCTCTCAGCTATGTCACCCTCTCTATACACAACACAAATCTCACGAGCAGCTTTAATGCTCTTATGACCTTGAATAAAAGCAAAAAAGGTGTCAAAAATGCTCATTTTTCTTAACTTGACATGCCATTTTAACGATCTGAAAATAAACAAACAATAACTAAAATTAACTTGAAAAAAAAAATCAAAATAGATTCCAAAATGATTCAAAAGAGAATTCTCGAAAAAATAGATTTCAAAATTTAAAAACTCTGCCTGATATCCCTATCACGTCATGCTCCATAGTTTTTTCAGCTCTCTGGCAAGGTCCAGGTATTCTTTTAGTTTTTTGGTTGAAAAAAATATTTTAAACTAAAAAGAAAAAAGATTCTCCTGTGACACTATAAACTATTTTGTTACTTGGTACGCATATTCAAGTGCAATCATGCATATGCGTGTAGATGCGAATGTATCTGTATGCATAGAATTATATGCATCTGGGGGCAAGTATCTCTCTCTCTCTCTCTCTCTCTCTCTATTATATATATATATATATATATATAATATTATATATATATAAGAAGTAGTCAAACAGCGTGTTTGAAAATGGTGAATGCCAACAATTTGTGGGAGATTATGTGCTTAATTAAAGTCATACCTAATTTTGTTAATTAATTAATTATAACTAAATGAATATCGGTTTAAATGTAAAGTGTAAACAAATCGAGAAAAAGTCATCTCTGTATGTACATTTCAGCCCGTTAGGCCTCATCAGCAGAGCTATAGACAGGGTAGTGCTTTGTGCGTGATTCGACCCTGTGATTCGACCCTACCTGTCAGGCAGATATTCTAACCACTACACTAGCTGGCTTCCCTAAAATTTCTCGTTCATTTTAAACTGGTATATATATCCCCCATTTGGGTGACTTATGGCACGACAGTATGAAGTAGTCAAACAGTGTGTTTGTAAAATGGCGAATGCCGACAGATTTGTTTACACTTTACATATAAACCGATATGCACCCCGAATTCATTTAGTCATAATTAATTAATTAGCAAAATTAGGTATGACTTTAATTAAGCACATAATCTCCCATATATATATATATATATATATATATATATATATATATATATATATATATACACACATATATATACATATACACATATATACACTTATATATATATATATACACCATATACACATATATATACACACATATACACACACATATATATATAAACACATATACTATATACATATATAGGCACACATATACATATATACACATATACATATATTATTACCACACATATATATACACTTATATATAACACATAATATAACATATATATATATATATTACACATAATATATATATATACATATATATAATATATATTACATAAATAATACATAATATATACACATATACATATTATACATATATGTATATATATATACACAGATATATATATATATATAATATATATATATATATATATATAATATATAGATGTGTATAAATATTATAAAAGAAAATAAGGCATCGGTGGGGTAGAATATGACATTTCTAATTAACCAACCCTTGCCTTTGGAAGTGTGAATTTTCATTTTTTTAATTAAAAAAAAAATATCACCTTTCCTATCCTTCTTCTCTTCCAAGCAATTTTAATCTTAATTTACTCAACACACCTGGGGTCTGCTTCTATCGCAAACATAATCCCATGTATTTTCTAAACATTCTCTACACCCTGTCGATGGAATTTAGAATAGGTTAAAAAATGTATTTACAGACAAATGAAACTATAGAGTTTATCGCTTCCTGCGAAGAGAAAGGATCTGCCTGCGTTTCCAGGAGGCGTGACGAGAACCACCAATGGTCTTATGGAATCGTAGAACTTGAAAGTGGAGTCTTCAGCAACCCAGTAAGAGTTGAGTACTCGCAGGGATTTGCAACGTCTGCCAACTTTGTCCTCAGCCACAGCTCTCAAAAATCTGGCAAACTTGAGCTGGTTTACGCCATGAGTTTTGGGTTTAACGTAGGTGGCACCCTTGGGTACTGGCCTTTTACGACCACCACGACGGATACGGATTCTGTACACAATATAACCTTGCTTAGCTTTATACCCGAGACGTCTGGCTTTGTCAGGTCTTGAGGGTCTGGGTGTGCGTTGAAGCACATTCAACTGCCTGTATTGCCAGCAGCGAATACGAAGAAGAAATCGCATAACATTGCTCTGCTTTTTACGGTAGATTTCTTGCATAAACTTGTAACCACCCATTTTTGAATCTTCCGTCCAATATGGACACTCAACGAGAAAATACGCTCACTATATCCCCTGCATGTCCTTGGTATAATACTAAACTACTTTACAAGGCTGGAGGCACGTGGTGTAATGGTTTGAGTCCTAGGAAATGAACTCGTTGACCCGAGTTCAAATGCTGGATGAAGCTACAGTTCATATAGCACTAATACCTTTGGAAATTGTAATCCAACTACTCTCCATCCAGCTATGGGTAAATAGTAGGGCAGACTGGGCTCTTTAACCTTACCCAGGAGAAGGAAAACTCTGAATTCAAACCTGTTAAACTCCGCTTGGGGTGATCACTAATAGAATGGCTCAGTCCTGATTAATGATCTATTTCATTATTAACTCCTCTCCCCCAAATAAATGACATATTTACCCGGCTGCTAAAAAGGGCGAATGCTATGTGGCCGTCTCTTTCACGGAATATTATGTATCCGGGGTACTAGTTGTGTTTTTCAATTGACACTAACTCTCCTGTAGAGGGCTAGGACCCCCCCCCCAAAAAAAAAAGTTTTGCTGAGAATATCTCTAAACTGCATCTGATGGTGTGATTACAGTTCTGGAGACCTAGGAAATATGGTGTGCTCCTTCATTACGATTGCTACGCAGGCCCTGAGTAAGTAAGTAAGTAAGTAAGTAAAGTCGTTGGGGTGGCCTAAAGTTGGTATGAGCCAATCAGCGAGGAAGTCTATCCCCTTTTTACTAGCGTTAGATAAAGGAGATTGTTTTTGAGTCTGAGTGGAGCGCCACACCTACCATCAGCTCCTTACTTTACCACACAGATCTCTGTGCTACTCATAGGCTGAGTTGGCGAGGGCCGGAGGGCCGGTATAGAACTGGGAACCTTGTGCTTTCTAACCAAACGCTCTACCGACTGAGCTAGTAGTAGTATCGTATTTCCCTGAAAATAAAACAGGACATATATTAATTTTCATCCCTTAATATAAAACTAGGACTTATATTCGGAGGATGTCGAGTGTTTGCGTCGCATGATCTGATTGTGAAGAACGCTTATTTCTTTGGTCTGTCTACCACTCTCAACTAGAGCTTATTTTAAGGGGAGGGCTTATATCAAAATCATCCTGAAAAATCGTGCTAGGTCTTATTTTGCAAGTATGTCATATTTTCGGAGAAACACGGTAATTATTATTGTGTAATAAGAATCTCATAAAGAAAAAAAATGTGGCCTTGTGTTATTACTAAAACTATAGATGGCACAAGGCAAGATGCCCCCAGAACCCCAAGCTGGTTTCCAGTCTTCAAACATCCAGGAATTGTCAGCCAACTCAGCATCGGCCCAGCAACCAGATTCGAGCCTCTCCACGAAGCATAGAAAATAAGATAAGTATACGACGATCAATATAACACATCATCACTCCATTCCGATATGCGAGCCATAAGGTTGCAGGTGTTGCAAGATGATGAGGGTCGGAAAAATAAGAAACACGACTATATATATATATATATATATATATATATATATATATATATATATATATAATTGAAAGGTTTGAAGAATGTGAAAACTTTGTCAATGCCCTCTTAGAAGCAGCAGGTGAATGTATAATTCCAGTTCTGGAGATCTGGGGAATGTGAAGTACCCCTTCATCACCATTGCTCCGTGGTCCACTCTGATCCAGAGTGGTAGTACCTGTTAGGGTCCTATCCATGGGTTAAATAGTAAATGTCTTTAGAAAAAAATTGAGTAACCATTAAGAATGAATTTATTTCAAAATTTTATCGACATTAAATGACCCACAGAGGTTTGACATGCCGTAAAACAAAACAAACCAAACCAAAAATGTAAATATAAACGTACAATTCACGCGATCCCCCTCCAGCTATGGATAAAGAGTAGGGTAGACTGAACTCTTTAACCTAGACTTGATAACCAGTCTAGGAGAAGAAAAATTCTAAATTCAAACCTGGTAAACTCCGCTTAACAAATAGCATGTCATATCATCTTCGTACGAGGGTGTTGATATATATATATATATATATATATATATATATATATATATATATATATATATCGCTCGCGTTAGAACAGGGCTCCACGCTGAAAGATGCGTGGCAAGTTATAGACAGTGAGTAAACCTGGTGACCTGACAAATTCTAAAACGTGTGATCTGAAAGCGAAAAGAGGAACCGTCGTTCATTGGAATTTTCTCCTACGATTTCATTTGTTTCTTCATCAAGCTTTTTTTGTTTTCTTGTTCTTTTTATTTTAAATTTATTTTTTGTTCAATTCCATCACCTCAAAGTGGCAATGAAACCGTCAGAAAATTAGTCTGATTTTGTGACATTCATAATTTATTCTCCGGGAGAATTAGAATGCTTTAGTGTGAGATGGATGAGGTGAATCAAATGTATAAGGAAAGTATAATTCAACGAGGTCGATCTCTCTCTCTCTCTCTCTCTCTCTCTCTCTCTCTCGAAATGTACATTCAGGGATTGACATTTTCTCGATTTGTTTAGCCTTACATTTGAACATATATGCCCGCCTAAATTCATTAATTATTAACTAATTAATTTTCAAAAATTAGGTATGACTTCAATTAAGCACATATCCTCCAAACATTGTCGGCTAAAAGCCATATAAAAATAAATACATTGTTTATTTACTTACTTACTCTCATATATAATATATATATATATATATATATATATATATATATATATAGTGTACAGTGCATTTAAAGTGTGATAGTTACCATTGGTTTCAAAGCAACGTTAGCCACTTATCGTCAAGAAAATGTGCCCGTTGTCTTGACGAGATGTGGCTAACGCTCTGCTTTGAAGCCAATGGTAACAATACTCATTTTACACTATAATGAATAAATAAATAAATACAGCACTTACACCCAAAATTTTCAATTTTCCAATTCTAGAAAATACCAATTTACACACACACACACACACACACACACACATATATATATATATATATATATATATATATATTATATATATATATATGTGTGTGTGTGTGTTAGTGTTTGTATGTGTGTGTGTGTGTGTGTCTGGAGGTGCGTGGTGTAATGGTTATATTCTTTGGAAGTAGACTCGTGGACTCGATTTTAAATCCTGGACGCCGGTTAGCCGCTTCTAGTCAGATATATTTCTTTGAGATTTCATTTTGATGTCTATATATTCCGTTGATTTCCAACCACCTACACATTTTAATAACGCATTTTCGATCGTTTTTTGACATTTTCTGAAGATTTTGTTTGCTTTTACATAGCGCTAATAAAGTTGGGATGCATCCAACTATTCTCCCTCCAGCTATGGATGAACCTAGTAAACTCTGCTTAAAAATTAACTTAAAAATGAATTTATTCTTGATGGTGAAGTCGACATTATAAGGTTTCCGAAATCGTTTTAACGTCGACACTGTTGAATTATATTTGATATAAGGCATGGGGCAAATGGTCACTCCTAGATATAGACTCATTGACTACCACGTGACCTGGGGTGGATTTCTATTGTCCAATCACTGGCACTGCTGCTGCTGTTTCTGCTGTATTAATAGACACACCGTTCTGAGTTATTTCATTGACATTTGGATTCTCTTGAACGAAGGACTTACAAGGAATACGTTAACACTGGATTCTTATTGGCTTGCTTACTTATTCATTACATCTGGAACGAGGGATGGCTGCCAGATACTTAACAGACTCCACCATTAAGAATTACCTCATCTTTTTTTAATACTACATAGTTCTCTAGTGTATATACATATATATATACTGGACTTTTACGGAAAAACGTTAAATCAAGAAATACCTGTACTGAAAAGTATATCTTTTGCACGGAACCCTACTTTTTGTTAATCAGAGTCAGAAAGACAGTACGACAAACAGATTCGACAAGACTGCAATACAAGGGTACCTCAAATGGTCGAGCTATGCGCCTGGATAACAACCAATGTATTTCTACGTCCCCGCATATTTTTCATTTTTGTCTATTTTTTCTTCGTTTGTTATTTCTTTCTTTCCTAATATTTTATCATATTGTCTCCGGGGATTGTACTGAGCTTTTCTTTATCGTTGTTTACTGTTCCAGTTTAATAATGTCCAGCGTTTCAACGCATGAGACTGATATAGTTATCAATCTAGATGGATTGTAATAGTGTGATGTAGGGGGCGAGTGACCGTATAGCTACTTTATTGTGGAGTTCTGCATCCAGGATTTGTACAAGACTGCATGCAACGTTCTAGCCTTTTCTCTATGTACTTATTTATAGTCCAAATGATGGAGGCATACAGTAGCACCGATACAACTACAGCTTGGAAGAATTGTCAAACTAACTTGTCACTGAGATCGGATTTATATATATATATATATATATATATATATATATATATATATATATTATATATATACACATATATATATATATATATATATATATATATATATATATATATGAGAAGTAATAAACAAACGATGTGTTTTGATATGGCTTTTTTTTTAGCCGACAATTTTTGGGAGAATATATGCTTAAATTAATTAATTAATACTTGATTGATTAGGCGGGCATACCTATTCAAGTGTAAGGCTAAACAAATCGAGAAAAATCAATCTCTGTATGTACATTTCGGCCTATTAGACCTCATCAACAGGCCGAAATGTACATACAGAGATTGATTTTTCTCGATTTGTTAAGCCTTACATTTGAATAGGTATGCCCGCCTAATCAATCAATTTCTAATTAATTAGGTACGACTTCAATTAAACACACACACACACACACACACACACACACACATATATATATATATATATATATATATCAGCAGCACTCTATGCGTTACCTATGAAAATGTTGACATCGTTTTCAGTAGATGAGATATTTCTACCTAAGTATGTGAACAAATTTCAGAAGCTTGTGGAGCTGTTTCCATCTTGTTTAAAACACATGAACTCAGTTTTATCTTAGTTCATATAGAGATTAGCCGAAGAGTTTAACCTCATTCTTCGTGTGAGCAGCACTAACGTTCAGCCTCCTTCAGTACATTTATGTATCATTTCATCGGATATATTTCTTTGAGATTTCATATTGATGTCTCTATATTCTGCTGATTCACAACCACCTGCACATTTTAATAACGTATTTTCGATCGTTTTTTTTTAATCTTTTCGGAAGGTGCTTATTATATCATCTCTTTCCGTTCTTCACGATATCTATAAAATTATACTGACAAAAATATCAATTGGAAATTATTATAAAGGTAGAAAAGTAAAAATAATAAAAAAGATCTATTATGATTATCTAATTAATACAACGTTTGATGTTTACTTAAGAGCTATAGTGAAATAGTTCAATATGTAAAAAAGTATAATAATCGCTACCTCAGTGTATGAGTAGTACAGGGATCTGTGTGGTAAAGTAAGGAACTGATGGTTGACAATTGTTTTTTTTCTTTTGAGAGAGAGAAGTTCCTGATGGAAAGTCTTCCTCATCTACTATTGGACTCTTTTGAAGCATTAAATTAATATGAGTATTATATAAGCTACTGGGGAAGATAAAATCGGTGTCTTACCTTTGTGATCTTTGAGAAAAGATTTGAATTTTTTAAATATATCTAATGTAGTCTGGTCCACATCCGGTGGAAAATTGCAATAATGTATACTTTTTGAATTTAAAATAAAATATAACATATATATATATATATATATATATATATATATATATATATATATATATATATTAATTGGAATATATATATTAATATATATATATTGGAAATTATTATAAAGGTAGAAAAGTAAAAATCAAAAACATATCTATTATGATTATCTAATTATTACAACGTTTGATGTTTACTTAAGAGCTATAGTGAAATAGTTCAATATATAAAAAAGTATAATAATCGCTACCCAGTGTATGAGTAGTACAGGAATCTGTGCGGTAAAGTAAGGAGCTGATGGTTGGTGTGGTGCTCCACCTCACACGCAAAAAACAATCTCCTTGGTCTAGCGCTAGTGAAAACGGGATAGACTCCCTCGCTGTATGGCTCATACCGACATTAGGCCGTGCCAACGACTTTATTTATAATAATCTTGATTTAACTCTCTCTGTATTGTTTGTTTCTTTCTTCCCATTGTTTCATTATGTTCATTTTAAACAAATGAGCGTTATCGCTTCCGTGCGTTAACCCCCCTCTCTTTATATTTCTCCTACTCTCTTTCTTTTGTCATTTCTTTCTTATTATATTTTTTCTGTGAAGCCTTTCTTTCTTTAGGATAAAAACAGAATGGTCTATTATTTAGCTGGCGTGACGACAGTCATAAAAAATAAGAAATCGGTCGATAAGCAACACAAGATAATCAGAATTTACACTTTTTCAATTTCATCTTAGACGATTTAGACGGTCTCATTTTTAACCTGAGGACGTTGCAAGATAATAACGGCCGTGCTATTAACGAACAGGAATATTAATATATAGGTTCCCCCCTGTTTTTAAAACAGAAGCAATATATTTAATATATATATATAGATTTCCCCCTGTTTTTAAAACAGTATAAAACAATATATTTAAAACGGTATTAAAACAATATATTTAATATATATATAGATTTCCCCTGTTTTTAAAACAGAAGCAATATATTTAATATATATAAAGATTTCCCCCTGTTTTTAAAACAGTATAAAACAATATATTTAAAGCAGTATTAAAACAATATATTTAATATATATAGAGATTTGCCCCTGTTTTTAAAACAGAAAGCACAATAAAGCGGAATGTTCATTAGAGCAATATATTCAAAATGCTCTGGATTAATGAATCATCATTTTGTGGATTTGATTTCGTGCTGAACGTATTTTTTCTAATCATCTAAATGTTAGATATAACAGAGATAACAATGAACTATTTTATTTGCTATATAACCCTTATACGACATCGGGTATATATATATATATATATAATATATATATATATATATATATATATATATGCATAGCTGGCCACGAACAAATTATCAGTCGTATGGAAATCCGACATCCCTGACAAGCTAAAGAGACGATTCTTCCAGGCTGTGGTTGTATGGGTACTGCTATATGGCTGTACCCTAACGAAGCGCCTTGAGAATAAGCTGGATGGGAGCTGCACAAGAATGCTGCGAGCGGTCCTGTATAAGTCGTGGAAACAGCATCCCACAAAGAAGAAACTGTATGGCCACCTGCCTCCCATCTCACAAATCGTACGAGTAAGGAGGGCTAGGCATGCAGGACACTACTGGAGAAGCAAATATGAGCTCGTAAGCGACGTACTACTGTGGAGGTCAACACATGGACATGCTAATGTAGGCCACCCTGCCAGGACCTACATCGACTATGTAAGGATGAATGATAGGGAAGGTTGGCGAGAGATCGTCATGGATATCCGTGCAAATTGCGTGACATGATGATGATGATGATATATATATATATATATATATATATATATATATATATATATATTAGTTAGAATTAAGGGCAAAATGAATGAATGAATGAAATAAAAATGAATGAGATGAGTGGAATAAATGAAAATAAACCTTTCCAAGAGACCTCCCTGAAAAGTCAAAAAAATAAATAAAATAAAATTATTTTTTCTTTTGAGAGAGAGAAGTTCCTGATGGAAAGTCTTCCTCATCTATTATTGGACTCTTTTGAAGCATTAAATTAATATGATTATTATATAAGCTATTGGAGAAGATAACATCGGTCTCTTACCTTTGTGATGTTCTATTGAGAAAAGATTTGAATTTTTTTATATATCTAATGTTGTCTGGTCCACATTCTGTGGAAAATTGCAATAATGTATACTTTTTGAATTTAGAATAAAATATAACATATATATATATATAATATATATATATAATATATATATATATATATATGAGAGAGAGAGAGAGAAAGAGAGAGAGAGAGAGAGAGAGAGAGAGAGAGAGAGAGAGAGAGAGAAAGGGGGATTATATATAGATAAGGTAGTTGATAGATGATGGTGGTTGTCTTACTTGATTACCCTGCTTGGTGACTCGGTGCTTACTGCTTCTACTGATTCTAACTCTTCCGCCATCTTCTCCTGTTGATCTGGTGGGCTTCTGCTAAGGGTTGGTTCTTCTTACAGCTGGGCTGGTCATTCTTGTTTTTTATATTCAATTAACAAGAAGACTTGGATGTTTCTTGATAATAAGGCTTTATTTCGCAACCCTGCCCATTTGATTCCGCCGACGGAGAAGAAACGACATCAGAGCGGCGACCTACAGGTCCACCCGTTCTGAAAGCACCGTTGTGTCTGTCTAACTAAACTAAAACTTATTCCCACGCATCCAATCGCGTGCTTTCAAAGGAGTAAAGGTTATTACCCGTCAACAACTGTCGGGTAACTTTCCTGATCTCATCATTCTAAATCTAACGGACTCTAATTCAAAATATTCTAACTACAGGTAAACACATAATTTATAACCTGCTCATAAATTGTGTAACATATTTAAGCAACAGCAGATACTGTGAGCAAATTGATAACAAAAGGACTTAATTTGTCATTAAATGACCCGAAGAGGTCACAGTAAAAATAAAACAACCAGCCACTACCGTACACACACGCCCACGTGACTTTTCTAATTGCATATCGTTTTTTTTCTGTCTGTCTCTTTCCCCATTTTTAATGCGTGTTAACATTTATTAATAATGGAGATTCGGTCTCTATATGTAACCGAAATTACGTCACTGTTTACGTCACATTATCCAAAGTCGTCATAACATAGAATAAATACATTCAAAATTTGACAATGCAACTACGTCACTGATTACGTCACTGTGGTGAACATTCCTTCCCCCCTGTATATCTTAAAATGGACTGTTCATGCTTATAAATAAGTTATATTTATACTACTAATCATGTGCTGAATAAAGCCTAAGTAAGGTTTCTCTGTTTGGTTTCTTTATTTCATTACTCTCACATTACCTAAAATCGATATAACAGAATTGTTGCACTCAAAATTTGAGCATGCAACCTTAGACGGTCTTCATTGTTTTTTTTAAAACAAGTCTGAACAAATACATGCCTGATATTACATATTTATATATATAGTTTGTTTTATTTTTTATATACTTAAAGTTATAAGAACTAAGTTTCCATTTCAAATTGTTTTTGTTTTTTTTACTCAATTAATAAATTCGACGATCTTACTTACTTATGGTTAAAAATCTCTTACATTGAATTTTTAACTCCCACCCCTCAGGCAGTATGTTTCAAAAATAACTTTTACACCACCCGGAGGGAGTTTTTTTTCTTTTCTTTTGTCTTTTTTTTTTTTTGGCTCATAATTTTAATTAATTTTTACATTTGTGTCTCTCCTGGTCTCTGTACAATATCATCCGTTTTTCTATTCGGAGCTCTGAAGATTCCACCATTCCTTAACTGATCAACAACGAAGCTAGAATTTGTGAATTTTGACACTAGTTATATATCTACAACAAATAAAATTTGAATTTAAATCAATTGTTTTTTTCTTTTATTTGTAATACCTGTTGAAATCAAAGACAAATCTTTGCATCTCAGGAAATAATTCGCAGCCTATGAATTTCTTAAATGACACATTGTCAATCATTATTATTTTTTCATTTTTCTTTCGTTCATCTTCAGTCTTTTGTCGTAAAACATGATCAGAAACATTAATGACAAAACATTAAATTATATATATATATATATATATATATATATAATATATATAATATATTATATACACCCGCAGTGACAATAAAAATCCAGTAAATAAATATACAACCTCATCTACTTCAGGATTTTTTCCATTAAAATCGAAGATTCGCACTAATGCGAGAAACTCGAGTGGGTATATCTTAAACGAACCGTATTTTAAAACATTCGATTTATTATATATAAATATATATATATATATATATATATATATATATATATATATATATATATATACAACACACACACAGATATATATATATATATATATATATATATATGTTATATATATATACATGTTTTATATATATATACACACACATAGGCATATATATACCCCCATATATATATATATATATATATATATATATATACCGTTTTATTTCAAATTCAAAACTGTTACATTGTTGCAATATCCACCGGATGTGGACCAGACTAGATTAGATATACATAATATAATCCATATCTTTTCTCAATAGAACACCACGAAGGTAAGCGACCGATTTTATCTTCTCCAATTGCTTATATAATAATTATGTTTATTTGATGCTTCAAGAGAGTCCAATAATGGATGAGGAAAACTTTCCATTAGGGATTTCCTTCTCAAAAAATGTATTTTTTGATTTTTGTTATTATTTTTTTGATATTGAGAGAGGTCCTTGGGAAAGGATATTTCATTTCTTCCACTCTAATTCCTTTTTACCTCATTCATTCATTCATTTTGCCATTAATTCTTAACTCTCTCTCTCTCTCTCTCTCTCTCTCTTCTCTATATATATATATATATATATATATATATATATATATATATGCTTTTATTTTACCATGTTTTTCGTCCTGTCGTCTGGGGCGTTAGAATGCGCCGAATGCACCTCTGCAGAGGGGTAAGACTCTCCCAATGGAGCCACCTGTTGGCCGTGGGTGGTGACCCGTGAGGCTTAAGGGTAGAGCCCAGGTGGATGAGAAATTCATGACTTACAATACTCCACTTTGGCCCTATCTTGGGCTAGACGGGCGATCAATCGGCTGGTCACGTCAAGCCCTAGCACCTATATGATTTTCCCAACCCTATTGCCCTTATGGCAAGCCCCAACCCCTTTTTATCATATGGGTGCTAGAAGGCTGTGACTGAGGGTCTACATTTCCTGGGAATGACGTTAAACTCTATCAGATGGTGAGGTTCCAGTTTTGAGGGTTTGGGGAATGTGGAGTACCCCTTCATCACCATTGCTCCCTAGTCCACTCTGTCCCGAAGTGGTAGTACCTGTTAGGGTCCCATGTATGTGTTGAATAGAAAAACATGAGTTCATAAACAAAATTGTATTATGCATTAAGAATAAATTTATTTCACAACTTTGTCGCATTAAATGACCCACCGAGGTTGATATGCCGTAAAACAAACCAAACCAAACCAAATATGTTTTCTTGTTTGTCTTTCTGTCATCTCACCACTTAGAAGCAGTTAGAACTATGTCAACCAAATTTTCTGTTACGACTAATCTCACACTGGAAAAGAAAGGTTTTAGCATATTATTTTTTGAAAATTTCAATTAAGAAAGGGGGTTCGATGTACAATGTAAGCATATAAGTAGGTGTGGCGCTCCACCTCATACATATACAATCTCCTTAGACTAGCGCTAGTGAAAAGGGTGTATATTTCCTCGCTCTGGCTGATACCGACAAAGCCATCCAGTCAAGACGTCTGGATGGCCTTAAGTCGGTATCAGCCAATCACCGAGGGAGTCTATCCCCTTTTCACTAGCGCTAGTCTAAGGAGATTGTTATACACGTCTGAGGTGGGGTGCCACACCTACCATCGGCTCCTCGCTTTACCACACATATCCCTGTGCTACTCATACGCTAAGTTGACTAGGAACCTTGTGATTTCTAGCCGAACGCTCTACCGACTGAGCTAGTAGTAGTATCGTATTCTCCCAAAATAAGACAGGACATATATTAATTTCCATTCCTTAATATAAAACTAGGGCTTATATTCGGGGGATGTCGAGTGGTTGCGTCGCATGATCTGATTGTGAAGAATGCTTATTTCTTTCCTCTGTCTACCACTCTCAAATAGGGTTTATTTTAAGGAGAGGGAGGGCTTATAATTAAAATCATCCTGAAAAATCGTGCTAGGTCTTATTTTTCAGGGAGGTCATATTTACGGAGAAACAAGGTGATTATTATTGTGTAATAAAAATATCATGAGAAAAAGATAAGTAGATTTGTATTACTTCTAAAAAAACTGTTAATGGCACAAGGCAAGATGTCCCCCAGAACACCAAGTTGGCAGACGCTCTACCGACTGAGCTAAACCAGCCCCTATACCGTTTCTATTTGGCTGAATATTTTAGATGCCGCTTGACAATTAGTTTTTTAGGACTGTTGTTCTCATCTTTAGTGGTATATACATACAACGGTTCGGGCGACGCGTAGTGTTAGAATCATAAAAAATGGACTTGGCGATCCGAGTTCAAATCCTGGACGTGGCTGTTTGCATTTCAAATAGCGCTAATACCCGTTGGAAATGTATGGATCCAACTATCCCCCCAGCTATGGGTAAATAATAGTGCAAACTGGTTAGGAAACCATTCTAGAAGATGGAAAACTCTGAATTCAAACCTGTTACATCACGCTTGATAAATTAACCTTGGGTCACATCCTGCTCGTGGGGAGGGGTTTAGTATATATATATATATATATATATATATATATATATATATATATATGTGTGGTGTGTGTGTGTGTGTGTGTATGTGTGAATATATATATATATATATATATATATATATATATATATATATATTATACAACGTTTCGGTTGATGTGTCCTTCGGGTGTTTCTAGTCGAACACGGGAACTTTCTTGTAGAACTCGGGACAAGGTTTCACTTGAAACACTTGAAGAAGGCCGGAGGGCACATCAGTCGAAACATTGTGTACATAACAGTAAAGACGGGGACAGCAGTCCGAAAAAATCCAAATAATATAAAGTTACCCCCCCCCCTTTTTTTGTCCATAAGTAGAATCTTTATATTTGGGTTTAACTGATGATGGTTCAATTCCTGGCTTCATTTTAAGAGGCAATTGTGGGCCGGATGAAGATTCAGAAAAACTTTTTTGACTTTCAACTGACACAGGGAGTGGGGTGGGCGTGGTGTAGTGGCTAACGTGCTAGGCTGTGAAATCATAGTTAAGCGAGTTCGAACACCAGTCGCGCTATTGCGTTCATTTTCGGACTGACACCACTTGGGAAAGGTAAGTATCACCTCACCCTCTCCTGTTATCGGTTCAATATTACCATTACTGCTCTTGTACAAGGATGGAACAAGGAGGGGGCAACAAATGCGTTGTGGTTAACGTGCTAAGCTGTGACTTCGCAGTTAAGCTAGTTCGAACTCCAGTCGCGCTATTGCGTTCATTTTCGACTGAACCCTTGGGAAAGGTAAGTAACACCTCACCTCCTTCTCTTATGGATTCAATATTAGTATTACTGCTCTTGTACAATAATGGAACGAGGAAGAGGCAACCATTGCGTTGTGGCTAACGTGCTAAGCTTTGACATCGTAGTTAAGCGAGTTCGGACTCTAGTCACGCTATTATGTTCACTTTCGGACTAATACACTTGGGAAAGATAAGAACAATCTCTGCTTATGGGTTCAATATTACCACTACTGCTTTTCTAAAAGGATTGCTTTGGCATTGAATAACCCATGAAGGTTGATATGTCATTAAAAACAGAGTAAACAATAGAACCAGTCCAACTGATACTTGATGTCTCCCGATTTTAATCTCATTAAGCCTGAAGCCGACACCAAATTGTCTGTAGCCACACCCAACATAGAAACTCAATTATGGACTGCGCTGAAATGAATCCAATATCTTGTAGGCCTCGTGTCATCTTAGATAACTGTTATTATTAAGGTGAAGGGAAATGCTAGAAGTTATTAGCTAGTTGTTATTTAAAAAAAAGTATTTTTTCTTTTGGTTGATCAATTTGTACGTGTTCCTGTGTGCGTGCAAGTTTGAATGTTTATACGTTTGTTCGAATATCTTTTGTTTGTGGCGTTTATTTATAATAATTTGGTGGGAAAGTCAATTGCATTTTTGTTTCTAAAGTTAATTCACTTTTTGTCAGTTTATTATCTTCTATAAATTAATACTCGTGTTCGTACGACCGTTAGCATTTTGCAACATCCTCTGGTTAAAAGTGTGACCGTCTAAAATCGTCCAAGATGAAATTGTCAGTAAGCAAAAAAAAAAAAAAAAAAAATGGTAGGTAGTCTGAAGATCGCATAGGTGAGAAACTGTCAGTAACCAGGTGTTGACTCCATGTCCACGCTACCTTATTTTAGATATGAATGCTTTATCAATGCAAAAAAAGGAAAATCCTTCTGCGCGTTCATCTGCTCTTTCTATTATTCCCGCTAATCACTTTTTTGTTCTTCCCTTTGTTACATAATCTATGCGGTTGCATAAGATTATTTTCAATTCCCCTGTAATTCTGAGGGGATGACCCTTTTCATACCATGGCTGGGTCCTTCCATGGAAAATTACAGAGGCCCGCCAAAATACGTGAAGTCACGTGGGACCTGTTCGGTCGCCAGTTTGCAGTTGGACGTCAGGCAGAGCGGTCGGCCATTTTATGCTCTGCCTAAACTGGAACTCACGCCCGCTATGTTAGTTAGCAGACGTCTGGGTTGGGGATTGAAAATAAAGTAACATCAAAATAAATCGAAGTCTTGTGTTTATTATCTAAAAACTAACAATGACACAGTGCTTCTGATAGAGAGAAATCCCTAACAGACAACCAGACCGAAGTCCCCAAGTCAACTCCAGACGCAAGATCTTAGAAGATGCCAGACCAAGTCAAGATGCTAGAAGATTCCAAAGACAGCTAGAAAAATAGAACAAGAAAGAAGTAAGTAAAGAAGTAATGAAGAGGGTATGCAACACCTTTTTATTATATTTTTCTGTGAACCATGTCCTTTTCATCCTTTTCTTTCTTTAAAATAAAACAGAATGGTCCCTTATTAAACTGAGGTGATGACACTTTTACGAAATTAAAAAAACGGCGGATAAGCTACACCAGATTATCATGATTTACATTTTTGCATTTCATCTTGGACGATTTGAACGGTTTCATTTTTAACTATAGGTTGTTGCAAGATGAAAACGGATTCATGAACATGAGTATTAATATATAGATGCTGCTCATAAAATTTGATCTCTGAATGAACTGAAATAATTAATAATGAAGTGTGCTTTTAAAATCAATTTTATTTTATTCTAATTTATAAGGACTTGCAAATATATGCACCCTCCGGGTGCAAGTATTTAAGTTTGAATGTAATAAGATATTATATAAAATTAGAAAGGCTAATGAAACTAAATAAGAATGCAGATCAAAAGATTTGAAACATAGAACAACTAAAACTTACTCTTCCATCACTCTCGTCTTTCATTGCTATTTTTTCTAATATAAGTATTTAGTTAAAATAGGAAGTAAGAAATAAACTTACAGTTATTTTTTCTTGTTAATGGATTTCATTTTAAGATTATTGAAGAGATTTTTTGCTTATATTCATTAAAATAAACCAAATAGTTAGAAATCAATAACACTGAGCACATATTTATAAAAATTAGATTTTTTAATATCAATATGCAAATTAGCCTTCCCGTTCACACTGTAAACCGCTATTTTGTTGTATATATAAATATAATTGCATGTTATTCGTATGTAGATATGGTTTACAGTATTAATAAGGTAAAAATTTTTTATTAATTATTAAAAAGGTTAAAATAAAATCATTTGTGAATGTGATGTCAATAACCAAGGGAATCGTGACTTGAGTAGTAATATAGTTTCGGCTACAGACAGAAAAACACACAATCTCCATTATAATAAGATTTCAAGAGACTTTCTCAGTTTAAATAGTTAAGAAAACAAATAAAATGAGTAGACATCATTTTCTTTACTGTTTATATTAATCTAGATCAGGGATCACCAAAATATTTCACGGTGGACCGGATAATTGAAAACTTAACGAGCGCGGACCGGATAATTTAAAAAAATAACGAGCGCGGGCCACATTATTTTTGTGTTCAATACTTGCTAGCCAGAACCAAAGCTCTGAGAAAAAGATTTATCTTTCTATCTTATATTCATGGAGGAGTGTCAAAAGATGCACAAAAATAAATTTAAGAAACATATTTATTTTGCAACATTATCAAAGATCGCAATATTAGCAGAAAATTTTAGTCAGATTTGTGAAACTGAAGTTTGTCTTTCAAGATATCGACAATGTTTGGTTTGTAATTGCCACATCCAATCAAGAGAATTGCTTTCAAATGTTTATCAGTCAATTTCGTTCGATAGGTTGATTCCGTAGTCAAGTCCATGAAGCTTAACACGATATTTAAATTTAAATGGTATCAGAATGTCTCGCGTTCCGTACGTTTTAACAAATTCAAGTACGGTCGGCGCGACTGATAAAATGCCTTCGCAGGTCAGATCCATCCCGCGGACTGTAGTTTAGTGACCCCTGATCTAGATAAAAAAAATTTAACTTACAAATCCTTTCTTTAGGAGAAACTTAAAATCAATTCAGATTCTATAATATTTTGTGTAAAGTTGTTTGGTTGTTTTAAGCATATCAACCCTTTTCAGGCCATTTAATGTCGAATCAAGTCGTTTTGATAATCGGCTTACTTGCAGTACCTGCTGTTACACACACCGTCACCCATCTAAGTATTAAACAGGCTCATCGCAGCTTAACTTTGCTGCTATAGCGGGGACCAGTGCTTTCAACGTGATTAGACCGTAAGCTTTCGTACAGAGTTTAAACTAACGAGAACTTATGAGAAAAAAGGTTTAGTCTTTAATTTTTGCACACATATTTATCCCTTTGTTTGATGATTGTTTTAAAATCGGCATACAGTAGCACAAGTACAATAGGGTAGGTCGATTTTTCACTTTTAAAATATCAAATTGTCCATCTATGCTAAATAAGTGTGTTAGTATACTGAATAGTGATACCAAAAATTGCATTACTTGCACCATTCTTGAGGAAACAGCATTAAATATCGTCTGCCAAAATGCACTAAAATCAATGTTTTCGCAAAATTTGGCCTTTAGAAAACGAGGATTTTTTAGTACATTTTTGTAGACGATCTTTGATGCTATTTCCCCAAACGATGGTGCAAGTAAAATATCTAATTTTTGGTATCAGTATTCAGTATACTTGTTGTATACCCTTCTTATTTCTATGCTTATTCTGTTCTTCTATTCTTCAGCTGGCGTGACATTAAGTTCTTCTAGGTCTCTTCTAACATCTTACTTCGTCTTGGGGTCAGTCGATCTTGTTACCAAGACATTCAAATCACAAGACCGTGTTAGAACTTTTATTACTTAACTAACATTTATGTAACTAAATATCTGACAAACATAGCGCGCGTATGCAGAGTGAGTTAAGGCAGGACATCTTCACTGCGACGTCCAACTGAAAACTGAGACCCAATTTCGCGGGCTTCTGTACTATTCATGGTAGTCTCACCCGTGATATGAAAGGACCATCCCTTTAGAAATTGACAATAATCTTATGCAAACGCATAGATTATGTAACATACTAACACACTTCTTTCGCATAGATGGACAATTTGATATTTTAAAAAGTTAAAAAATCGACCCAACCTACTGGTACGACTACGGTCTTGTAGAATTATGACTTTAGCTTGTCAGTGAGAGTGGATTTCCATATGAATGATAATCTGATTATAACAGACCATGCATTTCCTATGCGTGCATTGACATCGCTTTCTGTGGATGAGATATTACTACCAAAATACGTGAATTATTCAGGCTAACTGTCAAGTGTAGAAATGCCTCATTTCTTTTTAGAACATATGTTTTTTTTTACTCGTACCACGTACTCTCGTATACAGAAACCATCCGAATGAGACAACGAACTGGACACTGCTGAGAAGCAAGGAAGAAGACATAAGTGGCGTTCTCTTGTGGAAGCCAGCACATGGAAACGCCAATGCGGGTCGTCCAACAGAGACATACATTAACCAACTCTGTATGGATACTGGATGCTGCGTGAAGGTCGTGCCAGGGGCAATGAATAATAGGGATTGTTGGTTAGAGATTTTCAAGGATATCCGTGCTGCTGGTGTTACATTAATAGGAGGCCTTGGATAATTAAGGTTCTAAAAAGGATCAGTTTTAGTAAACTGTGATTGAAGAAGGAAAGAAATGTTTTGAAAAAAATATTTTGAAAGAAAGAATTTATTTGGAATGCGTTTGGTTTAAAATGTTTGTTGAAATTCCATCAGATTTTCTGGGGTTGAATATTTTCTCTGGAGAACTACAATTTTTTTGGCTAAAAATTCAAGTGTTGGCAATTTGACAATATACAATGGGATTAGAATATGACGTAAGAAACTAATCAGCTGATTATCACTACGCGAAGATAATAACAGTTGATTATCGGTAATTATAAAAGATGGGGTGAATAGTTGAACGGAACAGGGAACTAGCTGAGAACTAGAGGAGAGTGAACTCGAGACAACGAAGGGTCTATTAAGGCAGACACCACGACACAGCCCACACATAAGAAGACAAAAGACCCATTACGTAACACTAGCACGACATGATGATGATGATGATGATGATGATTTATTACTCAGCTTGTCAAAAGGGAATGAACATTCACTTCTAGGTCACAGTTTTAGAATAAAAAGAGTTATTATTAATTTTCGGCGTGGATCGAGAACTTTCAAAATGTTAAATTTCATGTTTATTGATAATATCCTATTTTAATTTTGGAAACACTTTAAAAAAAAAAAAATTCTTCTAACACATAATGACTGGTTATCCTTCGCTAGTAGCACAAGGCCAACCTTCTAAAGTCAGAAGTTTTTTTTTCTTCTTCTCTTTTTTGTTTGTTGTTGTTACGTCTGTAAGTCTCTATGTGCGTATGCACACATGCCAGATTGTCTCTAGTTGTTTTGTAATTAGTGCTTTTAAAATGGAAATCATCCGAATGGTCGCCTGACCGGCAAATACAGAATCGATAAATTGATCGTACACATCGGGATTTGCCGCTTCTCGAAGCCAGTGCATTGAAAACGACCACTCTCCACCCCCCTCTCTACCCCCCCCACTCAAGACCAACTATTTCTTCTCTGCACAAACAGCAAGCCACACCACCCACACCACCCACACCGAACTTTACAACCTTCATAATCTCCTTTCTCACCATACCGGACATATCTCTTGTTTTTTTTTTTTGGTTCTTTTTCTGTTCTTTTTTTATTTATTCTTTTTCCTTTTTTTTCCTACTTATGTTTCTTTCTTTATTTCCTTTACAATTTCTTTTACTAATGGGAAAAAACAATAACAAGGAAAGATTGATTTGGGGGGACTACAATGAAATATAGGGAGGAAGAAAAACAAAAAGAGAGACAAGGAGGAAGAACTACAGTGTCATGGAGAAGATGAATACCCCCCACACACACACAGAGAGAGAGAGAGAGAGAGAGAGAGTGAGAGAGAGAGAGAGAGAGAGAGAGAGAGAGAGAGAGAGAGAGAGAGAGAGAGAGAGAGAGAAATGGGAAAGCCAAGAGAAGGAAAGAAAGTACAGACAACAGACAGAAAGAAATAGAGAGAGAGAGAGGGAGAGAGAGAGAGGGGGGGAAGAACAACAAAGAGACAGACAAGGTGTGTGATGGAGAAGATGAATATCCACTAGAAAAGAGAGAGAGAGAGAATGGAAAAAACAAGAGAAGGAAAGAAAGTGTAGACAAGAGAGAGAGAGAGAGAGAGAGACAGACAGACAGAGACAGAGACAGACAGATAGACAAAGAGAGAGAGAGACAGAGAGGGGGTAGAGACAGAGACAGAGAGAGACAGAGAGACATAGAGGGGAAGAAAAGTAATGAGAGAGAGATAAGGATTGTGATGAAGAAGATGAATACCCCCCAGAGAGAGAAAGAGAGTAAGATAGATAAAGAGAGAGGCGGCGAGAGTGAGATAGATGTGATAATTAGTTTTCTACTTTCACTTTCACATTCAATTTATTTTTTTTTCAACTCAATTGTAGACAATTTACACAGAACGTGAATACCTCCCCGCTCCCCATCACCACCACCAGCAACACAATGTAGCACAAACCTCGACCGACCCAGTGTAACTCACAACCTCAGCGTATGCGCTAACATATTCCCAGTCGACTAATAACAAACAAGCCAAGCGAAATAACTCGCAAACATGCTAAAAAATCTCAAACAAAACCGAAGCCAATCGACTCGGCAATGGCCCAAACTGTTCGCCATACAATCTGTTCAGCAGGCCAGACCAATGCGTCACATTAACACTACCATTATAGAGGTATTATTATTTAAACGCCTATTGGTCTAATACAGTACCTTTTTTGTTTCTTTCTTCCTTGTTAACCTAGCAGCTTTTTTAGGTTCATCTTTGCTAACCGTCGACTCTTTATGAGTTTAACGTCCGGCCTCGTTTTGCTGAGGTCATTCGGGGCAAATATTACTCTGCAGATTGTTGGGTCAAAGCCATGGGTTATTCTTAGGGAATTTTCTTTCTTTGATTTTTTGTTTCTGATTCATTTGAACTGTTTTCATTTTGCCTTTATGCAATTACAGTGGACTGACAAACCTTTTTTTTATTTTCTTATATATCTATCTTTGTTTTATTATTATTACTAGCAAACATATGCAGTCTACGGTTGTAAGTATTTAAGCCTGAAGGTAATAAGATATTGCATTACAAAGAGCAATTAAACTAAATAAGAATGCAGATAAGCAGATTTGAAAAAGGGGCGGGGGTATAATCGAAAATAGAACAACTGAAACTTATTCTTCCATCATTCCGTCTTTCATTGCTAAATGTTTCTAAATAAACTATTTAGTTAAATTAGGAAGTAAAAAAAAAGTAAAGTCGTCGGGGCGGCCTAAAGTCGGTATCAGCCAGTCAGCGAGGGAGTCTATCCCCTTTTCAATAGCGCTAGACAAAGGAGATTGTTTTTTAGCATCTGAGGTGGAGCGCCACACCTACCATCAGCTCCTTACTTTACCGCACAGATCCCTGTGCTACTCATACGCTGAGTTGGCGAGGACCGGTATCGAACTAGGAACCTTGTGGTTTCTAGCCAAACGCTCTACCGACTGAGCTAAACCGGACCCTTAGTTATTTTATCTTGTTAATGGATTAAAAAAAAAAGATTTATCCTCATTCATTAAGATAAAACTGAAAAATTAGAAATCAATAATACTAAGCACATATTTATTAAAATGAATTTTTTAATTTCAATATGTAAATTAGCCTTCCCGTTCGTACTGTAAACGCTATTTTGTTGATTATATAAATATAATTGCATGTTATTAGTACGTACCCCCTTTTCTCGGTGCAGGGGGTTCGGCCCTGGGCCTTACAAGCTAATATCGTTGATCCCAGGGGTCTATTCCCCCAGGCAATACCTGCCCCCTCGATTTAAAGGGACAGGGCTGTGTTTATTGTCCGGTGCTTGCTCCCCTTTGAGGCGGAATGCCGACCGGATCAACGCATTTTTTACACCCACCACCCATGAGCTTCGGTTTGTGGGTGGTCCCACATTGATAGGGCATTTTGCTTAACCAGTAAACGTGGGTTACGTGGTAAATATCTAGTGTGTCTTATTAATAATGTAAGTAAAGTAAAGTAAAGTCGTCGGGGCGGCCTAATGTCGGTATCAACCAGACAGCGAGGGAGTCTATTCCCTTTTCACTAGCGCTAGACAAAGAAGATTGTTTTAGCATCTGAGATGGAGCGCCAAACCTACCACCAGCTCCTTACTTTACCGCTCAGATGCCTGTGCTACTCATGCGCTGAGTTGGCGAGGATGGGTATCGAATTAGGAACCTTGTGGTTTCTAGCCGAACGCTCTACCGACTGAGCTAACCCGACAAAACCATTTTATTAATAATTGAGGTTTAAATAAAAAATAACAATCATGGAGAATGTTACGTAAATAAATAAGGAAATTGTGACTTGAGTAGTGATATAGTTTCGGTTACAGAGAGAAAAACACACAATCTCCATTATAATAAGATACCGCTGTTATTTTAGACTGGCAATGTTAATGCACGTATAGGGAAGGGGTGTTCTACCATAGACAGATTATCAGTCATGTGGAAATCCGATATCACTGAAAGTTTACAATAATGCCAAACCGTGGTTATATCAGTAATACAGTATGGTTGTGTCACTTGGATCCTAACGAAGCGCCAAGAGAATAGATTAGATGGAAGTGACACAAGAATGCTGCACGTGATCTTCAACAAATAGTATAAGCAACACCCTACAAGAAAGCAGCTGTATGGCCACTTGCTCCGTATCACACAAACCATCCAAGTGAGATGAATAATATATGCTGGGCACTGATGCAGAATCAAGGACGAACTAATAAGTGACGTTCTCATCTGGAAACCAGCACATGGGCACACCAGTGTGGGCCATCCAGCAAAGACCTACATTGACTTTCTTTACAAGGATATTGAATGCTGCACAACGGACCTACAGAGAGCAATGAATGATAGGGACGGTTGGCGCGAGAGAGTTGTGGTTATCCGTGCTAATAGCGCGAAATGACAATAATGATTTTAGACTAACATGTTGATTTCGTTATTATTTACTAAGTAGAAACTAAAAGCATACACACTTTTTCGACATCCCTGTCGGCTGGGGCTTTAGAACACACCGACTGCACCTCTACAGAGGGTAAGACCACTCCCAATAGCGCCAGCTGTTGGATGTGGGTATCGAAACGTGATGATTAAGGGCAGAACCCGGTCGGAGAAGCCCTCTCCGATTAATCGGCTGGTCACATCAAGCCCTAGCACCTACATGATTGCCACAACCCTATTACCGTTATAGGAAGCTCCAAACCCTTTTACCATATATGTGCTAGAAGGCGGCGGTTGAGGGTATTATTGTCCTGGGTATTACGTTAAACTCTATCTGACAGAGAAGTTTCTGTTCTGGAACACTGGGGAACGTGGAGTACCCCTTCATCACAATTACTCCCAGGTCCATTCTGACCTGGAGTGGTAGTACTAGTTAAAGTACCATATTTTGAGTTAAATAGAACAAAATATTCTAGTTCTAATTCTGGATTGAGTCATTCCAAATACGCAGGAAACACCCGAGGAAGGCTGGAGGATATTGCAGTCGAAAGTTTGTGATTATAAATACCATAATAAAGATGAGGACAATAGTCAGAAACATCAATATTATTTAATCGTAGGGATCTAAAAAAAGTCAAAATAAATTAAGCTTTTCTAAAAGCGATGTTTCACTTAGTTGTTTTTTTTAAAACTAGCATAATAACTAGATAGATAGATAGATAGATAGATAGATATTTACAGACTTAGATAGATAGATAGATAGATAGATAGATAGATAGATATTTACATACTAAGATAGATAATATTACAGACTAAGATAGATAGATAGATAGATAGATAGATATTTACATATAAGATAGATAGATAGATATATAGATAGATAGATAGATAGATAGATAGATAGATATTTACAAACTAAGATAGATAGATATTAACAGATTAAGATAGATGGAGTTATGGCCTGGTTAGGGACCAGAATAAAGACAAAAGAGAGGAAATGAGTTAAACAAATATATTAACAAATAACAGTAGTACAAACATATAGAAATGAAAAGGTACTCGCGAGGTGGTCTTATAAACTGTGTATTTAAATTTTAATATGATTAAATATTATATTGAATTAAAAAGACTAATGAAATTAGATAATAACACAAAAATGATTACACTTATTTATACTTCATTCTAATTGATTTTAATATAAAATTATAAATAGGATTGCTTTTAATACGTTTGAGATTAAAACATTAATATTAGAAATCAGAAGCATCTGGTAATTATTTATTAAACATGGTTTTGGTAAAACCGGTATAAAAATTGTTCACGGCATAAACTATGTAATACTTTATTTCTTAGCCATATATAACACACGCTCCAGAATTTTAAACACATTAATAATATTGCCTCTATGGGGGCAACATCTCTCACAACTAGACTTTAATAGAGATATTATTAATAAATAAGTAAATAAGATGATAATCAAGATCAAATAATCTAATAACCATTGAGAATATAACATAAATAACTAAAGAAATTGTGACGTTGGTGGTGACATAATTTCCGTGACAGATGAACAGATACATAATGTCCATTATAATAAGATATATTTACTAGAAATGTGGCCAGTAAAAAGAAATCATTTTAACTGTTTTTCTTTTAGGGATGTTTTCAAAATAGACAATATTTTCAAATAGATATTCGGTTGCATGTAAGAGACTAAGATTTTGTAATTTGAATTCAACAACTTTGATTTTTTGAATAGAAATAATAAACATAGAGTTTAGAAACAATATTTGGTGCTACAATATTAAAAATTCTAATATGAATTTCTGTAGACAGAGGCTCGTTTGGTTTGTCTTGTTTTACGGCATATCACCCCAGTGGGTCATTTAATGTCCGTGTAGACAAAGGTAAAATTAATTACCTCTTGAGGCTAAGCGGGTGCACACGTGTTTTGCGTGCAAGATGTCCACCTTCTCTTTAACCGTTTATAAGAGACTAGAAGCGGCTAGTCGGTGTCACCTGTGTAGAAGGTGGGGGCAAAAAGTTAATCACGTGGATTCCTTATTACTGAGTTCTGAGTTGGATCCTCACCGGATGCCCCATTAAAATCCCTATGCAAAAAAAGACCTTACGTTGATTCGGCCTGCTGGGGCGTCAGGAAAAAAGTGCACAGAAACTCTGAAAAGAAAAATCAGTGTTTCCTATTTAAAATATTAAATGCAAAAGAAATCCATGCTATTACTAATTAATTTGTTGTTTTTTTACTTAACTTCACGAATATAAATAAAATAATCATTATTTTTGCACAAAAAGCAAACTCTAGTGATAATGAATGTGGGTTTATATTGTTGACTGTTTTGGGTTATAAGGGGTGTGGTAAAAGCCCACTTCTACTTATAGACTCGGCGATAATCATGTGAGCAACCTATTGGCCAATCACTGAAAGTGCTCTGCTGCTGTTATAATATTTATACAGGCTGTTCTGGTCATACTTACGCATATTGCTTTGAACCTTCGTGAACGACGGAACATATGATTATATCACTGAACCTTTGACACTACGTAGGATTCCATAACCCAGGACTTATTCACCTACCAAAGGATTCCATAGTTCAGGACTTACTTACTTTAAGTCCTTTTTAACTGGCCAAGGATGGCGGTCAGAAACTTATCATATATATAATCACTTTATTATTAATTGATGTATTTTAGTAGCTTCTTCTAGACATACATCCATACATATATATATAACTCCACTGTATATGTATAGAAAATAATTTGGAAAGAACAGTACTTCCCAGTAAAGAGATTGAACACACAATCTCTAGGTTATGAGTAATATCTCTAGTTAGCATCCTCTCACCCCTAGTTTGTTGGAATGGTTCGGCCAGTGAGGAGAGATAAAAGCCAATGCAGTTTCTTTCGATTGAGGATTATTTTTCAACCTGGAGAACCTTTGAAAATTCATGACTTCTTTTATGCCAGTTGGGGGGATGTTTTATAGAACGGTCATGGGATTAACAAATGAACTGTATTTTATAGTATATATTATTTATGTAAAAGCGTGACATGAGTTCAGTTTCCTTTACTACGTTGTTGTCGCAGTCCAGCACGTTAATCACGACGCCACGGAGACTCACTCAAGGATAATTGGTACCCAATACCTGTACAAACACTTGAATATAGACAAATAAAATTACCGTGTTTGATGGCATATAGGACGCACTTGTTTTCCAGAATTTTGGCTCAAAAAATTGCCCTGCGTCTTATACATCGTAGACCTCTTGTAGGCCAAGCTAATCTTCTCTATGATGCTCTCTAACCCAGCTTACACTCAGTACTTTTACCTACCCTAAACTGCCAAATTGCTTTTATACAGCTATGTTTCTGCTTGTGTAATATACAGCAAGATTGCTTTCAAAATATATATACTTAAATACACTAAAAACGTTTTTTCCTGAATCTGACCTGCTGAAATGGGAGTGCGTCTTATATGCCCGTACATATTATATGCCATCAAATACGGTACATTGAAAATACAACGGAAAATTGGGCACATATTTATTATAGAAACAAACCGTAACAAATGAATTAAATTTTGGTATCAAATTGGCATTAATCCCAGGTCTACTTGAACTCAGATTGGTAGTAACTGATAGTCCATCTATGGGTCAAATATATCAGTTGGAAAATTATTCTGATATAGGAATACCTGATATCATAACTGTGTGCAAAAGACTTAAGAGACTTCACAAAGAATCTAAAGATAAACATACAATGTACACAATTCCCTAACTTCTAGGCATAAAATAACCCTAGACAGGTTGACATGCCATAAAAAAATCAATCACATGTAAAATTGACATGTTTCTTTGATTATATCACAATGACCTTTCATAATCAAGTTTTATATATATATATATATAATATATATATATATATTATATATATTATAATATTGTGTATATATAGGAGGTTGATTATATGCAGGTGTAAATAAAATAATAATATAACAATGATGTTGTGTGTGTATTTATTTTGTCGAGATAATATGATCACTGAATTCTAGTTATGTGAATTTGTTTTAAAGTATATGTAAAATAATCCAATTGACTAGTAAGTAGGGGATGATTCTATTTGGGATCATCAAAACCTTACTGTACATCTACAATCTATGCTCATGTAGTTGCAAGGATTTTTATAAATTATATATATATATATATATTATATATATATATATATATATATGTGGGTGCTCTATTTATAAGTAAACGGTGCTCAAGGTCTTGGATAAATCGTTAAATAAAGAAACTAGAAAACATATTTTTGCTTTTATTTCGTCCTTCCTTTAAATTTATTTTTCTCCGTACATATGTTTTCTTCTTTTTTTTCTCCTTCCTGCTTGCACCCATTCAGTCTTCTGTATTTTCTTCCAACATTTTTTACAATTTTTACACTACAATTTTTTCTTTTTTTTTTTTTTCTTTTTCCATTTTTATCAATAACCAACAGTTTTTTTTTCTTGCAAAAAAAACCTGACCTGGCTCAAAGTTAATTCAGTGTCTAGACCTAATTACTCTCCAAACGAGATTACAGCCGAACAAATATTGAATAGATAGAAAAAAATAAAACCAACAACGATAACAAAAATAAAATACTCACTGTCGGCCATTTTAAAAAATCGAAAAAAAAAGAAGAGAAATCAGAATGACATGTAATGAGATAAGACAAGATTAACAGAAAACCGTTCAATACAATCGAAAATGACAAAAAAATTTAGGCTAAATCACAACCAACTCCGAATGGATCGAACGAGGAGTGAATAAAATCATTGCTAAACAAACATTGCGATTTTTGATATTCAGATTCTAATTTGTTGTGCAAACGTTAGTAAATAACAAAAGAGAGTAGGGATTACATATCTTGTCTAATCGTTAATTCTACTATTTGCCACTAGGTGCAACTTATTATAATGGAGAATGTGTGTTTGTCTGTTTGTAACCGAAACCATATCACTACTCAAGTCACAATTCCCTTAGTTATTTACGTCACATTCTATTTTACGTCACATTTTATTCTATTTTCATGTAAACCCTAATTATTAATAAAAATACTCACAGTTTTTAAAAAAACGAAAAACAAAAATAAATCAGAATGACATCCGAGTGAGACGGACTAGACATGCAGGGCACTGCTGGAGAAACAAGGACGAACTCATAAGCGATGTTCCCCTGTGGAAGCCAACACATGGACATGCCTGTGTGGGCCGCCCAGCGACCTACATTGACCAGCTATGTAAAGATGCTGGCTGCAGCAAGGAAGAACTCCCTGGGGCGATGAATGATAGGGAAGGTTGGCGAGAGATTGTCATGGATATCTGTGCTGCCTGCGCGACATGATGATGATGAAGATTGACAGAAAACCGTTCGATACAATCGAAAATGACAAAAGAATTTTAGGGTAAAGCACAACCAACTCCGAATGGATCGAACGAAGAAGTGAATAAAATAATTGCTAAATAGACATTGCGATTTTTAAGATATTCAGATTCTTTATGCAAACGTTGGTAAATAAAAAAAAATTTAGGGATTACATTTCCTGCCATCCGGTAATTCCTACTATTTGCCATTAAGTGCAACTTATTATAATTGAGATTGTATGTTTATCTGACTGTAACCACAACTATATCACTACTCCAGTCACAATTCCCTTAAATATTTATGTCATATTCTACATGATTTTATTTTTATTTAAACCTCAATTATTTATGAAAAAAATTCTCACAGTTTTTAAAAAATCGAAAAACAAAGAAGAGAAATCAGAATGACACCTAATAAGATAAACAAATTAACAGAAAACCGTTCGATACAATCAAAAAGGATTTAAAAATTTAGGCTAAATCACAACCAAGTCCGAATGGATCGAACGAAGAAGTGAATAAAATCATTGCTAAACAAACACTGTGATTTTTTATATACTGATTTTAATTCCTTGTGCAAACGTTCGTAAATAACAAAATAGGATTAATTGTCATCCGTTAATTTCTACTATTTGTCACTAGGTGCATTCTCCCAAACTGAAATCGTGGAATCGTATTGTCAACCTCCTTGATCACCATCGGGTGAATCATTGTGATCGCAGAAACACGACAGAGGACATTTGTGCAATTTTATCTCGAATGAACATGACGAGACGAGATCAAATCCTGGACGAGGCTGTTTACATTTCACATAATTTCTGTTTACATAATCTCCCTCCAGCTATGGGTAAATAGTAGAGCGGACTGTGCTCTTCAACTATGGTATGACAACCAGTTTGGAAGAAAGAAAACTTTGAAATCAAACTGTTGAACCCAGCTTATGAAATTGACCTTTTGTCACTTCCTGCTCGTGAAATGCAAACAGCCATGTCCAGGATTTGAACTCGGGTAAACAGTTCTAATTTCTTGCAACTCAAACCATTAAGACCACACATCTTCTCGCTTATATGTATAGTACCGTTTTGACTTGGCTTAGAATACGCCGTCTCGTTATAATCAGAGGGGTGAGACCACAGTGTTACATAATTATTGGAGGTAGTGTAGAAATCATAATGGCGATTAGTGCAGCTGATGCCTTGAGTGAGTGACAGCGCTTGACCTCGCTTCAGATGGATCGTGGATCCGGAAGGCATATAAGACTCTGTTCCTTAGCTAGCAAGATGTAAGTGGTTTGGGGATTTATAAATAAAGTAACATCAACGTAAATCGAAGTGTTGTGTTTATTACCTAAAAACTAACAATGACACAGGGCTTTTGATATCGAGGAATCCCCAACAGAAACCAGACCCGAAGTCCCCAAGAAAGTCAACACCAGACACTTGACCAGACCAAGAAAGATGATAGACGATCAGAATAGCAAAGCCGGTCAGAGGAGAAGACGACTAGAGTAAGAAGTAAGAAAGGGTATACGACATTATGATGATGTGGTACTGTGAGAACGTCACTATGTAACAAATGGTATAAACCAATATTCCTTGTATGGTACCTCTTTCTATCTTTTTCAATCACTAAGGTACACATTTCCAATGTGACCATTGTTTCATGGGTTGGAGTCACCTTGGCACCAGTATTTGAGACGGGAAACTCATGGCTCACACCTGTTAAACACCGCTCAATAAATTCAGTATCATCAAATATTTTTGTTTAAATAAACAGTTTTCTCTTTAACTGCATTTTATCTGAGCAAAGGTTTGAAAATTGCCGAAAATATTAACGTTTTGACTGTCAGCGATAGGAATATAAATACAAAGTTTTAGTTCATATACATCTTCTTTCTAGTTTTTCACACCAGTGGTAACTGGCAGCTGATCCCTAGAGTCTGAGTGACAGCAAGTCTCCCCAGGTCCCCAGGATACTTCTAAGTATTCTAGCCAACATCAACAATTATCATTATTATCATTATTTCACTCCTGAGAGTTTTTCACATTAGCCTTAGCTGGTGGTCTTTCACTGGAGACTGAGTGACAATGAGTTTCCTCAGATCTCCAGTATTCTTCTGAGTATTGTAGCTGATATTAACAATAATGCATCCTTTTCGTGTGGAGGGATTGGGTAAATGCCTACAAAGGATAACGACAAACGTCTGTGTAGCTTTAGTTAAAACGTATGTTCATTTATATTTTTAATCTACCAAAGCTGATTCTGTACACTCAACTGAGACAGGTAGAATCGATTGATTTTAATTAATACTAATTAATTAATATTAGGATTTATGCAGATTAGTATTAATTACATTTCGTTATGTGTATCAATCAGCGATCTGCACATCTCTGGTTTGTAATAATTTGGAGCTCAACTACCATGACTGAAATTTGAAGGAATACACTGACTGTATGCCCTGCTGAGAGATAAGGCTGTTACACACTGGACCCGTCAAAGAACACACACACTTGTATTTAGGAAAATGTAAGTTTATTTTCCCCGGTTGTGTACAGCTGAGAGTCGTTGGCAGAGCTATGCAACGTGGAACCTTCGGGAGTTCTTTTCAAGTGATCTCGAACCTGATCGTCGTCTGTCTAATCTATCTCTACGGGCTTCTTTTATTGTAGTCTGACCCCCGGTGTCACGCCTCTTTGTTCGTGACACCTACGCAGTTTTTTCTGTAGACACGCCTCTTCGTCCACGCAGGCTGTTTTCATTGGCTATGGGCTACGCCTACAGATTTCTGCACCGAAATCATGTCGAATATTCACCTGCATTTCCAGGTGCAAAAGGTCAGGTCAGGGCCACTTCCTGTTTTCGTTTCCAGGCTGCACCTGACCCCCATGCACTTCCTATTCATCCTGGTCCTTGGGTGCACAGATCAGACAATATATTACAAGGCCACCCTTATAAAATATGTCCTGGATAGAATATTAAGCTACATTTGATGGTTTTCTCCATTTCCGAAATTATGGAGAGTGTATAGTACCCTTCATTACTATTACTCCCAGGTCCACTCTGGCCAGAATGCTAGTGCTTGTTATGGTCATATCTCTGGTTCAAGTATTTGTCTAAAAAAATGTTCGTATTTGAAAACAAAGAAAATAACTCGTAAAAAACAACAAAGCAAAAAATGTAAATATGAACACGCAAGAACCGCGATTCTCTAACCTCTAGCAATAATAACCTAAGCGGTATTATTTGGATTATTCGGACAATTGCCCTCTCTTTATTGCTATATAACCAACGTTTAAGTCGGTGTGGCCTTCGGGCGTCTTCGACTTTGTGAATAATCCAAATAATCCAAATTATCAAACCTCATCTAAAAAAAAAAAAAAAGAAAAAAGAGAAATAAAACCTAGACGGTTGACCAAAGCTTAGAAATATCAAGAGAAACCTGGAGGACTTGAATATCCCCATAGGCAGTTGGCAAGACGTAAGCAGATATCGAATCAAATGGCGAAAACAGATTCGCATGGTGTTATCATCGGATATGATTGACAGCTTGTAATAGTTTTATACACCCGTTCATCTGCCGGGTATATAATGGACAGCGCGTGGTGTGATGGTTAGAATCGTGGGAAATGGCCTCGTTGATCCAAGTTCAAATCCTAGGCGAGGCTGTATGCGTTTCATATAGCGGTAATACTCTTTGGAAAGCTATGCATCCACCTACTCTCCCCCCAACTATGGGTAAATAGTACGGCTGAATAGGCTTTTTAATCTCAGTTAGGCAACCAATCTATGAGAAGGAAAACCCTGAATTCAAACTTGTTAAACTTCGCTTAGTGCGTATGGGTTGGTATATATATAATATATATATATATATATATATATATATATATATATATATATTGCTTGTCAAGATTATTTTCTATAATTATCAAATTTATGCGATACATGCATTATAATTGCCTTCAAGCAAAATATAAGTAATAATTTATTCAACAATGCTTCTAAAAAACAAACATCCAAAATCTTATATATATATATATATATATATATATATATATATATGCATGTATCGCATAAAATTTGATAATTATAGAAAATAATCTTGACAAGTGAATCCCGGCAAAGATGGCTCGCCATGCAGAACACCGTACAGACTGTTTCGACTTTATTAAGTCTCATCAGCGATGTATACTAACGACTCCCCTCCGACAGAAATCAGTCTGTACGGTGTTCTGCATGGCGAGCCATCCTTTACCGGAATTCCTTGTCAAGATTATTTCTATAATTATCGAATTTTATGCGATACATGCATTATAATTGCCTTCAAGTAATATATATATATATATATATCACGGAGAGAGAAGAGTTAGGAGAGGTGAAGAGAGTTCTTCTTGTTCTTACTTGGTCGTTTGCCCTCTAACTATGAGGTGATTCTTCCTTCTTCTGGACTGGGTGTCTACTCATTTCTTATGGAATAATTAAACAATACTTTTTTAAAAAATTCTTTATTAAAAACCCAGAACCCCAAAAAGTTTTCTGCCGCGTTGAAAAGCTGGCATCTTGGAAGCAAGGATCTGTAATGGTTAATAAAATGGCAGTTGCCGATTATATTAAAAAGGGGGAGTAAGAATCCCAAAAAAGAATCCCAAAAATGCAGTAACGGAAAACAACAAACGCTGAATTCAAAATCAAGCGCCAAAAAGGAAAAGCGGGAATTTTTCAGTACTTAAAGAATGACAAGACGAGTGGTCACGCATCAAATCAGCTCCAATATCAGCAAAGAAAAACAAGGTAAAATATGAACTATTAATACCACAATATAAAACAAAGGACTATGCCCGGTATGCTATTATACATGACTGTAATTCTATTTTAATACAGATTGTTATTTCTAATACGACTCCGTTGATTTCTTCATTGTGTTGAGTTTTGTTTAAAAGTTAGTAAGTTGTGTAAACCTATATAAAATATATACAACACCCAGCTTGCTACAGATCCTTACGTCTGCTTCCCTCAGGTAACGACCAGAATCTGCTAATCCCAACGCCTTCCTTTAGCTAATCAGCATTCAGGTCAGCGAGGGTTAACTACATTGTCAATCAATTATAACGGATAACGGTAACTTTCCATAGACCATTCCATTATTTGAATTTTAACTACACTTATAATACATAATTCGTTGGCTACCCACGCATTATGTAACAATAATAGTAGTAGTTGTAGTATATTTTTCAAGCGTACAATCAAATAAACTGTTTTATCCCTTATTGAAGAGATCGGCAAATATGTTGCCCTTAAACTGATTTGATTTCAGTACTGATGAACAAATAACATTAAAAACTCTCCAATTAACAAAATGCTTAAACGCCATTGTTTCGCATTTATTCTAATGAATATATAATATATTTTCTGCATAAGAATAATCTCATTTAAAAAGAAAACAAAAACAAAACAAAAACAAAAACATACTTGATGCTCTTGTCTTACGTTTTCAAACGATTCAAGGATTGGTGAGGTTTTTTTAAATTTATTTTTATTATAAGTAAATTTCATCTTATTTTCCTTTTCCGTTTGACAAATGCAATTAGCATTTCGTAAATTAGACAAATAACCCATAAATTTTCTTTTTTTCTAATCAAATTAAACTTGTCATATTCTTTGAAAGTGTTAATTTAATTTTTTCCCCCTAAATAACATGCTCTTCACAGGAAAGCGATTTTCTATGAATCGCGAATAATTCTATTAGGGTTCATTTTGTGTTTATCAAAGTCTTGCGTAATTTGATGAACAATCTTCTACGTCCTCATTTCAACCCGTCATCGATTTTACAAGAATTCATTTTTATAAAACTTCGTGTTCCTTAATTGTACGACCGTTATCATCTTGCAACACCCATCGGTTAAAATTAAACTGTTTCAAATCGTCTAAGATGAAATTGAAAAAAAATGTCAATTCTGATTATATTGTGTTGCTTATCCGCCGAATTCTGATTTTTTATGATTGTCGTCATCTCAGCTAAATAATAGACCATTCCGTTTTTATTGTAAAGAAAGGAAGGCTACACAGAAAAATATAATAAGACAGAAAGGACGAAAGAAAGAGAGTAGGAGAAATATAAAGAGAGAGAGGTGAGCACACGGAAGCGATAATGCTAACCTGTATAAATTGAACATGATGAAACGATGAAATAAAGGAAAGAAAGGAAAAATAGAAAGAGATAGATAGATAGATAGATAGAGAGAGAGAGAGAGAGAGAGAGAGAGAGAGAGAGAGAGAGAGAGAGAGAGAGAGAGAGAGAGTTAAATCAAATTATTATACTTTTTACATATTGAACCATTTCGCTAAAGCTCTTAAATGAACACATCAAACGTTGTAATAATTAAATAAGCATACTGTGGTGTATCCATAGGTACATACTGTAAACACTGATTATCTGGTGTTGTTTATCCACCGATTTCTTCGTCATCTTAGCTAAATTGATGGACCATTCCGTTTTTATTATAAAGTAAGAAAAAATGGCATGCTTCACAGAAAAATATAATAAGAAAGAAAAAAATAGGGGATAGAGCGAGGGGTGAGCGCGTGGAAGCGATAAAGCTACTCAGTTTCAATCAAACCTAATGAAAAGATAAAAGGAAGACTGAAAAAAGTGTATGAGAGAGTTAAATCAAGATTATTATGCTTTTTACATATTGAACTATTTAGCAATAGCCCTTAAGTAAACATATCAAAGGTTTTAATCATTAAATTATCATATATCCGCTAGTACATTTTATTCTGCTTATGTTGCATAGGTGTCGTCACTGTACTAAATTGCAATAGTTTTATCTTCGTTGTAAGGGATGACAATAACACCAAAGTTATCCTCCAGAAGTTTATTGAAATAAATTCAAGCTTCCTAACTTCGAGAGAGAGGGTCAGTTTAATTAATATATTCAGTCTTTAGACTTTCGGTCCTTCGATTAAATTTCCGGGCGACAAGCTTTTTCAGTTGGTAAATATTAACGCTAGCTTTTCCAACACCAACTACACGAGGTCCCGCTCGGCCGACTACTGCCCGATCACCTCACTCTCTCTCCGCGTGACTGCCCCCGGGACTCTGACGACTGACCTGTCTTTTATATTCATAGCTACTCCCACGTATTTTTATCTCTTGATCTGATAACGGGCAGGTGTTAAAACTTCTTTGTTTAATAAAACCGGGAATTCATATTTCCCTTTGTACAATATATAACACTTATAGGAATTCTCCTTGATATTTATACTAAGCACATCTTTTTTTCCAGATTTATTAAAGTAGAAGGCGCATGGTGTAATGGCGCATGGTGTAATGTCTATCATTGCAGGAAGCGGATTCGGCCCCCTGAGTCCGGACAAAGGTTTGGATTTCACCTAGCACTAATGCCCTTTGAAAGGGTATGAGTACAACTATTGTACCCCGCCAAACTATGGTTAAATAATAGGGCAGACTGGGCTTTTAACCTTAGTAATGCAACTAGACTAAGAGAGAAAAAATTCAAAATCCAATCCTACCAAACACCACTTTAGAAACTATTTGTCTAAAACATTTTGTCCATAAATTTCAAAATTTCGCTCTTAATTGTCCAGTTGGACACATGGCGCAACATATATAAGTGTTAAGTTATTACAGTTCTAAGTGATAATCATCTGCAGGTTGCAGGTTCAATCCTAGCCAAGGGCGATAATAGCATAGAATACTTAACGTAGCTTGACACTTGTAAGTAAAGTAAAGTCGCCGGGGTGGCCTAAAGTCGGTATCAGCCAGACAGCGAGGGAATCTATCCCTTTTCACTAGCGCAGACCAAGGAGATTGTCTTGGGCGTCTGAGGCGGAGCGCCACACCTACCATCAGCTCCTTACTTTAATGCACAGATCCCCGTGCTACTCATGCACTGAGTTGGCGTAGGCCGGTATCGAACCCGGAACTTTGTAGTTCCTAGTCCGTTGCTCTACCGACTGAGCTAAACCGGCCCTTTAACACTTGTACACTCATGATTAATGGAATGGGAACAGTCTATCCCCGTGTATTGTATATAGTGTTTGTTCGAATTTGTTCCCGATTAGAATACGAAGACTCCCAAATTTCAACAAGCAGTTTCCCGGGTTCGAAGAGAAGGTTCCTGATTTCCACAAGAAACACCTGAAGGACGTCGGAGTGGGTGGAGGCTCATCGGCCGAAACGTTATGTATGTAATAATAATAATGTAATGATAATGCGGAGGCGTTTGTAAAAATACTAGACAAAACATGATCCGTTGTCTCACCCATTCAGCTCTGGGTAGATAATTGAGATTAGGAGAAATTGAGTTGGCAAAGCGAATAAATTTAAAAAATATATATACGGCCGGATAAAACATTAAAATCATTTTGTAAGCTTTTTAAGAAAGGCAATGTTTGCCCTAATTTTTTGCTTGTGAAATCTAACATAGAAATACATTTCAAATTCTCCCGTCTCTCCCGTCTCTCCCCCTCTCTCTCTACTCTACTCTCCCTGAGAAACTAACGTTATATAATGTGGAGTGAATCAAGAGATAAATAGAAGGGAAGAAAGTGATAGGCAAAAAGTAAAGTAAGAGATTAGTCAGTTTTTGACTTAATTGCAAATTATGACTTATTAGAACCAATTAAAACGGATTTTTTTCAAACACAAGTCAATCATAAAAGTAAAGAATAATTTAGTACAATTTTTATGCCATTAAACTAAACAGTAAAAAAGCCTTTAGGAAACAAAAGTTAATTCACTCAGATTTAGTATAATAATAGATATATCTTATTTTCCACGGCCAAATGAGTTGAACGTGGGAATTCATTGTGAGAACGTATAATAGGCTGATATACAACAAAAATACACAGCAATATATGCTATCAGGAGCCATCGGATGTCTTTAAGAGCCGCAATTAAATCTCATCTCCATGACACGACATATTTGTTTGAGAAAAGCAGTTCTTAAATTTATTTTTGTTTCTTTGAAAAAACGGTTCTAGATGAATATTTTTAGATATTTCCTCAAGCGCTGGGTAGAGTAATAAAGAGAAATAGGAATAGCATCCACACGTCTCCTTTTCGCGACATATTTAATCATCAGAAAATCATGGCAAATTTAAAAAAAGATTTTCTTTCAATTTTATCCACAAAGTCACATGTATACGATTTCTATTTAAAATCCCAGCAGATGTGTGATGAAGGGGCACTCCACATTCCCAAGAGCCAAGAATTGGAACTTCACTAGATACAGGACACCAACACCCTCGGTTACAGTCTTCTGGCACATGCAGGATTAAGTTTAGGTGCATGCCAGAAGGGCAGTAGGATTGGGACAATCATATAGGTACTAGAGCTTTGACGTAACTAGCCGTTTAGCCTAACTAAGGGCCAAAGAGGATGTTGCTAGTCATGGACTGCTCAGCCCCAAGGGTTTCATCCTTAAGCATCTCGAGCCATCACATATGCCCAACAGCTGTCTTACCGCTTTGCAGAAGTTCAGTCGTTTTATTCTAAAGTCCCAGTCGACCTTTTAATAATTGTCCTTGTGCCGTATCCTGATTGTACCGAGGGGTTTGTAAATACATATATATCTTTACCCGATTGTCTGATGTTATTATACAAAATAATTCCGTATATATATATATATATATATATATATATATATATATATATATATATAGTATGAACAAAAAGTAATAAGACAAACAGGAATATTTTTTATATATGTTATTTATTCTCAACTAGTTTCGACCTTAGGTCATCGTCAGGAGAAAATTTCATATTTGAAGAAATTGTTTTTAGATTTTTTGAAAGGGAGCATTGTGGAAGAACTATAAAAACTGGATTATTTTTGAGGGTTTGACATGCTATTAGAATCCGGGTAGAAGAGTGTGTTAGTAGTAGCAAGTCCATCTGTTCCGCGAAAAACCTCTTTGAGGTGGGTTATTTTTTGAATGCTCTTATATATGTGAGGGAGGGTTCTTGGGAGTTGAGTATATGCCCATATATGTATACACATAAATGTATGTGTGTGCATACATATATTTGTGTGGATGTGAGTATGTGTATGTATCTCGGTACTGTGCGCATGACTTTTAGATTTGTGATTGGGTCAAAAGTGGCTTGTTTGATGTGTGGCGGCCAGTGCTTGTTTATTTAGGTGCCATCGTTCCCCTTCAGAGTTGTTGGCTCTTTCTTTTATGGCCCTATATATATATATATATATATATATATATATATATATGTTAGAGGTTTCTGCGAGAACAATATTATCTGCGAATTGTAGGTGTGTTAATAGCTTGCTGCTTCTTTCACAGACAATGTCCCGGCTGACCATTTTTTTTATTAAACATGAAATTGTTGACGTAGTCAATGGGTCATAGAAAAACAATCAGGACCATAAAAAATCGCATATATGTGAATTTTTAAAGGCCCATGTTAAATTACTTTCCTGTGAAAGAATGTGAAGCGGACATCAGTTCATACATATATAAATGAATTGATATTCCTTGTACGTTCTTTCGCATAGCGTGTTGTTTTGATATTAAGCGGCAATACGCTGCTTTGAAACCAATAGTAACAATCCCATCCTAATATCTTGTACTCTGTAAAAAATAAATATAACTCTTACACCCGTAATCAAACGTGTCATTTTCAATTCTCCAATACTAAATTAATATATGAAGTAGTCAAACAATGTGTTTGAAAAATGGCGAAGGCCGACACTTTGTGGGAGATTATGTGCTTCATTAAAGTGATACCTAATTTTGTTAATTAATTAATTATAACTAAATTAATCAGATTAACAGGGCTGAAATGTACATACAGAGATCGACTTTTTCTCGATTTGTTTACGCTTTACATTTAAACCGATATGCACGCCTAATTCATTTAGTATAATACTTAATTATTACTTAATTAACAAAATTAGGTATGACTTTAATTAAGCACATAATCTCGCATAAATTGATTATATATATATATATATATATATATATATATATATATATATATATATATGATATTACATATGAAAATAGTGATTTACCGGTAAAATTGGCCTCAATGGTTAGTTGATATAAGTGTGACAATGATAAGACAGCGATACAACAAATATAAAGTGCTCAATACGTAAGTAGAGCGAATTTATTATAATGGTATACACATGAATAGCCCACTCAAGTTTCACCATAAGGATCTTCAGGGTTAAATCCACTGAATTAATCAGATTAACAGATCCTTTGAAAAAAAATCTCCGTTCATTTTCAAATCAGCGACACAGCGTTCATTAACTGCTAATCTGTCATTAACGGTCATAATCGCAAAATACACGTGTACAATTGACTGCAATTAATCAATATCTTGATTAATTCAGTGGATTTAACCCTGAAGATCCTTATGGTGAAACTCGAGTAGGTTATTCCTGTGTATACCATCATAATATATATTTATATATAACCACCCGACAGTATTGATCTGAAAAAGACAAAATAGACATTTTCTTTTCGGCAAGAAATAAAATCTGGTCGACGGTTGGCAGATTTGTAGCACTTTAGGATACTTAAAGGTTTTCGATGTTCTTAAGGATTAACCTGGTTTTCTTTAGAACTCCAGGAAGGACGTTATTGTTTACTGTCAGATAGCTTTTCAGGATTATTATTTGACAAAGAAATTATGCTTCTTTTTTTCTTCTTCTTACAAGGTACATTTTAGATAAACGACACGACACCGTAGATCCGTTCAGACGAATAAGAGGCGCCTGTATGAGTGCACCAAAGTTCATACACATATTCGCTCGCATATCTAACTATTAAACGACAGACACAGGCATATATATATATATATATATATATATATATATATATATATATATATATATATAGGGGGCGAAAAAGTAGGTATACAGTTATAAAAAAACACATACAATGCACATTGCATTTAATAAACGGACAAATGTTACATATACGCTTAATAACATTAATTATTATTATTAATAACGTGAATTATTAGGTTAGCTCAGTCGGTAGAGCGTTCGGCTAGAAACCACAAGGTTCCTAGTTCGATACCGGTCCTCACCAACTCAGCGTATGAGTAGCACAGGGATCTGTGCGGTAAAGTAAGGAGCTGATGGTAGGTGTGGCGCTCCACCTCAGACGCCCAAAACAATCTCCTTGGTCTAGCGCTATTGAAAAGGGGATAGACTCCCTCGCTGACTGGCTGATACCGACTTTAGGCCTCCCCGATGACTTTACTTTACTTATTAGTCAAAATTAAATATTGCTAATGACACCAAAATATTACAAAGTGAGGACATTAAGATAATATGCTATTAATTTCATCTGTGTGATACTGTTGTATACGTGCTTTTGCACCTCAGTATATATATATATATATATATATATATATATATATGAATCATCAATATCTCAATATATATATATATATATATATATATATATATATATATATATAAATATGAGATGATATAACTGATTCAGTTGAGGCAGAGCAACCGATACTCAGAAAGACAGAGACATTGATAGATTGATTGATGTCAACATAAATTGGTTGATAGAGATAAATGTATTGAAACATACACACGCACACACACACACACACACACACACATACACACACAAACGCTCAACCCTCTCTCTCCTCTCTCTCTCTCTCTTTATATCTCCCTCTCTCTCTCTCCTCTCTCTCTTATCTCTCCCTTCTCTCTCTCTCCATCTCTCTCTTTCTCTCTCTCTCTCTCTCTCTCTATATATATATATATATATATATGTATATATATATAGTATTTGTTCCATCTTTATTGTATTTATTTGTGGTCTTTAATACTTTCACATCTTTCTACAACTTTCCCATCTTTCTTCATGAATCATTTTAGCTCGATCTTTTTTTCCTCACTTTTCCTGTAACGTTACCCCATTTCACTCGCCTTCATCTAGATGATAACAACAAATTATTTGTATAAAATACGAATATTTTCTATCACATAATTATGTGCAAAAAAGCCCTTAAGAAACTGTTAGTGTATTTTGTATTATAAGGTGTGCTGGAGTTCACCATTTAAACTTATAGACTCTGCGTGTGCGCGTGGATTAAAGTCAGCCAATCCGCAAGCTCGAATACGTGGTTAGTTAACTATTTAATCGCCGATCTTGAAAGCCATTCATTTGCACGTATTCGACACGGACGAACGAGCGAACAAAGAAGAATTCTTTACTAAGGAACAACCAATGATTATTCACTAAGGAACAACTAAAGGATTCTGTCTAACACCAAGGAACAACCAAAGGATTCTGCCTAACACCGAGGAACAACGAAGGATTATTCATTAAGGAACAACCAAAGGATTCTGCCTAACACCGAGGAACAACCAAGGATTTTTCACCAATGGACAACGAAATGATTCTACCTAATACTAAGGAACACAAGGGATCTCCAATTTAAAGTGCTCTCTAAAGTTCAGCCTAAAAATGGCCACAAAGATCGTAACAGAAACAAATGCATAAAGGATGTAAATGTGGATGTAAAATGAACGAGATTCCCTAACCTCAAAGGCATGAAATTAAACAGTTTGAAATGCCGTTGAAATCAACTAACAAACAAACCAAAGACCTTATCAGGACGCTGTCATTTTTGTGGGGTCTTTGCAGTAGTCTGCAGCTGATACAGTCCTCATGGTGAAACCATCTTCCTTCCTTCCAAACTCTTTCTCTCTCTCCCTTTCTTTCTGTCTCTGCCTTTCTCTCTCTTTGGTACTCGTGACTCCTTATTGTATTTATTTTTTAGTATTTAATACATTCGTATCTTTCTTCTGCTTTTCTATCTTCATCAATCCAACCACGACGCTGATATTTTTGCTGGGGTGGGGGCTTAGTCCTCTTCAGCTGATGCAGTCCTCATATTGACCCCAAAACCTCTTCCTTCCACCCAACCGTCTCTTTCTCTCCTCTCTCTCTCCACCTCTCTTTCTTTCTCTCTCTCTCTCTCTCTCTCTCTCTCTCTCTATCTCTCTATCTCTCTATCTCTTTAGTATTTGTGCCTCCTTTATTGTATTTATTTTTTTAGTCTTTAATACTTTCATATCTTTCTTCTGCTTTTCTATTTTTATCAATCCAGAACGCTGATATTTTTGCGGTTGGGTGGGGGGCTCTAAGTCCTCTTGAGCTGATGCAGTCCTCATATTGACCCCAAAACTTCAGCCTTCCACTCAACCCTCTCTCTCACTCTCTCTCTCTCTCTCTCTCTCTCTCTCTCTCTCACACACACACACATACACACACACACACACACACACTCTCTCTCTTTAGTATTTGTTCCTCCTTTATTGTATTTATTTTTTAGTCTGTAATACTTTCATATCTTTCTACTCATTTTCCATCTTTCTCCATCTTTCTTCATCAATCACTCGCGTTCGTTGTTTTTTCTCCCTTTTCCCGTTACTTAACCCATCTTCCTTCGCCTAGATCCCCTTCACTCTAATTCATTCTCCCTTTTTTTATTTATTTCTCTTTCATTTGCTCTATTTTTCAATCTTTATAAGCGCTATTATTTCATAGAGCCGCCCTTTTTCCTTCAGACATAAATTCGTCTCAAGCTTTGATTTATTAGCACAGGAAGTTTTTATCGTAGTGCGGGAAATCTCGCATCTTATCGAAATTTTATTGTTTTCAGAGATTACTCGCGAGAAGTAATAATCATTGTGATTTTATTGTGAGCCAGTTGCAAGCAACCAACTGGCACGCCCATTCTCTTACCCGGTCTTTCCTATCTCCTGTCCCCTCGTATCGCTCATACCGATCACTCCCCAGGGGGCGGAACTATCGATTCAATAGGAAATATAACGCACCGGAGAAATCTTTCTTCGCAACGCTGACTGGAAGAATTGTCTTTTGTACGCGAGATGGCTTTCTTCCGAATTCGAGAAAAATATGGGCTTCTTTCATTTATCTATCTATCTATCTATCTATCTATCTATCTATCTATCTATCAGTTTGTGCATATGCATATGTGCATGCATCTGTGATATTTCTATCGATCAACCTAGCTAACTAGTTCAGCCTGTTCATATGCATGCATGTATGTATGTATGTATAGGGATATGGAGGCGCGTGTCATAATGATTAGAGTCGTAGGAAATGGACTCGTCGACCCGATTTCAAATCCGAGAAAAGGCTGTTTGCATTTCACATAGTGCTAATACCCTTGGGAAAGGTAGGAATCCATATATGTATTTACCAACCCCTCCGCACGAGCAGGATGTGACACAAGGTCAATTTCTTAAGCGGAGTTCAACAGGTTTGAATTCAGAGTTTTCCTTCTCCCAGACTGGTTGCCTAACCAAGGTTAAAGAGCCCAGTCTGCACTACTATTTATCCATAGCTGCAGGGAGAGTAGGATTCATACCTTTCACAAGGGTATTAGCGCAAAGTTAAATGCAATTATCACATCCAGGATTTGAACTCGGGGTGACGAGTCCATTTCCCATGACTTTAACCATCGCACCACGCGCTTCCATATATTCTCCCTCCAGATATGGGCAAAATAGTAGGACAGGCTGGGATCTTTAACCTTGGATAGGTAACCAGTCTAGCAGAAGGAAGACTATGAATTTGAAAAACCTGAGGTCAGTCGTTGATTGGGTTTGTGGAATTCCTTGTGCACCATTTCTTTTCTATCGACTGTGCCAAAAAGTGCGGATGGTCCAATACAAGCCTTTAACATTATAAACAAAACCAATATGTCGGTTGTTCATTGTCTGAACCCTCATGCCTTGAAATCGACGAGAGTGTCCTGTATGAATATATCTATCTATCTCAATTCACATGCATATATCTATCTATCTATCTATCTGTCTATTTCAGTTCATATGTATAGATACACATATCGCTTTATCTAGATATCCCATCTATGTATCCATGTATGTATGAATATATATATATATATATATATATATATATATGGCGATTTCCAGAACAAATTATATACAAAAACACCCAACAATATATATATATATATATATATATATGTGTGTGTGTGTGTGTGTGTGTGTGTGCGTGTGTGTGTGTGTATGTGTATGTGTGTCTGTGTATGTTAAATTAGCACAATTATATAAAGTCAAGTGTTGGATATGCACTTCTGAATAAGTATTTTTACAATTTTTCTGAAAGGTTTCAAAACTTGCCAACTATCAGATGTGATGCAACAGCATAGACATTTACTAGAACCAACAATTGGATCGTTAGCTTATTATATTTAAGGGTTTCTACAAGAGACTTTTTTTAAAATTTGCGCAAAGCATTCTTTTAGTAGAACAAGTCACCCTGTAAAACTAAGCCCCTTTCAGACTGGAGAGATGTGTTAAAACATTAGTTTACCTTACCCTCTCCTAGTCGAAATATCTGAGATGATGACATGTCATTCTCTTCGTTACGTTTCGCACTCATTTCCGACTAGACAGATGATGTGTCCACGTTCTTATGATACGGCTTGTCTTAAGGAGGAATAATGTGTGGATAAAGAATTATAACTAAACTGATCTCTGTACCAGTTAGGCTGGAATCCTAGTTGTTGCAGCTGTGCAACAGTTGGCAGTTCTTTGATGTAATAGAGTCTGGAATCAACTTGGGGTCTGAGGGATATCACGCCTTGTGCCATTAGGACATTTTAGTAATAGAAAAGGCCGCTTTTTTTTTCTCATGAGTATTTTATTCCCCCCAGATTACAACTACAGAAAGCAAGACATTTCATGCCTTCCTCCGATCACGCAGTCTGCCAGACTCAATTTTCACTCTGACCTCTCACCCCTCCATTCTCCCCTTCACCACGTACCATTCGCTCAATTCAACCAAAACACGCCATGTCATCACTTAAAGTTTTCTGTTCTTTTCCACACATCATCATTTAAACTTTTCCGTTATAATCAGGCCACTAAGACCACTCGCACGGTTCCACATCACGCAACTTATGTAACAACCCGTCTCGACAGAGCCTTGACATCTCAATACTTTCGTACAACCTTCCAAGCTGGGTGACTCACTGAAAAATAATTGAAAATGTAAAATATTGAAATATGTTATTTAACAACATGTAAGTCTAATAATTTACGATTTTTTTTGTTTGTTTGTTTACAACATTGAAAATAATATTTTAACTTTTTCGTACGTAAGACAATTCTCAATTCAGTTTTTAATTGCTTGTTGAGTTAGAAATAATATGTAACATTGTAATTAATTTATTTATTTGAGCAATAAAAATAACAAAAAAGACAACTTTTTCGTGCATAAGAAAATTTTAAATTCAGTTTTTGTAATTGCTAATCCGCATACATGTAAGTCTTAAAAGCAGTTTGACACCTGGCGTCTCACCACTAACTATGTCTCCTCCTTTAAAAACAACCGTAGGGCCACCCTCTTTAAAAAAAAGGCATAGGGGGGGGGAAGAACCACAACTCAATGCCATCAAACTCCAAAGAGACATACAACTGCAGCTGCTGTGACTGTTCATACCTATTTCATATTAACATTATCAGCCACGAACATGCCTGCAGTCAACGCAAACCACGCCCTTACTCTTCTTTCACGAAACCCTGTCATGATGATGAAGATCATCACTACTATAAGAAGCATAACACAATACCGCAATACTCTGACCAGACATTCAGCTGCAGTCGTTGTGATCATTCCTATCTATCCCATATTGACCTTACAGTCACGAACATGTCTGCAGTGAACACAGACCCCCCCTTATTCTTTTTTTAAAGGAGTCAAGCCCCGATAATGATGAAGCTTTAAAAGTTAGGAAATAACATATCTAAACAATTTAAAGACAATAGCCAGACCTTTTGGCAGGAGGTGGCGATCTGTGATGCTTAAGGATTGAAGCCAGGTGGCTGAGCAGTCCATGACATGAAATACACCACTTTGGCCCTTACTTAGACTAGACACGAGGTCGAAGTGGCCTCCTCCGATCAATCGGCTGGTATTCTCAAGCTCTGGCACCTATATGATTGTCCCAACTCTATTGCTCTTATGTCAAGCCCCAAGTCTTTTATCATAAGCGTGCTAGAAGATGGTGGCTGATGGTCTTCATGTGCTGGGTATGAAGTTAAACTCTAACTGATGGTGAGGTTCCAGGTCTGGGGAATGTGGAGCACCCCTTAATTATCATTGCTCCCAGGTCCATGTGTTAAATAGAAAAAATATCTTTATAAAAAATGTGTATTCATTAAGAATTAATTTATTTCAAAACTTTGTCGGAATTAAATGACTCACTGAGGTTAATATGCCGTAAAACCAAACCAAACCAAACTAAAGACAATACCTATGTAGAAACAGGGAATTCAGAACGCCCGGGTATATGTACTTATAAGAATTATTCTGAATACGGGTCAATCGGATTTTCAGGGTTAAAATGATTGAAATGGTTTTAATCAATAAAGTCGCTTATTGTTTCATTTCCTTGCTCTGTCCGAATTATGCTGGCATACATTCAATACATTCTGTAGTGTTTGCAGATCTTGCATTGTCGATCGCATATATATATTTTAATACAGACCACATGCGTTCATGAATAAAATATAGAAAAGAAGAAAAAGAAAACAAAAGAAAAATAAAGAAAAAGGAAAGAAAAAAGATTTTGAAAGAAGAGAAGGAAGTAAAGAACAGAACAGGAATAAAAAGAAGGAAATGAAGAAGGATATCAAAAAGTAGAAATGGGAAGAAAAAAGGACACGAGAAAGAGGAAAGAAAATGAAAAAGAAAAAGAGAAAAAACAAAGGAGAGAATGAAAAGGGAATGAAGAATAAAAATGAAAAAAAAATGAGGAAATTATTAAAATAGAAAACTGTGAACTTATCAGAAAAAAAGGCACCACAGAAGAGAATGGAGGAAGACAATAAAAGAACAAGAAGACAGAATGATAATAATAAGAAAATATATAATGTGTGGGGGGAAAACAAAGAACAAAAGAGGAAGATAGGTAAAAAGGGAAATAAGTAAAAAGAAAGAAAGAAAAAGAAGAAGAAGAAGAAGAAGAAGAAGAAGAAGAAGAAGAAACCCGTGTTTTCAAGTTTAAAAGTGACTGATGTCACCTATTAAATAATATTTACCGATAGCTGGAGGGAGACCAGGTGGATGTATACATTTCACAAGGGTATTAGCGCCATATAAAATGTAGACTGCCTCATCTAGGATTTGAACCCGTGTCGATGAGTCCATTTCCTACAACTCTATCCCTTACACCACGTGCCTGGATTACATATGTATATCATGAGAGTAGCACGGATTATATATGTTTGTCAAGAGGGCCGCACATGACAACTCTTTAAATCATTCTTCTATATTAACAGAACAAAGTGATGATTGCTATCATTAATTGTTTTTATTATCGACTAAAAACCAATGAATTCAAATCTAAAACGTATTTTTGTTAAAGAGAAAAAACCAACGGCACTTGGTTACTGAGAGTTTCTCGCCTAAGAGTTTTTCAAAATGATATATTATTTCTCTGAATGTTTGAGATGAGGCTTGAAGATTAGTATTATCTGCGTTATTCGGACTATTGTCCCCATCTTCATTGTTATTTGTACAACGTTTCGGCCGATATACCCCCCGGCCTTCTTCATGTATTTCTTGTCATGTTAGCGGAATGAGAACAGGATACCCCAGTGGAATAAATAAAGGGTTAGGTTCAAAGTTCCGTGATGGCTCCCGAATACGACAAGAAAGTTCCCGAGTTCGAAAAGAAGGTTCCCGAGTCTGAGAAGGTTCCCGAGTCCGACAAGAAATACCTGAAGAAGGCCGGAGGGTATATCGGCCGAAACGTTGTACAAATAACAATGAAGATGGGGACAATAGTCCGAATAACGCAGATAATACTAAAATTATATATATACGAGGCTGTGTCAAAAAGTAATGCCATTTTCTTTATTTCATGCGAAGTTTTGTTTTAATAAAAAATAAGGCCTACGTTGAGACCCTAATAATGCTCAGAGCAAGAATCCGTCGAGTAAAACCCAACTTGCCAATCCTTGTCCTTCATCTGCATGACAATGATGGACCACACATAAGCATCAGGACAAAGAAAGAAATCAACTCATTCGGGTGGACAACTTAACCGCTTCGTACATACTCACCAGATTTAGCGCCTTCAGACTATCATCTCTTGGGCCCTATGAAAGAAGGTTTGAGAGTCAAACATTATTCCAGTGACGAAGAATAAAATCTGTATTGAAGAAGTGGCTCAAAGAAGAGTCAACAGAATTTTACATTCTTTCATGGGGCCGAAGAGTTGATAGTCTGAAGGGACTAAATATGGTGAGTAAGAAAAGTGAAATCCGTAGTGAAGAAGTGACTCAAAGAACAGGCAACAGAAGTGAACGGGGTAGGGATACATGCTTTCATTCGAAGATGGAACACTGCTATTGAGAGAAACAGTTACTATGCAAAGAAGTAGGGATGTGATCCACAAAGGACCAGTTTCATTTTAATGTATGATACATATTCCTGTGTTGGTAATTACACCTGTCCTAAAGAAAATGGCATTACTTTTATACTCACCCTAGTGTATATATATATATATATATATATATATATATATATATATATATATATAAATCCCTGAGCCACATGAAAGAAGCTTTGAGAGTCAAACATTATTCCAGTGACGAGGAAGTAAAATTTGTAGTGAAGAAGTGGCTCAAAGAACAGTCAACAGAATTTTACGGGGCAAGGATACATGCGTTCATTCGAAGGTGGAACATTGCTATTGAGAGAACGAGTTCAAATAATAAAACGTACAAGTGTCACTTATTTTCTACAATTTTGTAGGTTTTAATGAAAACTTGTTTTTTATTTACGGTGAATTCAACAAACGGCTTCTGCGGCAAACAAGTGCATCTCCTGACCGAGATATGTATGCTGCATTAGAGAACCGCTTATGAATGTCTAATATACTTGTTAATCCTTCCATGAATTCACAACAGGTGAATTCGTTGGATGGAGCCGACTCAACCAACCCAGAGTGAATGCCGTCACAGAAACAGAAGAGAAACAGAAATAATCCTTCCATTTTGTTTGGTTTGTTTTGTTTTACGGCATCTCAACCTCAGTGGGTCATTTAATACCGATAAAGTTTTGAAATAAATCAATTCTTAATGGATAATACCATTTTTTTATAAATATATTTTTCTATTTAACCCATAGATGGGACCCTAACAGGTACTACCACTCCGGGCCAGATTTGACCAAGGAGCAATGGTGATGAATGGGTGCTCCACATTCCCCAAACCTCCAAAACTGGAACCTCACCATCAGACAGAGTTTAACGTCATTCCCAGGACATGTAGACCCGCAGCCACCGCCTTCTAGCACCCATATGATAAAAAGGGGTTGGGGCTTGCCATAAGGGCAATAGGGTTGGGAAGTTCCATTTTGTGAATTCAAAAAACGGGAAAACGGGATGGAATATTATTCTTCACGAAGGGTTTAATTATCAAATTATTTTTTAGTAAGGATATAGTCATTAAAAAAATAAACATTTATGCTAATTTCGTAGTGACTTGGGACGAAGGACAGAAACCTACCCGATGGTAAGCGCCCCCCAATGTTTGATTTGGGTCATCACGGCCACCATTTGTAATTCCGCAACTGTGCTTGTTGTTGAAGTGAGATGCTAAGACAGCAACTTTTGGTGCGGTCAACAGCAACAATCTACAAATTTCATAGAGAGGGGGAAAGTGATGAGCAAAATGTGTAGTAAGAGACGGGTCAGTTTTTGACTTAATTGCAAATTACGACTAATCAGAACCAATTAAAATGGATTTTTTTTTCAAACATAACTCAATCCTAAAACTTAGGAATAATTTAGTATAACTTTCGTGTCACTTACCTAAACAGTAAAACATCCTTAATCATTGATTTATTGTTGAAATAAAGTGCGACATATTTATTCAGATGAATGCCTTTTAATTGATAAATATGTAGTTCTAAAATTTTCAACTCATAGCAGTATAGATTTTCCATCCAGAATAGCATCATTCGGCTGTAACATAAAAGAGCACGTAGGAGCAAGATAAGGTACACACCCGATGTTAAGCCCCACCCCCAATTTTGGATTTGGGCCATCACGGACACCATTTGTAATTCCGTAACTGCGCTTGTGTAGAACGAGTACTTTTAAGAGTATTGGTGATTCGCATGCATGAATACGTAGTTCCGTAAAAGCGAATCACACGAACGGAGGGCAGTGCGAGATTTGAAGCGAGATGCATAAGACAGCTATTCTTGGTGCGATTAACAGCGACAATCAACAAAATTATTATTTAAATATATCTGCCAATTTGCGAATTTAACATTGTCAGAATTTGTAATTGCAATATGAAAAGTGGAGCGAAGCGGGCAAGGACTTGTCTTGCGTGTAGGTCCATGATTTAGGTGATGTGTTGCCAAGATATAAAAAAAATAGAAATAAAAAGAATGCGCATTGCTTTCCTATGCTACAGAAAAGAATGTCTTGCCTCCCGTGACACCAGACGTGAAAAAGAGATTCGTGAGAAGAGATTAGTCCATTTATATAATTAGTTGTTTATGCTTATTGGTTTGACGAGAATGGCAATATAAACGCAGTGTCGCCTGAGATAGGGATTGCAGTCTGACCTCGAAGCAACATGGTGCTAGTGACAAGTGAAAAGACTTTAAATAACATCCAGGGCAAATTGTGTTACCGACGAAAACTATAAAATAAATAAATATGGCTAAAATGTAAAAAAAAAATTGGGTGTAAATATCATCATCATCATCATCATCATCATCATGCCATGCTGGCAGCACGGGTAAAAATCTTTCGCCAACCACCCCTTTCTTACATTGCCCCTGGTAGACTGTCTGTACAGCATCCATAATCCCAACAGAGCTGATCGATATACGTTCTTGCTGAGCGACACACACCTGGCGTGCTCATATGCAGGTTTCTACAGGAGAACGTCACTTATGAGTTCAACCTTGCTTCTCCAGCGTGTCCAGCATATCTCTACTTATTCGGATGGTTTGTGTGATCGGGAGCTAGTGGCCGTATAGCTGCTTTCAGGTGTAGTATTGTTTCCAAGATTTTTCAAGCGTACGCAGCATTCTTTTTTTGGGAGGGAATATATCTTATTATAATGGAAATTGTGTGTTTTTCTGTCTGTAACCGAAACTATATTACTACTCAAGTCACATTCTTCATGATATTAATTTCATTTAAATCACAATTATTAATAAAATTGTGGAACATTATTAATACTGTTAACCATATCTACATATCGACAACATGCAATTATATTTATATATGCAACAAAATAGCGGTTTATAGTGTGAACGGGAAGGCTAATTTGCATATTGATATTAAAAATGTAATTTTATTAAATATGTGCTTAGTATTATTGATTTTTATTTTTTTATTTTTTATTTTAATGAATATAAGCAAAAATCTCTTCAATGAATCTTAAATGAAATCCATTAACAAGAAAAAATAACTGTCATTTTATTCTTTACTTCCTCTTTTAACTTAAATTAGAAAAAATAACAATGAAAGATGGGAGCGATGGAAGAGTAAGTTTCAGTTGTTCTATTTTTCAATTATACCTCCCTCTGTTTCAAATCATTTTATCTGCATTCTTATTTAGTTTCATTAGCCTTTCTAATTGTTGTGATGTTAGTCCCAACAGTAAAAAGAAGTCAAGTCGAGATAGGGTAAAATAAGACAAGTGTATTTACAATCAATGGTACATGTACGACTAGCTTGTCGTTAACGGGAACAGTTCTACCTTTCCACTCGGTGTCTCACTATTTATAGTGAGAACCGGTGCATGTTCTCCACTGTAGGAACGGCCGGTACAACACTAATCTAATACAATACTTTATTACATTAAAACTTAGATACTTGCACCTGGAGGGTGCATATATTTGCTAGATTTTCTAAATCTTTATTTTCTCTATGTGGTTTGACAATGATTTTTTGATATGAAAGATTTCTTGTGTAAAAATCCATTAAGATGCAATAAGTCTTTTTCGATTATTAACCTCGCCAATTGATTTAGCAGACGTGATTATCGTCTACAGCGAAAGAATGTCTGTGTAACGTTCTTAATGTTTTATTTATTCTCTTGGCGACAAATACTTTCCGATTGCAAAAGAATGATTTCAGAAGATATATCGTCTTGGAGGCTTTATCCTCAAACATAAGACTCAAAACGCAATAAATATTATTATTCTTGCAATCTTCATAATTCTGAATGTCTATGGAGTAGCTGTTAGTTTTATGTTGGTTTAGGCTTTAAGTTATTTTTAGTGCGTGTTCACAGGTTGTTTCTTTTAAATCCAACTATATGTGGTTTTTCCCTCATGTGAGTTGTCAGGCTGAAAAGGAATTAAAGGAAGTGAAAAGAAGAAACAAAGAAAAAAGTCACTTTTAGGTTTCAAACTTTTATTTTAGGTTCATAGCTATTTCTTTGAGAGAAAATGTATTCCTGTGCCAGTCGTAGAGTCTGTTCCCAGTCAAGATCTGCTGTTGTATACTCTCTTTCCTTACTTTCTTACTTCTATTATTCTTCTTCCAGCGTCTCTTCTAGCGTCTGGACTTCGTCTTGGGGACTTCGTGTCTGGTCTTCCATTGGGGATTTCTCTTTATCAGAAGCCCTGTGTCATTGGTGGTTTTTAGATAATAACACAAGACTTCGATTTAACTTAGATCATATTTTATTCCGAAATCCCCACCAGACTACCAGATTGATTCGGCACCGTGCATAACACGACTTACCACCGTCGTGGCTTTGGCCGATCTGAATAAAATCTCTTTCTAATCTAAACCGGAAGAGGGTCTTCTGCACCGATTCTCACGGTATTCACCGGAAGGAGGATTAGGATGAGGTCAAGCCTTGTCACTTAATCCTTCAAGGCCGCGGGCTGCAACTTGCCATTTTGGTTTCTACACTACTGTACATAAGTATTAAGAATCTAATAATTATGTAACACTACGTCCGAATGGTCAGGGTTTCCTTTTCTCCGCGAATGCCCAGAGGGTTATTCCTGTCTGAGGGTTCCTGGGAGATTGTTATTTTTTAAATTGTTTTTATTCAATTTAATTTCAATGTAATATTAATCACCTCATGTTAAGTATAAATTCTTTGCCAGACCATGAATTGTCGGGAAAATGTAAACAAAACACAGAAACTGAATAATTATCAAACTAGTCTTGGCTATAATTTATGAATGTATATTATTTTGAATTTGCTAGACATATATATTTAGAATATTAATTCTTGCTCGCTAAAAAACAAAAATATATTTTAAAAATATTTTGGTGCTCTTCCAATACGTGATCTACCGAATGGTTTCTAATCCAATATGTGACCTACTGAGTTGTTTACATTCAAATATGTAATCTACCCATTATTTTCCCATTAAACTAACCATAACCTTAACCCTAACTCTAACTCTGTCTTCTTTTTCCTAGTAGATCACATGCCATGATTAGTAGATCAATAGTGGATCACAAACCTTTGGTAGATCACATATTGAAAGAGCACCAATATGTTTATATTGTTGTAATCAAATGAAAGTCTCCCCCACTAATTCAAAACAGAAAAGGAAAATAAATTAAAAGTAAAGATTACTGTTTTCTTGGCGTGAATCTTGAATATACCAGCTTGAGTCAAACATTTGCGGCACTATTTTAAAATCCATCTTCTCTCTCTCTCTCTCTCTCTCTCTTTCTCTCTCTCTCTCTCTTTCTCTCTCTCCATCCATCTATCAATCTTACTAAGCTTAGCGTTATTCATTCCAAATGATGCTAAGCTTAATAAATTGGAAGTGTATTCAAAGCAGTTTTCTCTATAAAATTCATCTATATATTAATACACGTGTTCCTTATTTGTACAACTGTTATCATCTTCCAACATTCTCTGGTTAAAAATGAGACCCTCCGAATTGTCAAAGATGAAATGCAAAAAGGTAAATTCTGATTATTTGTTGTTGCTTATCCACCGAATTCTTATTTCCTATGAGTGTCGTCACAAATTCTCGCACCACTCAGAAAACCAGTTTCAAACACACCGTTTTTCGGATTTGCGTACCCATGACCTACTTACTATGTTAAATATGAAAAAGACAGTCCCTCCTGAAAAATGTCCCTTATTTCTTAGCGGCAATCCACAGACGACTAGCCAATCAATGCAGATAACTTCCTTTAAAAATGTAGGCAGGATTATTCTCGTTTTTTTTAATAAAAAAATAATGCTGCATGCCATGCGTTTTGAGGGAAAAAAGTTTATATTTTTCTTTACATTTTACACCATGAACGAATCGCTCTAACTCGTTTAAACGCCCGAGGCAATTCTTCACAATAATTTTTACTTTGTGTTTTTGTTAAGTTTCTGACCGCCATCCTTGGCCTGTTGTAAAGAATTTAAAGTAAGTAAGTAAGTCTTACAGATCGCACGTAAGCATTGTTTAAATGTCGCACACAGAACAACGTATTATGTGTGTGACCAGTTACCCCGCGTACGCGACCTTTATGCTGTCCATAAACACTCTCACACATTCAAATTACCATCACATACATACGCACATCATTTTATCCAAACATACGCATCCGATGTCTATTGAATTTTCTTAAATTTTTTGAATTTTTTTTCGATTTTCCTTGCATTTGAAACATCTTCAGCTGATGATTGCATCGCATGAAACCAATATGGTCGTGAATGTTCCTTTGTCACCTAATAAATAGATATGTAAAACCTTTATATATTTATCTTATTATATTATATAACAGCACTCTACCAATAATACTGCCTTTGGTACGCCATTCCAGCAAAAGCAGAAACAGTGACCATCTCACACTATATATAATATATATATATATATATATATATATATATATATATATATATATATATAAAAGAAAAATTACAGAAACACGCACAACCTATGTATATATATATATGTATATGTGTATATATATATATGTATATCAATATATGTATTGATCAAAGCCTGAAGAAGATACCAGAATATCTGAAACACGTGTTGCGTATGTGAAATAAAAAGAATAAAACATTTTTCTGAGAACGATACATTTTGCGGACCTTCTTCTTTTTTTATAAAATATTACATTTTCTCACGTTGGAACCAGAACTATATATATATATATATATATATATATATATATATATATATATATATAGGTTACACATATGCTTCATATTTGATGAAAATAACATGGTTTACACATTGAAATAATGCTGATAACAACGGAAACGTTGAAAAATCTACTGTACATGCATTAAAATATATTTACCAACCCCCTCGGCACTAGCAGATTTCGACTCAAGGTAAATGTCTTAAGCGGGGTTTAACAGGTTTTAATTCAGAGTTTTTTCTTCTCTTAGATTGGTTACTTAGCCAATGTTATTTTCACACCAGCGTTAGCTGATGGTCTCTCGATGGAATCTTTTTTCCAAGATTTTTGATTCCGTTCCAAGTGCACCAACTACAATTGGTATAACTTTGCCCTCGTATTCCACAGCTTTTTACAATTCTTTTTCCAAGGTCCAAGTATTTGTCCATCTTTTCGTTTTCTTTCATCTTCACCCTGTGATCCGCTGGAACCGCAAAGTCCACCAATTATTGAAGTAGTAACATACTTCCAAACAGAGAACAACTCTTGACCCCTGCGGATAATTGAACAACGGAACATTATTGATGATGATCATTCAACGATTAGAAACATTGCATCAAATCACAGCCCGTTTGAAATCTGCTGCTACTCAACCAATTAGTCAATTGCACTGTACAGCGTGCATGCATTCTAATGCGGTTCGTCGACCAGAGAGAGAGAGAGAGAGAGAGAGAGAGAGAGAGAGAGAGAGAGAGAGAGAGAGAGAGAGAGGAGAGAGAGAGAGAGAGAGAGATGAGAGAAGAGAGAAGAGAGAGAGAGAGAGATGAAACTGAGGGAGAGAGAGAGAGAGAGATCTTGAGGAGAGAGAGAGAGAGAAGAGATGAAAACTAGAGGGAGAGAGAGAGAGAGAGAGAGAGAGAGAGATGAAAACAGAGAGAGAGAGAGAGAGAGAGAGAGAGAGATGAAAACTAGAGAGAGAGAGAGAAGAGAGATGAAAACTAGAGAGAGAGAGAGAAGAGAGAGAGATGAAAACTTGAGGGAGAGAGAGAGAGAGAGAGATGAAAACTAGAGGAAGACGAAACAATTGGAAGCTATATTGACAGAACTTGCAATATCTGCAAGATATCGTATGGAGAGAGAGAGAGAGAGAGAGAGAGAGAGAGAGAGAGAGAGAGAGAGAGAGAGAGAGAGAAGAGAGAGAATTTGAGGGAGAGAGAGAGAGAGAGAGAGAGATGAAAACTAGAGGAAGACGAGAACAATTGGAGCTATATTGACAGAACTTGCAATATCTGCAAAATATCGGTATGGAGAGAGAGAGAGAGAGAGAGAGAGAGAGAGAGAGAGAGAGAGAGAGAGAGATATGAAAACTAGAGGGAGACGAGAACAATTGGAAGCTATATTGACAGAACTTGCAATATCTGCAAAATATCGGTAGAGAGAGAGAGAGAGAGGAGAGAGAGAGAGAGAGAGAGAGAGAGAGAGAGAGAGAGAGAGAGAGAGAGAGAGATTTGAAGCCAATGATAATTATAGAATACTTCCCCTTATCTTTGTAATTGTCTGTAATTATTGATGATGCCCGTTTGAAAGAGAGAGAGAGAGAGAGAGAGATATGAAAACTAGAGGGAGACAAGAACAATTGGAAGCTATATTGACAGAACTTGCAATATCTGCAAAATATCGGTAGAGAGAGAGAGAGAGAGAGAGAGAGAGAGAGAGAGAGAGAGAGAGAGAGAGAGAGAGAGACACAGAGACAGAGACAGAGACAGAGAGAGAGAGAGATGAAAACTAGAGGGAGACGAGAACAATTGGAAGCTATATTGACAAAACTTGCAATATCTGCAAAATATCGGTATGAGAGAGAGAGAGAGAGAGAGAGAGAGAGAGAGAGAGAGAGAGAGAGAGAGAGAGAGAGAGAGAGAGAGAGAGATTATTAAAAAGATATATACAAATGTTCTATATAATCAAATGGACAAAACGAGATAAGGAATTTATATCATAATAATCCAATTTTTCCATTTAACCTTAGCACAACAAAAATGATGTATCATAGCAATTGTTTTGTTAGTGCAATAATGTTAAATACTTAGAGAATAAAGCAATTTCTTATCCAATTTTCAACTTAGTTGCATTCGCACTCACTTGGATCATTATAGTTTTTCACGAGAGAGAGAGAGAGAGAGAGAGAGAGAGAGAGAGAGAGAGAGAGAGAGAGAGAGAGATGGGAGACAGAGAGAGATTTGAAGCCAATGATAATTAGAGAATACTTCCCCTTATCTTTGTAATTGTCTGTAATTATTGATGATGCCCGTTTGAAATCTGCTGCTACTCAACAAATTAGTCAATTGCACTGTACAGCGTACATGCATTCTAATGCGGTTCGTCGACCAGAAAGAGTGTCATAATTGTTACCATGGCAACAGTTAGTACTCTTTGGGATCTACCAGAAAACATCACCATTAGAGCGTATAAAATTGGCTGGCAGTCTCATGTATGATGAGTCAGATATTCTCTTCTTACCGGAGAATGGTCAAGTTCATGTGAAGATGAGATTCTATCTATACATATATATTTGTGTGTATGTATATATGGAGTAAACTATGAAAATAAAACAATTAATCACAAAGTATATATATATATATATATATATATATATATATATATATATATATATATAAATTTTATTGATTTTATTTTTAATACTGACAGCGCATTTTTTGGTTAAAAAAAATATTCCAACTTTTGACTAGCAGCGTTCTGTTTTGCGCATTCTTTATTCCAACGGTCATTTCATCCCGTCTTATTTTTTGTTGAAGACCGATCCACATGCGGTCGATACAGATATTCCGAGGGGCCTCACATCAGTGAGGGGGGGCCGATGTTGCTTTTTAAAACCGTTCAGAGGAAGGCCCCCAAACAGTTGCACATTCTCTCTTGATGATCCCATGCTTTTGTAAACATCTTTTGTTTTTTCAACATATCAATTTCACACTGTCGGATTAATTTCCATTTTTATTTCATATATATATATATATATATATATATATATATATATATATACATTCACTATCCACAGATCTTGCCTTTTGTACAAAAATAATTAATATTTTTTTCCTAATCGTGAAGCTAATTAAGAAATCTTGTGTGCTGAGTCAGATATTCTCTTCTTACTGGAGAATGGTCGAGTCCATGTGTAGATGAGATTCTATGTGAAGAGATGGAAGTGAATCCGACGCTATGTAGTATATTAAGAAATTTGAAAAAAAACCCCACAGGTTTAAATAAATTGAGTAGTAAGTTTATTAGCCAACGCGGCCGTGTTTCGATCTGTTAATTAGATCTTCTTCAAGGCATTTGTTGATATAAGGAGAAAGGTAATAAAAAGATTTATCACAGAATAACGAGAAAAACTGCGATAGTCCTTGTTTGTCAGTCTGTTCAAAATTTGAAGTTTGAAGAAAGAACGCTGGAAAGGTGGACGGTTTGAAATATGACATCAAATATTCTTCTTTTATGGTGTGAGTGTGAGTGTTGTGTGAGTGTGTGTATCGAAAAAAGAGTGTGTATGTATATTCGGAGTAAACTATGAAAATAAAACAATTAATCACAAAGTGTATATATATATATATATATATATATATATATATTATATATATATATTCACTATCCACAGGTCTTGCTTTTTGTACAAAAATAATGAATATTTGTTTTATAATCGTGAAGATAATTTAAAAAAAAGAAATTTAAATGATATCAGCATAGATTTTTTTTGCATTTAGTATTTTAAATAAGATACATTAATTTTTCTTTACAGAGTGTCTGGATCAACGAAGGTCTTTTTTTACATAGGGATTTTAATGAGTCATCCTGTGTGGATCCAACTCCCAATTGAACAATAATGGATCTGCAGGATTACATTTTTACACCCACTACCCAGGCAACGCTGGGTAGTCACTTCTAGTAAACTCAGTAAATAGATCCAGTCAATGCTAGTGACAGTGGTGTGTTTTTCTTATTGGTTGATTGGATGTTTGGTTTATAGGCTATTTAATGTCAAATCTTGTTTTATATATATATTAACTTCATGTGTAAGGAAGATGAGTATATATATATATATATATATATATATATATATATATATATATATATATATATAAGTAGACGGAGTGGTCTATTGTCGGTATCAGCCAAACAACGAGTGAACATATCCCCTTATCACTAGCGCAAGACCAGGGAGATTGTTTTTGCGTCTGAGGTGGAGCGCTACATCTACAATCAACTCCCCACTTTACCAAACATATCCAAGCAGTGCTACTCATACGCTGAGTTTTCGAGGGCTCGTATTGACCCCGGAACCTTGTTCTTCTGAGCCGGATACTCTACCGACTGAGATAAACCGGGGCATAACACACACACACACACACACACACCACACACACACATATATATATATATATATATATATATATAATATATGCTCCCAATGTCCTGTTGAGCTCTGTAGGGGATACATTAGTTGAACTTTCGCCGTTTAGCGTAAGGCATTTACTCGACTGTTGTTTACAGACTTGAGTTCTCTGGTGATTTTTAAAACATGCTTCCAGTAAGTATGTATAAATTAATTGTTCGCCTCCTACTGACAGTCCCCGTCAGCCGTGAGGGTAAGGAGGTTAACAGGCGAAATTTCTGTCGGGTTTCCCTCCCGGCTAGATGTAGGTGTTAAAAAAGTCGAGCCGCACTAATGTGACGTAAACGTCGAAACCCGTGTCTGTGGATGACTGGTATATATATATATATATTATATATATATATATATATATATACTAGTTTACCTTACAAAATATATCTTATATACATTAAAAGTTCAAAGCAAATTATATTTAAAGCCAACACAAGTAGATAATAATCAATTTTAAGATATGTCTTAAACAAGACAAGCTTCAACAGGTTGTTAGTTAATATTAGCAAATTAAAATTAAAATTAAAATCAAAACATGCTTACGGCACCGTTGTAGCAGGAAAAACAAGAATGTACTCACACATTTAAACAAACTATCTTTCAATTTAACAAAATTTAAATATAATAGGTTATTCTATTATACCCTTTTGGTTGGGTACATAAGGTGTGGGGTTGGCACCCTTGTTTTCCTTCCCCGCCTCCCCGATTTATCTGTATAACTATCTATCCATCTATTATTTATATTTGAGTAATTTATTTAATATTTATTACAATTTTTTTAATTTAAAAAAAAATATATATATCAATTAATGATATCATACATTATATTATTAAAACAAAAAATAGTGTAAGTTAAAATGATATAAACGGGTGATCCTGATCTCGGTAAATTCATCGTAGACAGCCAACAATTAAAAAAAAAAATACTCCACCCCAACAAAAACAAAATAAAACAAACAAACAAACAAAAACTTAACAATGGGCAGCATTGAAACAGGCTCCAACAGATAAACTCAGGCATTGACACAAGTATATATCCATAACATTTCACATAAGTAAGTAAAGTCGAAACAGTAGCCAATCATCAGTATCAGTAAGACAGCGAGGGAGTCCATCCCTTTTTCACTAGCGCTAGACCACGGAGATTGTTTTTTGCATCTGAGGTGAAGCGCCACACCTACCATCAGCTTTACCACACTTTACCACACAGATCGTTGTGCTACTCAAATGAGTTGGCGAGGGCCGGTATTGAACTCGGAACGTTGTGCTCGACCGACTGAAGTGAAACGGTCGTTATTCAGGCGAAGATGGCAGCTACACGTTAGTAACTTGCAGCGCTCTTTAATTGATTGGCATTACTTTTTGGTTCAGGTCACAATATTTGAATCAGAAATGTCATCCGCCATTTCGAGTCTCCGTTAAGTGTGTCACCAAATAATACAGTTCCGGTATCAATCGGTGTCACTGTGATGTCGATCACACTCAACATCAAGTTGTCTGCTTTGTTCTTTCTTATTTTTCTAAAATATATGTTGACACCAACGAAGTCCAACATTTTCCGGATATCCGGTAAGATTGGCACACTATCCTCGCATCACTTTCACCAACGATCAGAGACAGCATTTGACTTGATTACTTGATCTTCATGTTAGTTTTTCCCACCAGCGTAAGATGATGCTCTTTCACTGGATTGAGTGACAACAAGTCTCCTTAGTATTTCTCTGAATGTTTGAGATGAGGCTTGAAGATTAGTATTATCTGCGTTATTCGGACTATTGTTCCCATCTTCATTGTTATTTGTACAACGTTTCGGCCGATATGCCCTCCGGCCTTCTTCGGGTATTTCTTGTCGGACTCGGGAACCTTCTCGGACTCGGGAACCTTCTTTTCGAACTCGGGAACTTTCTTGTCGTATCCGGGAGCCATCACGGAACTTTGAACCTAACCCTTTATTTATTCCACGGGGGTATCCTGTTCTCATTCCGCTAACCATAACTGGGGTAGGAGTTGTGTTAATTGATTATTTTTCTAACTGCTTTCACTCAGGATTGAACTCGGGTACCAGAGATAACTGTCACTTAGAACTGTCTTAACCTAACTGCCTAATCCCCTCGGCCATGTGTCCAAATACCTGAAGAAGGCCGGAGGGTATATCGGCCGAACGTTGTACAAATAACAATGAAGATGGGGACAATAGTCGAATAACGCAGATAATACTAAGTCTCCTTAGGTCTCTAATACTCTTCTGAATATTCTAACCGATCAGAGACAGCATTTGACTTAATTACTTGTTCTCCTTGTGATGCGTAAGATGATGCTCTTTCACTGGATTGAGTGACAAGTCTCCTCAGGTCTCTAAGACTCTTCTGAGTATTCTAACCGATCTTAACAACGCTGTTGTCTGGATAGTCTCAATTCTTCCTGTCCCCACACACCCTACGTTTATTGTTCTATTGTACCTTATCTATTGTTGATTAGATATAATTTGTTTTTTCTCTGAATTTTTGAGATGAGGCTTGATAATTCGTATTATTTCGATTAATTGGACTATTGTCCTCATCTTTTTTGTTATCTGTACAACGTCTCGGTCGATGTGCCCTCCGGTATTGTTCATGTATTTCTTGTCAGTCTCAGGAACCTTTTCGGACTCGGGAACCTTCTTTTCGAACTCACAACCGTCTTGTCGTAATCGGGAGCCATCATGGAGCTTTGAACCTAACTCTTTAGTCAATCGACGGGGGCATCCTTATTTTATTCCGCTAACCAGAGCTGGGGTACATGTGTTAAACTGTGTTAATTATTATTCTATGCTACTGTCAATCTTGAAGTAACTGCCACTTACAACTGTCTTAAATCAACGCCTTTATCCACTACTCTATGTGTCCAATTGGACAATTCAGTGTGAATTTTGGGAACTTATAAACATAATGTCTTGTTTTACCTAGAATATCTACCTTATTACTTATGGTTTTTTTTTTTACATGACTTATTATATTGCATTTTTAATTTAAAAAGAAAATCTAATCTAGCCTTTTTAAATTATAGGTTCCCATATTGTATTCATCGCTATGTTTGGTCTACTTAAGAGATTAATATAGCCTATCATACAAGCTGATTCTTTAGGCGTCTTCTCTTCCATTGTTCTTCCCTATCTATTATCTTGACTTCATCCCATAAGAGCAGATGGTCTCCCTTTTCATTCCATATATGGTCAGCCATACCCGACTTTTCTATTTCTCCTCAAACCACTGCTTTACGGTGTTCTTTTAGTCTTACTTTCAGTTTAACGGCATGTTTCGCCTTTGTATACTTTGTCACAGCTCCATGGGATGGAATACTGGCAGTTCTTGGTCATGTTGTGTTCTGTTGGAGGCTTCACTCGGGGGGAGATGTTTACGTAGAGTCGAGTCACTCCTGAATGTTGTCCTGATGTCATATGTATTACATATCTGTTGAATCTTTTCAGCCAAACCTTTGACATAGGACCGACTAACTGTGATATATTTTCGGGATTCGTGCTCTGTCCTGCTGTTGTATACTCTTCTTTTTACTTTCTTTACTTCTATTTTTCTTCTGTTCATCTTTCGTATCTTATGTTCTTCTGTTAGCATCTCTTCTAACGTCTCTTCTAGCGTCTGGTCTTCGTCCTGGTGGTCGGTCGCACTTAATTCATGTCTTCTTCTAGATCAGTCTTGTTACCAAGACATTCATTAACCACAAAACCATATTATTTATCTAAACTTTTATTTCTTAACTAAACATATTCATCTAACTAACATAGCGCGCGTATGCAGTGACCTCTAGTTAAGGCAGTACATCTTCTCTGCCTGACGTCCAAACTGAAACTGAGGACCCAACCAGGTCCCACGTGACTTCATGTATTTCGCGGGCTTTTTGTAATATTCCATAGATAGTCCCGCCCGTGATATGAAAAGGGGCCATCCCTTCAGAAATACAGGGCGTTGACAATAATCTAATGCAACCGCATAGATTATGTAACACTGCGACCCAGATTTATGGATCAGAGGGGGCCTCTCTGACCGCCCGACTAGGCTAAGTAAAGGCCAAAGTAGAGTGTTGCATGCCTTGGACTGCTCAGCCACGAAGATTCTACAGATCTGACCGACAGGGCAGAGATGATTTTTTCGTGTCTTTTATTATTTTCTATTAGTCTGTAAAGGTTGAAGGCGTTTGACGATATAGTGCAATCAAAATAGATTTATTAAAATGTGTATTGTATATATATTTTATTATTATTAATTCTTATTCTAACGAAAAATGTGTTTTTAAAGTTTAACGCTACCCATTTCGAATACCGTTATTATTAGAATCGTCTTAATGAGTATATAATAAATGTTATTCGTATTTTATTTATTTTGTTATTCATAATTATATCGTATTTGAAATACGAAATATTATGTTAGTGTTCGTTTAGATAGGTATTTATTTATTTTATTTTAGCTTCGAAAGCGCACGTTGCATTTCTTTCTAGCTCACTATAATATGAGATGACAAACCCTGACAAAGCCATATATGTGTCAACCTGGGAGGTCGCATGTATACACGAAATACTTCCGGACAGTCTCTGAGACCACTGAGATACTGATCTCGTCCTGGACATCCCTCGCTATAATCAGCACATTCTCGGTGGAGGAGAGGGGCGTACAAACGACTGGCAAACCCTTGTGCCTTGTGCATCCTAAACTAAATTTGCCTGCTTTCCATTGCGAAATAAGAACAAGAAATGTATGTATTATTTTCCGTTTCAATTCTATCTCTTCTTCTATTGTCATGACTGCAAAATTGGCGATGATTTATGGTTTTGTGATATCGATACGCATTTAATTAGGGAAATATTATATAATTTGTTATTATAAATTGAGATGTCCAATGCTATAATTCTTCAGCGTGATTAGTATAATCAACGTTAGTGCACAACAACATCGTTTCTATGGTGTTTTTCCTTTAGATTAAAAATAAAGACTAAATTATTGAATGTGCATTTTATATTCACATGAAATAATCACTTTTCGGAAAATTATTCTGATAATTCTCTAAAGATGAACGTACGGATGAGTATATAAATCTATATATTAATACTCATAATTGTACGACCGTTATCATCTTGAAACACCCTCTGGGTAAAATGAGATCGTCTAAATCGTTAAGATGAAATGCAAAATTGTAAATCCTGATTATCTGCTGTTGCTTATCCGCCGAATTCTTATTTTTTATGAGTGTCGTAACCTCAGCTGAATAACGGACGATTCGATTTTATTATATAGAAAGAAAGGTATGTAAAAGAACATGCAACACAGAAAAAATATAAATAAAGAAGAAGGAAAGAAGGTAGGGATATATAGAGAGCGGTGAGCGCCCCGAAAGCGATAACGCTAATCTGTTTAAATCGAATATAGTGAGAAGGTGAAAAAAAGGAAAGAAACAAAAAAGTGATAGATAGTTTTTTTTACAGCTTATTATAAATGTTACATATTGGACTACTTCGCAATAGGTCTTAATTAAACATATCAATGGTTGTAATAATTAAATTATGATGCGGTGATATATCAAGAGGTTCTGTTAATATTACATAACTAAATATATACTACTCTATTTCACTTTCTCTGTCTCTGTCTATCTCTCTGTCTTTCCCACATATAGACATACGAACTGGATAGAGTTAAAATCCGGAACTGTCCGTACTTCCCATACATATATATATATATATTTATTTAACTAAACATTTCATGTAACTAACATAACGCGCGTGGGCAGTGAGCTTCAGCTAAGGCCTTATCTGCCTGACGTCCAAGGTGAAACTGAGAGCCAACCAGGTCCCACGTGACTTCACGTATTTCGCGGGCTTTCTGTAATATTCCATGGAAAGTCCGCCCGTGATATGAAAAGAGGCCATCCCTTCAGAAACACAGGGGGTTGACAATAATCCATGCAGAGACTTGTAACAGGGTGCAGTCGGTATATTCTACCGCTGTCAGGGCGGAATACCTAGATAGTGGTGAATTTTTGATACGTTAATGTACTAACGAGCGTTAAAAATATTTTCTTGTATGAATAATAAACAAGCAATGTTTTTAAAGGAAAGTGCGGCCTTCTTGGTTGACATATTGAATAAGCACAATGAGGAAATCTTTGAGCTTTTGGCTATGGTCTTTCTCTCTCTATCAGGTGACTTTTCTTGAAAAAACAGCTTACATACATTTTCCCATAACAAATGCTAATACCCAGAGATTATCTATCTAGTTAGCTAGATACATAGTTATTTCTTTCTGTTCACGTCTCACTTAGCCAGATTAAATATTTACCTAAGTGTAGTCATACTGTGTTTTCCCAAAAATAAGACCTACCTGCCAAATGTGACCTAGCGTGATTTTTCAGTTTGATTTTAATATAAACATTTCCCTCAAAATAAGCCCTAGTTGAGAGGGGCAGAAAGACGAAAGAAATAAGCATACATTCCAATCACATCATGTGACGCAAACGCTCGACATCCCTTGAAAATAAGCCCTAGTATTATATTTCGGACGACAATTAAAGTAAGTCCTCTCTTATTTTCGTGGAAAATTTCTCTCTCTCTCTCTCTCTCTCTCTATATATATATATATATATATATATATATGGTACATGTGGAAAATGTGACTTACCGGTAAAATGGTCACAATGGTTAGTTGATGCAAGTTTCACAAGACAGCGATTTAACAAATATACAGTGTTCAATACGTGAGTAGAGCAAATTTATTATAATAATGGTACACAGTAATAACCCACTCGAGTTTCACCATAAGGATCTTCAGGGTGAAATCAACTGCGTTAATCAAGATATTGATTAATTGCAGTCGATTGTACGTGTGTATTTTTTTGCAATGAAAAATTTTTATTTTGTGAGAATGGTTAGTTTTAATGTGGGGGATCGTTTTGCAATTTAGCCATAAATTGGATCCTCCTTTTATGACCGTAATTTTGTTTTTTCGTCGATGATGATTACAATCAGACGTTTTTATTTTAGAGTACCAAAGCCGAAAAAAAGAAAAAGAAAAGAAATAACAACAACAAAATGAAAACTTTTAGAATATACACATTGAACTGAATATTGAAATAAATAAATAAAATATATTTAGTATTGTAAAATAACGGGTGCAAGAAAAATAAAACATTTATTGCAAAAACACGGACATAAAATGAGGGTTCAGTTTATTCTGTGGTAGGAATTTACGATGAAATAGTTAAGGATTACCTTCTTTATTTAAAAATATGTTTTCCATTGTTTGTTTGGTTGTTTGGGTTTTACGGCATGTCAACCCTTCTTGGGTTATTTTATGCCAAGAGGTTTTTTTTAAAAAATTCATTCTTGATAAGTACTCATTTTTTTTTTAAACTCAATTTTTAAAACACATTTTTTATACTCATTTTTTCTAATTAACCCATATGATGAAACCCTAACAGATCAGAGTGAACCTGATCGAAGGTGGAACATTGCTATTGTAAGAAATGGTGACTATCTGGAGAAATAAGGTTGTGATCCACATAGAAATAGCTTTATTTTGATGTATGATACGTGTTCCTGTGTTGGTAATTATACCTGTCCTAAACAAAAATGGAAATTAATTTTTGACTCACCCTCGTAGAATGGTGCGTACTGGAAAAGAATGATATCTAGATGTCTAGACAAGTGGGGACGATGAGGAACAGGGAAATTTAGGGACTTGTTCTAATGTAGGCGACGACAACTTGGTCTCCCAGGAGGCCAGGATCTTACCATGTGGACCGATGACGAATAAACAGTTTTCAGGGGACAGTTGATTATTATGATGCTGATGTTTGCTCATGTTTGACGTAGTCGAGGGAGAGGAAAACCTTAAGAAAACAACCATTTTAAACAGGTCTTCTCATTGTTGATTCTGTTAGCATTAATCATGTTTGACGGACGAGGAAAGTTGATAGATATATTCTGAATTAGGTCCATGTGTCGCTAAAGTTATTTTCTGTCTTGTTATTTTCTTCTTGTTGGCTCACAGGGATGGCTTCCCACATTCGGTTTCCCCACGTTGCACACTGTTTAACTACTTCCTTTTACCTAAAGGTTATAAAGAGAGGGTTCAAATTATCGTTCGGTCAGATCTCAAGCTAGTTTTGCTCCCACATGCCTGCTGCGAAAAATGCGCTAACTGCTTGAAAAACAGGCCTCACATACCGTTACCAGTGGGTGCCAAAAGTTAGAATAATATTGATTAGTCAGGTGGGTTTGGCGACCCGAGACAAATGATGCAGCGTGAGGTCAATCACTCCCGATTACAGCGGCCTCATGCAATTCTAGAATCCGTCAAAAATATCTAGACGAATTAGTATTAATTCTCGATACTTCTACTCAGCGGTTTCGACAATTATATTCAGTTATAGTTGGAGGCGCGTGGTTTAATGGTTATTTGTATTTTACATAACGCTTATACTCTTGGAGAAGGTAATAACGAAGAAAGATGTTGATATTGCTATATTTCTGGATAACTTGAAGAATAAAACAAAATAGACGGGCGCATTTTCCTAATCAGGAAGTAATATGATTTGAGAAGGGTTGTGCTGCTTTCTCTATTTTATCTTTCTTTCTCCCTCTCTCTCTCCCTATATATATATATATATATATATATATATATATATATATATATATATATAGGCACTTCGAAAAGACCATATAAGCCACAGTCAACTCTAATTCTTTCCAAATGGGTGCATTTTCAGCGTACGGCCCTATATATATATATATATATATATATATATATATATATATATAGAGAGAGAGAGAGAGAGAGAGAGAGAGAGAGGATTACATTCTACTTTTTTAGTCATCTCTATTTTTCAGTTGATTTATCTATAATTTCTAACAAATCCCGCTTACAGTCCACACTGATTGGACACTGTTATTCATGTGGAAAACCAAATATGGAGACAGAAAATAACTGCATGTGTCAACTCAAATGTTTTCTACTGTAAACAGATAGAATATTAAGCATGTCCCTTCGAATATACACTCATAGCACATACTTCTCAGTCGGTGGAGTATTCGGTTAGGAACATCAAGGTTCCTGGTTCGATACCGGTCCTCGCCAACTCAGCGTATGAGTAGCACAGGGATCTGTGCGGTCAAAGTGAGGTGCTGATGGTATGTGTAGCTCTCGCCACAGATGCTAAAAATGATCTCTTTGGTCTAGCGCTAGTGAAAAGGGGATAGACTCCTCGCTGTCTGGCTGATACCGACTTTAGGCCAACCCAATGACTTTACTTTTACTTATGATTTTCAGTCTAAAATAGTCACATACACTTAAAATATTGGACCATATGACCTTTAGGCACCCCTTTTTGATCTCGGTTAAGAAAGGACATGTTTTTCATTTACACCGTTAATATCCGGTTGTTTTAACAGACGATTTTTAAATTTTTTAAATTATAAAACTAAACCCCTAACCCCTTAACCCTAATCCCTAACAAACAACCTGATATTGACGGTGTAAATGAAAAACATGTCCTTTCTTAATCGAGATCAAAAAGGGGTGCCTAAGGGTAATATGGTCCAAATTATCAAACACATTCAAGAAACGGTTATCTTGTAGGAGGGTTCAAATACTTAACAATGCTGTTAGCATTTGCCATCACTGTAATACCTTTGTTGTTGTTTGTTGTTGCGATGGCATTAATCCTGGGACGCTGGTGTCGGCTCCATTCAAGGAATTTACCGTATCCCGAATAAAGGAGATTGTTAAGAAATTTATGAAAAAAGTAACAAGGGAATAGGAAGTTCACAAGCGGTCTCCAAACGCCACATGTGTATCCCAGTCAGGAGAAGTGCATGCCCGTGTTTCCGGCAGATTTTCGCCAGACGAAGTGACAAGTACGCCAAAAGCCGTTGATTCCTGACGATGAATCACCCTTTGGACTTTTAGCAGAGCCGCTTTAGCGGGTGTGCCTAAATACGACTGGGTGTCAGACCAAACCCTAACATGAACTTCAGTTCCAGACAGCATAGATCTGACACTATTACGTTATCACAAACCTGCCACTGCGAGGTATGGCTGGCCTTTAGGGTTGAATTCCATTCGGAAAAGTATGAATCGAACTATTCTCCCCCCAGCTGTGGATAAATAGTACGACTGACTAGGTTCTTTAACAAGAGTATGGCAACCGGTCTAAGAGAACAAAAACTTCAATTCAAATAATTCAAACCGTGAATTAGTAGGTACCACCAATTTTCCCTGTGAAATTACCCCCTATATTTAACACAATGAAACTTGCATAAAGATTAATATCATCTTAAAATTTTTGTCCATTCGAAAGAAGAAACATTAAAAAGACTCCTGCTGATTTTTAAAAAAAAATTCAGCTCATGGAAATTATGATTGTTATGATTGAAAAACAATGTTTTCATTTTTGCACCGTTAAATCTACTGAAATTTAACGTAGCCAAAAACAAGTTACGACAAAAGGATTTTTTAAAAATTCTATGAAAATCAATTAATGGTCCGATTTTCCACTTAAAAAAAGATCTTGTGTCTCTTTATTGGGTCATCACTTAATCAACAGCAGGTACTGTAAGCAACACAAGGTTTTCGTTTATCAGCCTGACTTGACTGGTTATTAAAAGACTTGAAAAGGTTGATATGTTGTAAAACAAAACAACCAAACAAGCAACCATAATAATAATGATATGACTTTTCCGACGAAAAGATGAATTGAATTTAGTTAACGACATTCGTAAACCACAATGCATAGTTTTCATTCATTTGTAGAAAAAGAGGTCCATTTTTCTTTTTGCCGTGGGTAATTAAAAAAAGTTTCCGCTGCCTTCATCATTTAATAGCATAATTCTTGAAACATTACATTAGCAGAAATAATTCAATAATGGAAGGGCGTGTCCCCATGGCACAGTGACTAACATGTGACATTGTAGTAAGTTAGTTCGAACTCCAGTCGCTCTATTACGTTCACTTTCGAACTAAGACCCTTTGGAAAAGTGGATATTTATACAAATGTTTGCCACGGGAGAATGTTACACAATGTTGCTCGAATGGCTAATTCAGTAGTAATGGATCAGCGAGAATATTTTCCTAACCATTACACCACGATGGAACACATAGTTCTTGAGAAAGGTATGAATCTTCTCATAAACGTCTTAATGAGGAATCAAATATTGTTATATTATAGGGATTAATTGTGGATCGATTCTGGATTAAGAAGGGAGCTAACGTTAACTTTAACACAGCAATAGGATCATATGACGGAGTAGAAATGGTGGAGAGGATTGGGTGTCTATTACTTTTGAATGTCTATATAAAGCCTAACGAAATAAAATAAGAACGCATATAAACGATTATACTCATTCTAATCATATTTAATTGGTTTCTCAGTAAAATCATTCATATAATTGATTTTAATACGTTGGAAAATAAAACAATAGTATTAGAGGTCAATAGCACGAAGTGATTATTTATTAAACCCGGTTTGTTAAAACCAGTATGCAAATTAACCGCATCATATATTATGTAAACCTATATATCTTAGTTATATATAAAACACATTGCAGGATTTTAAATACACCAATAACATACTCAGACAAATCTAACTCAGATTTTCAAAGAGACCTCGTTGGTAAATAAGATTTATACTATGTATTTATGATTTTTTTTAATGAATTAAATACGGATGAGAATCTCATGTAATGTAATATTTAGCATTAATAGTGAGTTAGCTTTCTCACTGGTCGATCCATATCTCTGGCATGGGTTACATCTGAGCTAAACATAGTAAATAACTGAATTAAATACTCATTGGTAAACTAACGCAATTCCTGGGGGTATTGTGATGTAGTTTTGGTTACAGACACACATACACCGTATCTCCATTATAATAAGATGTAAATAATGGCTGTGTACTTGGCGTACTTGATTACTGGATGTCCTGATGGTGGCATATATTCCAATACATCTCTTGCCGTGAATAAAATAAATACCGCTAATGAGTATGTTTACACTGTAGCCTCTTGGGTTAATCAGAACACATATTTCTTGTGATTCATCACGACTTTTTAAAAACCTTTCCTTCTTTATCTCTTTTCTTTTCCCATCGTTCAATGCGACTTCTTAGTTTGACTTTTGCTGAATAACCGAACACATTCTCCCCCCCCCCTACTTGGAACTTCATTTAGTATCTTGTCCTTTGAAGTGTTTACTTTGCGCTTTTTTTCTTCGACATTTTCCTCTTCCAGTTTAATCCATTACGCATTTTAAAAACAGCCGTTAAGCATTCTCCTTCATGGCCGACACATTTTTTGTTTACTTTTCATCTTCGATGGTTTCGGGGATATTTCTTTCTTTC
>CM042152.1:48485093-48517303 GCA_023376005.1 Doryteuthis pealeii
TATATATATATATATATAATTTTCCTTCTCCTAGACTGGTTACCTAACCAAGGTTAAAGAGATCAGTCTGCCCTACTATTTACCTATAGCTGGGGGAGAATAGTTTGATGCATACATTTCCCAAGGGTATTAGCACTATGTCAAAAGTAAACAGCCTCGTCCAGGATTTGAACTCGGGTCGACGTGTCCATTTTCTACGACTCTAACTACTACACCACGCGCGAGTATTTTCATATAATACTATATGCTGTGCTTTTGTGACAAATTATATCTTAGAAGTGACTTCTTCGACAAAGAAAGGCCTTTTCACTTAACTTTTAGAGGTAGTTATTAATCACTTCACATCATATTTGCCTCAATAGATACTGGTAGTTATACCCATGACATTGAAATAATAACTGAAATGACTGCTTCATGCGTTAAACTCAATCAAGCATCCATTCCTTTAGGTCATGCACATAGTCTATTTAAGTACTTGGAGAAGAAAAAATTCCCAATTCATTTTTTGTGGGCTTGGCAGAAAGAAAAAATATATTTGCAGAAAATAATTACATTTTTTTCTTTCTTTCTTACCTAAAAATTACATGAAAAAAGGCAGAGTTTGAATGATTCTATAATTTAAGGTCAAAATTGCCATCCCAATAACAGTTCACATAGCACTAATACCCTTGGGAAATGTATGAATCCAACTACTCTCCCTCCAGCTATGGTTAAATAGTAGGGCAGACTGGGCTCTTTAACCTTGGTTAGGCAACCAGTCTTGGAGAAGGAAAAGTCTGAATTCAAACCTGTTAAATCTGATCTTTCAGTAATCTAAAAAAATGAGAGTTTTCATTGGAGTCCGAGTCTTGAGGATATTAACTTGCACAATCTGGTCTATTTTGATATTTTAAAAATGCGTTGATAGAATGCACCAAGAAAATGATTTTTCTTTTGTTTTCTTACAATTAGATATTCTTTCAACATTATATCATTGGACTTAGTATTATCTACGTTATTCGGACTATTGTCCTCATCTTTATTGTTATCTGTACAACGTTTCGGCCGATATGCCCTCCGGCCTTCTTCAGGTATTTCTTGTCGGACTCGGGAACCTTCTTTTCGAACTCGGGAACTTTCTTGTCGTAGTCAGGAACCTTCTTGTCGTAATCCGGAGCCATCACGGAATTTTGAACCTAACCTTTTATTCAGTCCACGGGGGTATCCTGTTCTCATTCTGATAACCATAGCTGGGATAGGAGTTGTGTTAATTATTTTTCTATGTAACTACTGCCGCTCAGGATTGAACACGGAATCCAGAGATAACTGTCACTTAGAACTGTCTTAACTTATCTACCTTATCCACTAGGCCATGTGTACAATTAGACAAGAAAGTTCCCGAGTTCGAAAAAAAGGTTCCCGAGTCCGACAAGAAATACCTGTTGAAGGCCGGAGGGCATATCGGCTGAAACGTTGTACAGATAACAATAAAGATGAGGACATTAGTCCGAATAACGCAGATAATACTAATTCATTGGTCTTATTACTAAGCAACTAACAAACTATTTAATGCAAGTCTATTGTTTTTAGATATATTTTTTTTTTAACTACAAGTTGTCAAAACGATGATTGAAGAGGGAATCACTTGCAGCGATATTTCACATATTTTATGTCCGACCGACGAATTTCTGTTCTCTTGGCTGTTATGTTTTTAAGGGCCATTCCTTGGTCTTAAAGCAGAAGCGCTTATCCAGTGGAATTGGATCCTTGATAAAGAGTCCGTCGATAATGAATCCTTTGGTTCCTCTGATAATCGTATAAGCCCTTCCTGGGTATTGGTAAAGATCCGGCAATCCTGTGTCCGTCCTCAAAGAGTGCAATTTGAATTATGACCAATTTGGGTGGGGGGGCTTAAGTATTCTATCAGGCCAGTAGCATTGCTAGTGATTGGTTGCAAGAGTCAATCACGTGACCTTGGCTAGTCTATAAATTTAGGTGGGTAATTAGAGCACATCTTATATCACAATACTTCCAACACTGGCGAATTTCTGTTCTCATTATATTTATATACATTATCCAGTTTCAATAGTGATTTGTTCAAGCTTAAAACAAAACACAACATTACATAAGCACACTCTCTCTCAGTCTCTATCTATCTCTCTCTATATATATATCTCTCTCTCTCTCTTACTCTAACTCATTCTCTCTCTCTCAACATAGAAATACAATAGCTGCCTTTTCACTGCACTTGATCAGCATCAACTGATCGTGACAATGGCAAACAACTCTCTAAGCAAACAAACTTTAAAAATACACTAGCAGGACCTGTGGATATACCACAGTATGATAATTTAATTATCAGTACGTTTGATATGCAAAATACTTCAACAGGTAAAAAGTATATTAATCTTGATTTAACTCTCTCTCTCGCTCCTGCCCTGTGTAACTTTAAAACCAAAGCACATCATTACATAAGCACAGGGAAGGTGCAACACCAGACCCCGCTGACATGCTCTGTCTGTAACTTTATGTGTTCTCTCAACAGACGAACTCGACCGTCTGGGACGTGACTTGGTTTTGAAGGTGGCATCGCGTGAGTCTCGTACTGATGAATAGTGATCCTTCCTGGCTAAAATGTGGCGTAGTAAACAATGACGGTATTTTTGTTGTTGGCCAAAAAAAGAAAAACCATGTTTATATGATTGGATGGTTGAATGATTGATTGGATTATTCGGCATGTCAAAACTTGTTGGGTTATTTTATACCGAAAACGTTTTGTTTTGAATTTTTGAGATAAGGCTTGATAATGTGTATTATTCGGACTATTGTCCTCATCAACTTGTTCGGATATTTTATGCCGAAAAAGATTTGTTTTGAATTTTTGAGATAAGGCTTGATAAGTTGTATTATTCGAACTATTGTCTTCATCTTTATTGTTATATACAGAAGGTTCCCGAGTTCGAAGAAAAGGTTCTCACGAAACACCTGAAGAAAGCCGGAGGACAAATCGGCCGAAAGGGCAATTGTCCGAATAATCCAAATAATTTGTTTCGTTCTGTTCATTCTTAATGGTAGTCAATATTTTCAAACTGAATATCAAAACACATTTTTGTTAAAATATCTTTTCTACTTTACCCACAAATGGGCCCCTAACAGGTACTAAAACTCAAGGTCAGAGTGGACCTGGAAGTAATGTCAATAAATGGGTACTCCACACTCCCCATAGCTCCTCAATTGAAAGGTTACTATTAGATGCAGTTGAAACTCATTCCCAGGACAACCGATGGTTTGGTTTGGTTTGGTTTGGTTTATTTTCCTAACGGTATATCAACCCCTCATGGTTCCCCCCAATCGGGCCACCTGTTGACCGTGGGTGGTGACCCGTGATACTAAAGGACGGAATCCTGGTGGCTGAGCAGTCCATGACATGCATCACTCCATTTAGACCCTTATTTAGACCTGACAAGCGGTCGGAGAGGCCCCTTCCGATCAATCGGCTGGTCACGTCAAGCCCTTTCACCCATATGATTGTCCCAACCCTATTGCCCTTATGGCAAGCCCCAGTCCTTTTCATCTTATGGTGCTAGAAGGCCGTGTCTGAGGTTCTTCATGTACTGGGAATGACTTGTATCTGATGGTGAGGATCCAGTTCTGGATGTGTGGGGAATGTAGAGCACCCCTTCATCACAATTGCTCCCTGGTCCACTCTGAATCAGAGTGGTAGTACCAGTTTGGGCCTTCTGTGGGTTAAATAAAAAATGTGGTTATAAAAAATGAGGCATCTTTAAGAATTAATTTCTTTCAAAATTTATTGGCATCAAATGACCCACTGAGGTTGATGTGTGGTAAAACAAAACGAACAAACAAACAAACAAAATGATATATGCATAAATCTTGAACTGTTCTTGAGAATGAAACACATAAAATTCGTTTGAACTTTGAGATAAAGACAGACCGCCTTATACCAGCCAGAAGACCAGATCTAGTATTGATTAACAAGAAAAAGAGAACTTGTCAACTGGTATATTTTGCAATTCCAACAGATCACAGTGTGAAGTTGAAAGAAAACAAAAAATGACAAAGACGTTGCCCTTGCTAGAGAATTGAAAAAAAAAAACGGTAATCCTTACCTATTCTTCGAAAATTCCAACCATAAAATAAACTGAACCCTCATTTTATGTCCGTCTTTTTGCAATTTAGGTTTGGCTCGTTTTACAATTTAGTAATGAATTGGATCCTCCTTTTATGACCGTAATTTTGTTTTTTCGTCAACGATTATTAAAATGTGACTTTTTAGTACCAAAGCCAAAAAACAAAAAGAAAAGAAAAGAAATAACAACAACAAAAGGAGCCCCACTTCAAAACTAACCATTCCCACAAAATAAAAACTTTTAGAATATACACATTGAAGTGAATATGAAAATTGCAAAAACTGTTGAGAGTTTTTGATATAAGGCATGAGGCAAACGGTCACTCCTAAATATAGACCCGTTGACTACCACGTGACCACCGAAGGCATTTCTATTGTCCAATCACTGGCACTGCTGCTGCTGCTTCTGCTGTATTAATAGAGGCACCATTCTAAACTTATGTCATTGACACTTGGATTCTCTTGGACGACGGACTTACAAAGAATACTGTGACACCGAATTCTTATTGGCTTGCTTACTTATTCACTACATCTGGAACTAAGGATGGCTGCCAGATACTTAACATACTTAACGGACATAAAATGAGGGTTCAGTTTATTTCATGGTAGGAATTTACGAGGAAATAGTTAAGGATTCCCAAAAACTGTGGAATATGAGAGGTTGATATACCGTAAACCAAACCAAACCAAAATCACATGGTTTATCTTGCTACCGAAATATAATTCACTCGTAGATTTCTGAATGTAATCATAACTATTTTGAAAAGTAATAAATGAAAGTAAAAAATCGGAAATGTAGCGATGATTTATTGATATTTGAAAAAAATAAATGTATATTTGTCGACACTCAAATATTAATAAATCATCCTTACATTTCTGATTTATTTCCTATTTTCACTTTCGCTTTTTACTCATTTCCATTTTCTCTTCTACATTCATACCTATCAATAATTTCATTGTGCCATCGCAATATCGAAAAATAAAAGTACTTATTTGTCTATAATGATTTTTATCACAATTATATGGTTTTCAAGTATTCCTATCTAATACAAATAATTCGTACAATTGTATGGTTTCAAGTATTCCTATCTAATATAAATGATTCAAACAATTATATGGTTTCAAGTATTCCTATCTAATACAAATAATTCAAACAATTGTATGGTTTCAAGAATCCCTATCTAATATTAATTATTCGAACAATTGTATGGTTTCAAGTATTCCTATCTAATACTAATAATTCGTACAATTGTATTGTTTCATGTATTCCTAATACTAATAATTCAAACAATTGTATGGTTTCAAGTATTCCTATCTAATACTAATAATTCAAACAATTGTATGGTTTCAAGTATTCCAATCTAGTAAAATAATTCAAACAATTGTATGGTTTCACGTATTCCTATCTAATACGAATAATTCAAACAATTGCATGGTTTCAAGTATTCCTATCTAATACAAATAATTCAAACAATTGTATGGTTTCAAGTATTCCAATCTAGTAAAATAATTCAAACAATTGTATGGTTTCAAGTATTCCAATCTAGTAAAATAATTCAAACAATTGTATGGTTTCAAGTATTCCTATCTAATACTAATAATTCGAACAAATGGTTTCAAGTATTCCTATGTAATGCTAATAATTCGAACAATTGTATGGTTTCAAGTATTCCTATCTAATACTAATAATTCAGACAATTCTATGGTTTCTATCAGCTATTCCTATTTGATAATAATAATAATAATAATAATAATAATAATAATAATAATAATAATAATAATAATAATTTGTTTCTACACAATTAAATAGTTATATAATTATAGATCAAATACTTATAATCTACACAAAAAATTATTTTATAAGATATTTTTTTTATTCCTTCTTCTTTTCTGTGCAACATCTCTTTTTTCTTCCCTTTTTTTCTTTATTATAAAAACAGAATGGCCCATAATTTAACTGTGGTGATTACACTCATGAGACATAAACATCAGCGGATAAGCAACATCAGATAAATGGAAGTTGCATTTTCTATTGGACGATTTGGACGGTTTCATTTTTTAACCAGATAGCGTTGCAAGATAATAAAGGTCGTTCAATTAAGGAATCGAGTATCAATATATAGATATATACAATAACATTTTATTATCAATTTTATTATCAATCACTACACTATGATACTGCGTGCTGTTATGAATAACAACTGAAAGCAGTTGTGAACCAATAGCATCCCATCATACAAAGCATCCAAGTAAGATAAGCAAGGCTTTCTGGGCATGGTGGAGAAGTAACCACGAACTCATAAGTGATGTTCTCTTATGAATCCCTACACCAGTCATGGCTGACTAGCAAAAATTACGTTCATCCGCTCTGTACGGACACCTGATTATCAGGATTTACATTTCTGTACGGATATCAGGATTTACATTTTTGCCTATCATTTTGGATGAGTTGGGCGGTCTTATTTTAACCAGAGAGTATTGCAAGATAATAATGGTCATACAATTAAGGAACACTAGTATTGATATATATACATATATATTTACCAACCCCTCCGCACGAGAGGGATGGGACACAAGGTCAATTACATAAGCACCGTTTACTAGCTCTGAATTTAGAGTTTTCCTTCTCCAAGACTTGTTACCTAACCATGATTAAAGAGCCCACTCCCCTGCTATTTACTCAAAGCTGGTCGAAGATTAGTATGGATATATACCAATCAGGATTTACATTTTTGCATATCATTTTTAATGATTTGGACGGTCTCAAGTTTTAACCAGGGAGTGTTGGAAGATAACGGTCGTACAATTAAGCAACACGAGTATTGATATATAGGTTGTTGTCAGTCTACGTTAGCTGTCAAAAGCCAGTGGCAAATGTACTTATCATTAAATATAAAGAAGTAACCACGAACTCATAAGTGACGTTCTCTTATGAACCCCTATACATGGATACACCAGTGATGGCTGTCTAGCAAAAAAAATACGTTCATCAGCTCAGTACGGACACCAGATTATCAGGATTTACATTTTTGCGTATCATTTTGGATTATCTGGACGGTCGCATTTTAACCATATAGTGTTGCAAGATAATAACGGTCGTACAATTAAGGAACACTGGTATTAATAAATATACATATATATATTTGCACGAGCAGAATGCGACACAAGGTCAATTACTTAAGTGGCATTTAACAGGTTTGAATTCAGAGTTTTCCTTCTCCTAGACTGGTTACCTAACCAGGGTTAAAGAGCACAGTCTAACCTGCTATTTACTCATATCTCGACAAAGAGTAGTTGGATACATACCAATCTGGATTATTTGGACGGTCTTATTTTTAACTGCAGAATGTTGCAAGATAACGGTCGCACAATTAAGGAACACGAGTATTGATAAATAGATTGTTGTCAGTCTACATTAGCTGTCAAAAGCCAGTAGCAAATGTACTTATCATTAAAGATAAAGAAGTAACCACGAACACATAAGTGACGTTATCTTATGAACCCCTATACACGGATACACCAGTGATGGCTGTCTAGCAAAAAATTACGTCCATCAGCTCAGTACAGACACCAGATTATCAGGATTTACATTTTTGCATATCATTTTGGATTATTTGGACGGTCACATTTTAACCAGATAGTGTTGCAAGATAATAACGGTCGTACAATTAAGGAACACTAGTATAAATATATATATACATATATTCTCTTATGAACCACTATGCATGGATAACCTAGCGATGGTTGTCTAGCAAAAATTACGTTCATCAGCTCAGTACGGACACCAGATATTCAGGATTTATATTTTGGATTATTTGGACGGTCTCATTTTTAACCAGGGAGTGTTGAAAGATAATAATGGTCGTACAATTAAGGAACACTAGTATTAATACATATACATATATATATTTATCTACCCCTCCACATGAGCTGGATGCGACACAAGGTCAATTACTTAAGCGGCGTTTAACAGGTTTGAATTCAGAGTCTTCCTTCTCCTAGATTGGTTATCTAACCTGCTATTTACTCATATCTGGACGAAGAGTAGTTGCATACATACCAATCAGGATGATTTGGACGGTCTCATTTTTAACTGGAGAGTGTTGCAAGATAACGGTCGTACAGTTAAGGAACACGAATATTGATATATAGATTGTTGTCAGTCTACATTAGCTGTCAAAAGCCAGTAGCAAATGTACTTATCATTAAAGATACATGATTTTGTAATGAACGAAATTGAATACCGAAGGTTAAATTGGTGTTCTATTGATTTATGGCACAACAGTGTCGACTGTTTTCATAACAAAGCACTTGTCTATGACATGTAAGTTGGACGGCATAGCTGGAAAAGCAACCTGTTTAATGTTTGCTGTCAAGTTTCATTCATATATTAAAAAAAGAAAGAAAAATAGAACAAAAATAAAAAAAATCTAAAAACACGGAAAGAAAACAAAAATCAATTTATCCCCCGGGAATCATGTATGCATATTTACTTACTTCATTTTTTCCCCCTTCAAGCAATCGGCGCTTGTATTTATATTCTGGGCCTTTTTAGAAGTATATAGAAATAGTTCAGCCCAACGCATTTCTGTGTCTGTGAGTTAAAGAAATGTATTAAAAGAACGACTTCTAAATATCACCGTAGTCCACGTGGCGCAGTGGATAGCGTACTGGACTGCTATACCGTAGTAAGCGAGAAACCAAACCTGGTGTTGTGTCTGAGTTTTTAAATAACAGCATTGAAATCCGGAAGAAAGGTTAACATAGGCTTATTATCCTTTTTGTACAAAATATATAAATAAGATAGAGTTCAATGCTCAGCTCTTTAACAACAGTAATTAAATCTCTGCAGCAAGACTAGCTACTACTCGACCGCTCCCTCGTTTAGTCCATATTATCTGTGTTTCGTTGGACGAGTCATTATCATACGGAAAATCTAAATAGATATACACTACGATACAATTGCGCAACCTCAAACTTAGGGCCGCATATCACTATTGTCTATTTCCATAAAACATTCTTTTGTATTGTGTTGCGTCTGAGTTATCAAATAACAACATAGAAATTCGGAAGAAAGGTTAACATAGGTTTATTATCCTTTCAGTACAAAAGATACAAATAAGATAGAGTCCAACGCTCAACTCTTTAACAACAGTAATTAAACTCTGCAGCAAGACTAGCTATTACTCGACCACTGCATCGTGTAGTACATAATATTTGTTTCGTTGGACGAGTCCAACTTTCTTGTGTTATTCTTGTTCCAACGGGAGAAAATTAAATATTTTATACAAAAAGAAGGTCCGTATATTTTTAGAAAATGTTTTTAATCATTTTTATCTTACATTTGTGACATGTGTTTCAGATCTTCTGATATCTTCTTCAGGCTTTGATCAATCGTATATATATATATATTAATCATTCACAGACGTGTTTTGACGTTTACGTCTCATCAGTGCGGCTCGAAGCCATCAGTATGGCTCGAAGCCATCTGCTCAAAACTATAGAAAAATATATACAAGATAAGTATAAAGAAAATATATATATATATAATATATATATATTATATATAATATATATACTTAATTTCTTTATACTTATCTTGTATATTTTTTCCATAATTTTGAGTAGATGGCTTCGTCTATCTGTTATCTTTTATGTTTGTATCTGGGCTGTTCTGTTCTATTTTGGGCTGGTAGATGTTCTTAATTCGGGCTGGATCTTCTGCACTTGATACTGTGACGTCTTATGTTGTTGTAGAATGTTAAGATGACTCACAAGGTTCTTGGTTCGATACCGGCCCTCGCCAACTCAGCGTATGAGTAGCACAGGGATCTTTGCGGTAATGTGATGTGCTGATGGTAAGTGTGGTTCTCTACCTCAGATGCAAAATAATCTCCTTGGTCTAGCGCTTGTGAAAAGGGGATACAATCCCACGAGGTCTGGGTGATACCGACATTATACCTCGCCGATAACAACTTAATCATGTTATAAGATCCAGATCAAATCAAAAACGTGTGTGAGAATTTACTTTCAACAGACAGATCGCCATTGCGACAGCGCTAACAAAAATCTGATGCTTCTAAACTTTTTCTCACGTTCACGTTGGCGAACCGGAAGAGGAGTCAACTCAGGGTTATAGACTGTCAATCAAACCCCAGTGCTTTTTCCACGACCTTTAGTTTGGAATTAAGTTACTCTTATTGTATATAATTAATAGGCAACCTATTTATTATGTAACACAATTAACTTCTTTAATAGTCATAACTGGCACACATTATATGCTGATAAGTATTTCCATCTGATAAGATTCTAAATTGGATCTTAACCCCAGGTCAGAATTGGTCTGAAAGTAATGGCAATAAAGGGAGTGGTTTCATCCCCCCTATCGATCCAGAAATTCTCCACCCGATAAAATTTACTGCCATATCCAATGTCATACCCAAGGGTAATTCCATGTCATATCATACAGGATATGTCACCCACACCCTTAAATGTTCTGAAATTTTGTCCAAGTGTGGATTATGTTTAACTTGGATAATCCCCAAAATTTGAGCTTCCAATTCCAAAAATGGGGGGGGGGGTTATGTCGATGTTTAGCTCTCTAAATTTGAGGGGGGCCGTGCAAAATAGCGATTTTTTGTAACTTATTTTTGTCTGTAGAATTAGTTCTAGAGCTTCCCTTCTACTAAAAATTGGTTTATAAAAGTAATTCAGCCCATGGAATCCACAAATGCTATAAAAAAGTCTTAAATTAAACCTATTTTAAGTTATTGATGATTTATGATGTTTTCATAGCAAGATCAATATACCACTGTGGCACTGCACCTATGGCAAAAAAAATTATATTATCATTTCACATATATTGAACATTACTTTTACCAAAAAGATAGGTTGATATTTACTTTCGTTAAACGAGTAGTTTTTTGATACGATGGAAAAGTCTCACCTCGTTAATAATTTGAAAACGAGTGCACAAATAATATTTAATTGGATATAATACTTATATATAATATAACAGTTATAAAATAGATATGTAATACTGTTTTAAGGGCACTGATATTTTGTTGAAGCCAATACATTTATTTTGTAAAATATTAAGTCACATATGAATTGATGCATACAACACATACGTATGTGTGGTAAATTATCTTGGAAATTATTATTGGGCCTTTGGAAAGGATTATTAAACCCTAAGCGATTAGAATTTACGAATAATCTGCTCTCATATGACGAATAAATTTGAACAAATTAAAACCTGAGATTAAAAAAAGAAAAAAAATCAGCAAGGAATGTATTCACACAGATATTCAGAAATTAACTCTAAATTCTTTATTCTGTATTCAAGTTGAAGAATACATATATAAGCAAAGGATGGTGTAGTTGCAAAGCTAAAAGCTTAAATTACACAATTAACCTAACACGTATGAAGTAGATTAGGATTATAGAATTTCGCGATTCTCTTGGAATCACATTGAATAAAAGTAGCAGGAACTGTGGATATACAATAGTATGATCTACAAGTGTATCATAAAAGTATCGAGATTGAAGTTGTATTTACCAAGATAGAAGTGAACAATGAATGGAACTTTTTTTTCAGAATACAAGTTGTGTCATAAAATATCGAGATTGAAGCTGTATCTATCAAGATACAAGTGAACAATGAATGGAATGTTAATTTTTTCAGAATTAAAGTATGTCATAAAAGTATCGGGATTTGAAGCTGTATTTACCAAGATAGAAATGAACAATGAATAAAAAGTTAATGTTTTTAGAATACAAAGTGTCTCATAAAAGTGACGAGTTTGAAGCTGTATCTATCAAGATAGAAGTGAACAATGAATGGAATGTTAATTCTTTTCAGAATACTAAAGTGTGTCATAAAAGTATCGAGATTGAAGCTGTATTTACCAAGAGAGAAATGAACAATGAATGGAACTTTAATTTATTCAGAATACAAGGTGTGTCATAAAAGTATCGAGATTGAAGTTGTATTTACCAAGATAGAAGTGAACAATGAATGGAACCTTTTTTTTCAGAATACAAGGTGTATCATAAAATATCGAGATTGAAGATGTATCTATCAAGATAGAAGTGAACAATGAATGGAATGTTAATTCTTTTCAGAATACTAAAATGTGTCATAAAAGTATCGAGATTGAAGCTGTATTTACCAAGATAGAAGTCAACAATGAAGGGAACGTTCTCCAGAATACAAGGTGAGTGATAAAATATCGAGATTGAAGCTGTATCCCTCTTGCTATGAAAACATCAGAAATCATCATTAACTTAAAATTGGTTCCCTCTAAGCCTTTTTTTATAGAATTTGTGAACAATGAATGGAATGTTAATTCTTTTCAGAATACTAAAGTGTGTCATAAATGTATCGAGATTGAAGCTGTATTTACCAGGATAGAAATGAACAATGAATGGAACGTTGATTTATTCAGAATACAAAGTGTGTCATAAAAGTATCAATATTGAAGCTGTATTTACCAAGATAGAAATGAACAATGAATGGAACGTTAATTTTTTCAGAATTCAAGGCGTGTCATAAAAGTACCGAATTTGAAGCTGTATTTACCAAGATAGAAATGAACAATGAATGGAAAGTTAATAGAATACAAAGTTAATGGAAAGTTAATAGAATACAAAGTATCTAATAAAAGTGACGAATTTGAAGCTATATTTACCAAGAAAAAAATGATGATTAAAGAATGGAACGTTAATTTTTTTCAGGATACAAGGTGTGTCAAAACGCACAGAAAATCTCGATACTTTTTTGACTCACCTTGTATATATTAATACAGTGGTTCTTCAATCTTCCGAGAATTATCATCTTGCAACACCACCTGGTTAAAAATGAGACCGTCCAAATCGTCCAAGATGAAATGTAAAAATGTAAATCCTTATCATCTGGTGTTGCTTATCCACCGAATATAATGGACCGTTCAGTTTTTATTTTAAGGAATGAAAGGGAAGAAAATGACATCCTAGACAGAAAAAAATATTATAAAATTGAAAGAAAGAAATTTCTTATTCAATTTTTTCTGTGTCGCAAGTACCGTTTTTTATCTCCATTTTTAATAATGAAACGGAAAGATCCATTATTTGGCTTGGTGATGACTCTCATAGGAAATAAGAATTAGGTGGATAAGCAACAACAGATAATCAGAATTTACATTTTTGCATTTCATCTAGGGCGATTTGGATGGTCTCAGTTTTAATCAGAGGGTGTTCCAAGATAATAACGGTCGTAAAAATAAAGAACACAAGTATTAATATATAGATTAGCAGGACCTGTGGATATACCACAATATGGCAATTTAATTATTACAACGTTTGATATATTCACTTAAGAGCTATTGCAATTAGTTCAATATGTAAAGAGTATAATAATCTTGATTTAACTCTATTTTTTTCCTTCTTTTATATTTTCATTATAATCCATTGAAGCAGATTAGCGTTATCCCTTCCACACGCTCACCCATCTCTCTATCTTTCTCCTACTATCTTCTTTCTTCCTTCCTTATTATATTTTTCCTGTGTGGCATGTCCTTTTTTCTTCCCCTCTCTTTCTCTGAAATACCTGGTATTCACTTGGTTACCTCATTTTAGGAATGACCTCCACCCGCTTACTTTTTAGGATATCACACTTCTTCGTAAAGGAGACCCCAGTTTTCGTCATATATGTCCAGTAATTAGACTTTGAACTCTCCCCCTCCCCTTTTGAAGCCTGCTTCTATGTATATTTACCAACCCCCTCACACCAGCAGGATATGACACAGTCAATTTCTGGTTATTTCCTATAACTCCAACCTAAAAAAGGGGAACCACTCTGAATTAATTTTATCTGTTAATTAATATACCCATTATTTTCCCATTAAACTAACTCTAAACCCTAACCCCAACCCTAACCCTAAACCCTAAACCTAAACCCGTCTTCTTTTTTCATAGAAGATCAAGGAATAGATAAATAATTCATAAAATTCATTCAGAGTGGTTCCCCTTTTTAGGTTGGAGTTATAGGAAATAACGCAATTTCTTAAGCAGAGTTTAACAGGTTTGAATTCAGAGTGTTCCTTCTCCTAGACTGGTTATTTAGCCACGGTTAAGGGGCACAATCCGCCCTACTATTTTCCCATAGCTGGAGGGAGAATAGTTGGATTCATACCTTTGTCAAGGGTATGAGAAATGCAAACAGCTTCGTTCAGGATTTCAACTCGTGTCAAGGGGTCCATTTCCCACGATTCTAACCATTATACCATTCACCTCCAACATCTATATCTTATTATAATGGAGATTGTGGGTTTGTCTGTCTGTAACCGAAACTAAATCACTACTCAAGTCACAATTCCCTTAGTAATTGACGTCACATTCACCATGAATTTATTTTCATCTTAAACCTCAATTATTAATAAAATTGTTTTACATTATTAATACTGTTGACCATATCTACATACTGATAACATTCAATTGTATTTATACACAACGAAATAGCGGTTTACAATGTGAACGGGAAGGCTAATTTGCATATTGATATTAAAAAATTGATTTTAATAAATATGTGTTTAGTATTATTGATTTCTAATTGTTTGGTTTTATCTTAATGAATATGAGCAAAAATCTCTTCAATAAATCTTTTAAAAATCCATTAACAAGAAGAAATAACTGTAATATTATTCTTTACTTCCTATTTTAACTAAATAGTTAAATTAGAAAAAAATAGCAATGAAAGACGGAAGTGATGGACGAGTAAGTTTCAGTTGTTCTATGTTTCAAATTTTTTTATCTGCATTCTTATTTAATTTGATTAGCCTTTCTAATTTGATATAATATTTTATTACATTAAAATTTAAATACTTGCACCCGGAGGGTGCATATATTTGCTAGTACTTATAAAGAACAATTGTATGTATGGATGGATGGATGTCTGCCCGGAGGAAACTACGAAAATAAAACAATCAATGACAAAGTAAGTATATATACACATTCACTATCGCCAGATCTTGCTTTTTGAGCAAAAATAATGAAGATTTGATTTATATTCATGAAGATGATTAAAAAATAAAATGTAAATAGTAACAGCATCAACGTAAAGTCATTTTCTACATAAGGATTTTAATGCCGCATCCTGCGAGGATCTAACTCACGATTCAGTAATAATGGATCAGGAATACTAACTCCCCTCCACCACTTCTATCCAGGCAACGCCGGGTAGCCACTTCTAGTTCTTATATAAGCAAATGACGGCGTACATGCAAAGCTAAACGCTTAAATTGCACAATTAACCTTACATATATGAAGTGGATTAGGCATAGAGAATTCGCACTTCTCTCGGTTTTGAAAAAAAAAAAAGAAGAACATCCGAATCTTATTAGATAGAATTTTGGCCGCTATGCAAATTATAAACATTGTTGCCCAGTTGTTGAAGTGTGTCATCAAAGATGAACGGATATTTAAAAGTCCGTTTTAAGAAGTAGTGACTCGTTACGTCAGTTTCTTCAATTTTATATTAACAACGATATTAGCAATAATTGCTTTTGCTCCTTAGAATGATCTTATATATCGAAAAGAAGAACAAATAATTAGAAAGAAAAATGTGTAAGTTTTAAATGAATCGTGATAAGAATTATAGATAAGATGTTCTCGTTAATATACAAACCTTCTCAAGAATTGCAATTCGGTCTTTTTAAATATATTTTATAACAATTTTTACTTTCGGTTTATATATTCATTAATTTATCTATTTTTACAGTGTTAATTACGAGGGAGAGTCAAAAAGTAATGTCATTTTGTTAAGACCAGGTATAATTACCAACACAGGAACATGTATCAACATCGAAATGAAGCTGGTCCTCTGTGGATCATATCCCTACTTCTCCACATAGGTGAGTCAAAAAGTAATGCTATTTTTTAGGACATGTATAATTACCAACTCAGAACATGTATCATACATCGAAATGAAGCTGGTCCTCTGTGGATCACATCCCTACTTCTCCACATAGGTGAGTCAAAAAGTAATGCTATTTTTTTAGGACATGTATAATTACCAACTCAGAAACATGTATCATACATCGAAATGAAGCTGGTCCTCTGTGGATCACATCCCTACTTCTCCACATAGGTGAGTCAAAAAGTAATGCTATTTTGTTTAGGACATGTATAATTACCAACTCAGAAACATGTATCATACATCGAAATGAAGCTGGTCCTCTGTGGATCACATCCCTACTTCTCCACATAGGTGAGTCAAAAAGTAATGCTATTTTGTTCAGGACAGGTATAATTACCAACAGAGGAACATGTATTATACATCGAAATGAATCTGGTTCTATGTGGATCACATCCCTATTTCTCCACATGGGTGTGTCAAAAAGTAATGCTATTTTGTTCAGGACAGGTATAATTACCAACACAGGAACATGTATCATACATCGAAATGAGACTGGTCCTCTGTGGATCGCATACATACTTCTCCACATAGGTGAGTCAAAAAGTAATGCTATTTTGTTTGGGTCAGGTATAATTACTAACAAAGGAAAATGTATCATACATCGAATTGAAACTGGTTCTCTGTGGATCACATCCCTACTTCTCCACATAGGTGAGTCAAAAAGTAATGCTATTTTGTTTAGGATAGGTATAATTACCAACACAGGAACATGTATCATACATCGAAATGAAGCTGGTCCTCGGTGGATCATATCCCTACTTCTCCACTTGGTTGAGTCAAAAAGTAATGCTATTTTGTTTAGGACAGGTATAATTACCAACTGAGGAACATGTATCATACATCGAAATGAAACTGGTTCTCTGTGGATCACATCCCTACTTTTCCACATAGTCACCATTACTCTCAATAGCAATGTTCCACCTTCGAATGAGAGCATATATCACTACTCCGTAAAATTTTATTGACTGTTCTTTGAGCCAAATCTGGTCAACTTTACTGCTTACTCCATACTCACCAGAAAAAGGGTTTGAGAAGCAAACATTATTCCAGTGAGGAGGAAGTGAAATCTGTAGTGATGAATTCGTTCAAAGAACATCAAGAAAATAAAGGGATACATGCTCTCATTCGAAGGATGTCCATTGCTATGGAAAGAAATGGTGACTATGTAGAGGAGTAGGGATGTGATCCACAGACGACCAACTTCATTTTGATGTATGATACATGTTCCTGTTTGCTAACCTTCGACTAATCGATTGGCCACGTCAAGCCCTAGCGCCTACATGATTGTATCGATCATATTGCCCTTATGGAAAATACCGAACCCTTTTCATCATATATGTGCTAGAAGACGGTGCCCGATGGGTTTAGTGTCCTGGGAATGACGTTAAACTGTATCTAGTGGTGAAGTTCTAAACCTAGAGCTCTGGTTATTGTGGAGTACATCTTCATCATCATTATTCCCAGGTCTACTCTGAACCAGAGTGATAGTACCTGTTAGTACACCATATATCATTTAAATAGATCAAAAATTACTTTTTTTAAAAACTGAGTTTAAAGAACTGAATACCCAACAAGAATGTCTAAAAGAAAAACGTAAGTTCTCTATATTTTTTAGATGAGGCTTGGTGTTAATAATTTTAATTTTTCGGACTGTGGTTTTCATATTTATTGTGTGTAACGGTCGAGACGTTCTGTTTATACATACCACAATAAAGATGAGAACAAGAGTCCGAAAATCAAAATTATTCAAAACAAAAACGTCTTCGGTATAAAATAACCCGGGTGTTGACATGCCGTAAAAATCACCAACCAATCAACCAGCCAGCCAGCCAGCCAACAAACCAACCAGAGCTCTAGAACTGGAGACTCACCATCAGATGCAGTTTAGTGTCATGCCCAGAACACCTTCTTTTTAGGGGGTGGATCTCACCTCACTGCGGGAGATTCAACGTATTTTAAACCCCTTCTCACACAAACAGGGTAAGGAATTGAAGTTAGCTCTTCCTAAACATGCCCCCCCCCCCAAAAAAAAACCCTAACAAATTGATTTTCAGTCCGTTTCAGATTCGCTCGATGTCACATAAATCTTATTAGTTTTCTTTTTAAACTCATTTTTATTTGATTTTTCAAAATTACATTTGTTATCGATATCGAGAATGCGTTACGCGAAAAGCCCCTGCCACAAAGATGACTTCCAAAGGAATTTAACATTTTCATACCGGTTTTTATGACATTCACTTTGACGAAAACATATTCTTCGATAATGCAATTTGTAGTTGTATCTTTGAATCACTTTTTTTTTTATCGGTGACATGGATGAAATGTCATAAGGGAATCTTAAGTAGAATAAACCATTTTGATTCTTCGCTTCGTTAACTGATTATAACAACGCGAGTGTAATAACTTTATGATTACCTCCCCTGTGGAGAACTCTCTAGTGAATACTAGACTATATAAACTATCAATAAGTGTACCAATTATTATAAGTAGAATAAAGCTTTCCAAAGTCTATCGGTGTTATCATTTGTGATTACAGTAGAATAAACCATTTTGATTCTTCGCTTCATTAAATGATTATAATAACGCGAGTATCGCCCTTTTTTGTAACCGAAATTCTAAAGATGAGATGTGTCTTCGTTAGTGAAAATTTGATCATTTATTTTAATTTCGATTTCTTTTTAATGACTGGGTTGGAAATCTTAATAGCTATTGAAAAAAAGTTCAATATGTAAAGTAAGTAAGTAAAGTCGTCGAGGCGGCCTAAAGTCGGTATCAGCCAATCAGCGAGGGAGTCTATCAACTTTTCACAAGCGCTAGACCAAGGAGATTGCTTTTGGCATCTGAGGTGGAGCGGCGCACCTACCATCAGCTCCTTACTTTACCGCACAGATCCATGTGCTACTCATACGCTCAGTTGGCGAGGACCGGAATCGAACTAGAAACCATGTGGTTTCTAGCCGAACGCTCTACCGACTGAGCTAACCCGGCCCTTATGTAAAAAGTATAATAATCTTGATTCAACTCTCTCTAACTTCTTTTTCTTGGTTTCCTTCTTTTCATCTTTTCATTATCCTCCATCGAAACAGATTAACGTTATCTAATGTAAAATATAAAGCATTTACATCCACACAGAACCCAAACCAGGTCTACATTAAAAGGAACTTTTAACTTTTCATCATCATCATCATCATCATCATCATCATCATGTCGTGCTGACAACACGGATATCTATGACAATCTCTCGCCAATCATCCCTACCTGTCACTGACCCCTGTAGGTCCTCTGTGCAGCATTCAGAAACTACGCAGAGCTGATCGATGTAGGTCCTTGCTGGGCGACCCATACTGACGTGCCCATGTGCAGGTTTCCACAGGGGAACGTCAGTTATAAGTTCTTCCTTGCTTCTCCAGCAGTGTCAAGCATGTCTTGTTTGTCTTTTGAGTGACAGTGGGCAAGTGACCGTACAGCTGCTTTCTTGTGGGTTGTTGTTTCGGTGATTTGTTTAAGACCTCATGCAATATTTTTAACTTTGAATATTTCAATATATATACAGGTATTTGCCTCATACCCCACTTGTATGGGCTGAGTACAAGGTCTCGTTTTAACGTGGGCCCACCCATAAGCCGAAGCTCATGGGTGGGAAAGAACAAAAATTGCGTCGATCCCTTCGGCATTCACCTTAGGCGCTGGGCAATAAACCCAGCCCTGCCCCTTTAAGTCAAGGGGGCAGGTATTGCCTGGGGGAAAAGCCCCATGGGATCGACGCTATTAACTTGTAAAGATCCAGGACCGAAGCCACTGGACAACCACCCCGTTGGGTGGGTTTACATATTAATATAAATTTAAATATATATATATATATCTGAGGAAAAATGACTACAGAAAAGAAATGTAGATGGATAAAATGAATTTAATCAATCACTTACACATGTGTTTCGGTCAGTTTATGTGTGTGAAAATATTTTCGCACACATACAAGAATCGACCTTCATCAGAGTGAATATTTATTTTTTGATGAAGGTCGATTCTTGTATGTGTGCGAAATATTTTCACACCATAAACTGACCGAAACACATGTGTAAGTGATTGATTAAATTCATTTTATCCATTTACTTTTCTTTTCTTTACTCATTTTTCCTCATATTGTCGGATTCAATTACTTTTCCATTTTTACATATATATATCTATATCAAAACCAAACTAAACTAGAATGAAATTAGATATTAGATTAGATTAAAATAACTGACAATACTATATATTAATGCATATAAAAAGATTACACTTATTCTTGTTTTATTTTAATTGATTTCTATATAAAATTATAATTTGGATTGCTCTTAATACACTTGGAAATAAAACACATTAATTTTAGAAATCAATAGCACCAAGTAATAATTTATTAAATCTGGTTTTCTTAAAATAGATATAAAAATATCCACACTTTATACTATGTAAACCTTTATTTCTTCGTGATATATAATGCACTTTGCAGGATTCTAAACTCGTTAATAACATGGGATTATTTGATCTAGACTTTAATAGAGACATCGTAAATAGATAAGATGCTAATTAAGATTATATAATGACTATTACCTTGATAATATAACGTAAATTTCTAAATGAGTTGTAGCGTTGATGGTAGCGTAAACAAATACATAATATCTATTATATATATTTACCAAAACCCTCCGCACGGGCAGAATGTGACACAGGTCAATTTTTTAAGCGGCGTTTAACAGGTTTGAATTCAGAGTTTTCCTTCTCCTAGACTGGTAACCTAACCAAAGTTAAAGAGCCCAGTCTGCCCTACTAATTACCCATAGATGGAGGGAGAATAGTTGGATTCATACCTTTCCCAATTGTATTTTAATTGTATTAGAGCTATGTGAAATCCAAACAGCTTCCTCCAGGATTTGAAGTCCATTTTCTAAGACTGTAACCATTAGACCACGCACCCCCATACTTTATATTATAATACAGTTTGACCACCTCATAGTGTTTATTATAATGCAGGGTGACCCACCAAAAATGTGGGTTCTGGTAGTCTGCATCAATAATTTTATATATCCCCCCCCCCAAAAAAAAAAAACAATATAATTTGGGTTCTGTTTTTTTTATGGGGGGGTCACCCCGTAAGATTTTCAAAGGCTGTTAACTTAGGAAAATGATAATCTGATTCTAGAAGATAAAAGAGGAACATGCAAATTACTATGACATTGGCTATTATGAAAACAATTCCGGAAGAGCCTCACGCACGCACTAGCCGTAGTGTCAGCCACATAAGTTGATGTTATTTTACGCGGCAAATGATATCTGACAGCTCTAAGTGACAAAAGCTTGCGGGATTTAATACGAAAAGGTCACTTATGGCATATGGCACTTTTCTATATGAATTTGCTAGCGGCCATGTTTTTTCTTGGAAGGCAAATAAACGTGCTCGATATAGTTGCACTTATTACATCTTACAAATAGTTTAGCGAAGAAAATAAAAACATACTCTCTCTCTCGCTCTCTCTCTCTCTCTACCACACACACTCTCTTTTTATCTCTCTACTTCTTTTTTTCTCTTTCTTTCTTTCTTTCTTTCTTTCTCTCTCTCTCTCTCTCTCTCGCTCGTTCTCTCTACCACACACACTCTCTCTTTATCTCTCTACTTCCTTTTTTCTCTTTCTTTCTCTCACTATCTCTCTCTCTCTCTCTCTCGCTCTCTAACTCACACAGTCTCTCATTATCTCTCTACTTCCTTCTCTCCCCTCTCTCTCTCTCTCACTCGCTCTCTCTACCACACACACTTTCTCTTTTCTCTCTCTACTTCCTTCTTTCTTTCTCTTTCTTTCTCTCTTCTCTCTCTCTCTCTCTCTCGCTCTCTAACACACACACTCTCTCATTATCTCTCTACTTCTTTCTCTCTCTCTCTCTCGCTCTCTCTATCACCCAGACTCTCTCTTCTCTCTCTACTTCCTTCTCTCTCTCTCTCTCTCTATCATGAGTCTATAAGTTTATAAAAACATACGCTCTCTCTCTCTCTCGCGCGCGCTCGCTCTCTCTCTCTGCCACACACACTCTTTCTTTTATCTCTCTACTTCCTTCTTTCTCTCTCTCTCTCTCTCTCATTCTCGCTCGCTCTAAACCGCACAAACAGTCTCTCTTTCTCTTTCTACTTCCTTCTTTCTCTCTCTCTCTCCCTCTCTTTCCCTCTCTCTCTTCTCTCTCTCATTCTTGCTCGCTCTACCGCACACAGTCTCTTTATCTCTCTACTTCCTTCTTCTCTCTCTCTCTCTCTCTCACGCGCGCCTCGCTCTCTCTCTGCCACACACACTCTCTCTCTTTATCTCTATACTTCTTCTTTCTCTCTCTCTCTCTCTCTCTCATTCTCGCTCGCTCTACCGCACACAGTCTCTCTTTCTCTCTCTACTTCCTCTTTCTCTCTCTCTCTCCCTCTCCCCCCCTCTTTCTCTCTCTCTCTCTCTTTCTCTTTCTCGCTCGCTCTACCACACAGTCTCTTCTTTTCTCTACTTCCTTCTCTCTCTCTCTCTCCCTCTCCCCCCTCTTTCTCTCTCTCTCTCTCTTTCTCTTTCTCGCTCGCTCTACCGCACACAGTCTCTCTTTCTCTCTCTACTTCCTTCTTTCTCTCCCCCCCCTCTCTCTCTCTCTCTCTCTCACTTTCTCTCATTCGGGCCCAAATTATCTTGTCAATAATGGCACTGACCTCTGCCTTTCGGTCTTCACGGAAAGCAATAATGTGAAATAAACCGAGCAGTAAATTCATCGGCAAATACACAATCGAAGAAGAAAGGATTCTGATGTTGAACCTTTGAAAGATTATTATTGCCAGCGGCAATTTTTTAGAACTCAACAACAAGCGAATTGGGTTGTGTTGCGATTTTTGTAGCCATCTTTAGGCTTCAAGTGAAATTACTTCACAGAGCGAATCCCTTGTGTTAAGCAGAGGCTGATCCTGAGTGAAGAATCCTTTGGTTGTTCCTCGGTATCCCGTAGTGTTGGCAATTTTTAGGCTTCAAGTGAGAGCACTTCACAGAGGCAATCCCTTGTGCTAAGCAGAGGCTGATCCTTAGTGAAGAATCCTTTGGTTATTCCTCGCTATCTTCTAGTGTTGGGTAAAATCCCTTTGGTTCTTCCTTGGTGTCCCTTAGTGTTGGGTAGAATCCTTTGATTGAGCAAAGTCTCTTGGCTGCAGGTCCGTTCATCAATGTCGAATGCGTGCAAATGAACGGCTTTCAAGATCGGTGATTAAATAGTTAACTAACACGTATTTGAGCTGTTCATTGGCTGGCTATAATCCACGCGCCCACGCAGAGTCTATAAGTTTAAGTGGTGGATTCCAGCACACCTTTGTACAAAAATATTCCAAAAGATTGATTGATTGATTTTAATGGCATGCCAATCCGTCTAGGTTTATTTTATGTAAAGAGGTTAGTGAATTTCCTTCATTGTAAAAGGTCACCTGAAAGTGGGAGAGGGGCAGACAGAGAGAGAGAGAGAGAGAGAGAGAGAAAGAGAGAGGGAGAGGTAAATTCAAAAGGCTCTAGAAAGAATAAAGAGAGGAGAGGTGGGCAGACAGAGAGAGAAAGAAAGAAAAGAAAGAGAGAGAAGAAAAAAGAGGAGAAGTAAATATAAAAGGCTCTAGAAAGAATAAATAGGGGGAGAGGGGGCAGACAGAGAGAGAGAGAGAGAGGAGAGAAGAGAGAGAGAAAAGAAAGAAAGAAAGAAAGAAAGAAAGAGACAGATAGAGAGACAAACAGGCAGAGACAAGGACCGAGATAGAGACCAAAACAGAGTGAGAGAATATGAGAGAAAACTGTTTAAAAAACAAAGTGCAAATCAAGGGGGGGTAAAAAGAAAGAAGGGGAAGATAAATACAGAGAGCACTATGTTGTAAGGATAAGAGTCGTAGGAAATGGCCTCGTCGATCCGAGTTCAAATCCTGGAAGATGATGTTTGTATTTTCACATAGCGCTAATACAATTGAAAAGGTATGAATCCAAATATTCTCCATCTAGCTATGGGTAATTAGTAGGTCAGACTGAGATCTTTAATCTTGGATGGGCAACCGGTCTAAGAGAGAAAACTATGAATTCAAAACTGTTAAACTCCGCTTAAAACAATGATCGTATGCCACATCCTGCTCGCGCGGAATGGTTGGTACATATGTACATATTGTTTTAACTTTAAGTTGACGGAGTGGCCTATTATCAGTATCAGCGAAGGAGTTTATCCCCTTTTCGCTAGCGCTAGACTAGGGAGACTGTTTTTGTTGAGGTTGAGCCCCACACATACCGTTCCCTACCCACACAGATAAGATTACCCAACAATCTGTGCTACTCATAAGCTGAGTTGAAGAAGACCGGTATCGAACCAGGAACCTTGCGATTCCTGCTTTGGTTCTCTACTGACTAAGGTGAACAAGACTTTTTTGATAATATAAATGTCATTAATAATAGTCTGAGACTTTGAGATGCAGATGTCAACCAAAACCGGCTTTATATATATATATAATATATATATATAATATATATATATATATATATAGAGAGAGAGAGAGAGAGAGAGAGTCAAGTCAAGACAAGACAAGAGAGGTATTCTTTCTTATCTACTACTAGTACCATGTAAACTGACGTCATCGTTGCTTCGTAACAGACAGTTTCTCGCAAAAGTGAATGTTTGTTTTTGTGTTTTTCCTTAGATACTGTTTTGTAATGCATCATGGGAGGGGTCAACAACTTAATTGTAGTTTAGACTGGCTGATTCTAGTTTAGTGTGTGGGGCATGGTGGGAAGATTGGTTTTGTTTGTATGGGATTTAAGGAAAGGCTTCTAATATACAATATCAATTTCGCGATTTGATATTCTACTTCATTTTTCCTTTATTGATTTCAATTTATTTTGATGAATTTGTCATATAATATATATATATATATATAATATATATATATATATATATAAAGAGAGAGGGACAGACAGACAGAAAGAGACAGAGACAGAGACAGAGATACTGATAGGTACATGGCCCGCAGCCCTGACACACAAAAGTAAAAAAGTACGCAGTAAAATCGTGTCCCAGTGTTTTTCTTTTTTCTTCCCTCACCATTTCAAGCTAACTGTAAATACATTTCAATAGTTTCTTATAAACGCTTTACACAGGATAGGTTACAAGATAGGAGTTAGATGGATTTAATAATTTCCCCAGATGATAAATAAAAACCCTACAATTTATTAAGAAACTTTAGTCGGGACCCATACATTTTCCCGGGGACTAATTCAAAAACAAATAAATATTATATATATATATTGATGCTGAGAGCTTTTTGATTATATATATATATATATAATATATATATATATATATATATATATATATATATATTAGTAAATACCTCTATAGCGTCGTTAGGTTTTAGGTAGCTTACTAAGAATTTATTTTCTTGTCTACATATATATATTTATGTGTGTGTGTGAGTGTGTGTGTGAGTGTGTGTGAGAGAGATTCAGTGAAGAGAAGGATAAAATACATTGCTGGATAAATAGATTTATATATAAACACATATTGTATACATCCAAGTACACACAAGGAAATGTACCCGGTGGCTCAAGTTCTTATCCTGGACGAGGCATTTTACATTTCACATTCAGACATTACCCTTCCGAAAAGTATGAATTCTATTATTCTATCAAAGGTATGGGTAAGTAATAGGACATACTATTTAAGATATTTTTATGAAACTAAAATGCTCAGCTTTTTAAAGATTAATGAAAAATGTTTTACGTCTTATGTGTTATTAGTTTATTTACTGCTAAGGAAGACAATCTAAAAGAGCATTCTCTTAGTGTGCTAATTCCATAATCTTCCCTAGCGGTAGTGGATGATACAGTAGAATCTACAGTGATCATCTTGAATGAAGTTATTTAAAACGAAATGCTACAAATGCCATATAATAAAAACTATTTAAAAAAAATCTTATTCTGTAGTATAATAGCAATTATGGGAGTAAAGCCCGAAAACAAATCCAGAGCCGGAGTTCCTTAAGTTGCATGATGCTGAAATCCAGTGCTACCCAGCAACTCTTGCGACACTACCGCTGCCAAACTGCATTGGTTCTTTGCCTTTCCTTTGGATCATAGCGGCAGTGTGGAAAGGGGAACTTGCTGGCTTGTCAACAGCTCATCCTCCATATGTACCCGCCCAGACTATATAGTTAAAAAAGAAACATATAAACAATATCGACACTACTCCATCGTCTCTCGTAGACAGGAGGATGCCAACAATAGCAATGTCGCCTAACACGGGGGTCAACTTGTACTGACAGGTGTGTGGTTAAGATGATCTGGAAATTACCCCTATGTCGTCGGTTGCAGACTTAACCACATCTGCAGCAGATTTGTGCTGTAAAGGAAGTTGAGTGTCATGTATATAAACTACGAGATGAGAACTAGATGAGAACTAGATGAGTAGACACAGAAAGTCAGAGAGCAAGGGCACACATATGATTGAGCTCGGTGTGTGAGGTTGGAGTGACACGTTCTCATGGGTAGGGTTAGCAGTTGACAAAGAATTTGTTATTGCAGGCAGTTGACTAACAACCAGCAAACACGTATTCCAGAGCCGGCTTCCGAATAAATTCATCATAACTATCAAATCGCTCTAGCAGCATGGATATCCATGACAATCACTCGCCAACTGCCACTATGACTCATCGTCCTCGGGAGGTCATCTGCACTGCATCCACTCTCCGTGCAGAGGTACATATTTGCTGGATGCCCCACACTGGCGTGCCCGATGCAGGTTTCCATAGGAGAACTTCATAATGAGTTCGACCGTGATTCTCTAACGGTGTTCAGCATGTCTTGCTCGTCTCACTCGAATGTTTTTTGTGATAGCGGTCAAGTAACCTTCATGTGGGGTGTTATTTTAACGAATTGTTTAAGATCGCGCACAGCATTTAGGAGCAACTTCTATATAGTTTATTCTCTAGATGTTTCATAAGGGTCCAAGTGGTGCAGCCGTACAGTATCACTGACACGGCTTGAAAGAATTGTCCCTTTAACCTATCATTGAGATAAGGTTTCCATATGCTTGATAATCTGTCTAAAGCAGTACATGCATTCGCTATACGTGCATTAATATCGCAACGAGTGTGGAGATGTCTCCCTTCTGTTTAAAACTCATGAACCCTGTTTTATCTGAGATCACATGTTCCTTGCTACCATCTACAGACTATAGAGCAGTGATACAGTTTGTACAGTTGTATTTACAAGAAGCGCCAAATCATCTACGCAGTCCACTTTTGTAATAGTCTCTGTGGGATATCGCCTGCTTCTTTCCTTTTTTAAGGTGAGACCTTTTTATTTCATGTGATCTAGTGGCGTTCGGAGTACATAATCTAGACCTATATAGGATACAACTCCGGTTTAATAGAATTGTCGCTTTAGTATTCATCATCATCATCATGGATATCCATGACAATCTCTCGCCAACCATCCCTATCATTCATTGACCCAGGGAGGTCTTCCGCACAGCATGCCGTATCCGCACATAGCTGGTCTATGTAGGTTTTTGTTGGACGGTCAGCAGTTGTACGTCCACGTGCCGGTTTCCACAGAAGAACGTCGCTTATTAACTCATCCTTACTTCTTCAGCAGTGTCCGGCATGTCTTGTTCGCCTTACTCGGATGGTTTGTGTAACAGGGGTCATGTGACTGTATAGCTGCTTTCTAGTGGGATGTTGCTTCTACGATTTGTTCAAGACCACACGCAGCATCCTTTTACATCTGCCATCCAGTCTATTTTCCAGGCGCCTCGTCAAGGTCCAGGTGGTGCAGCCATACAACAGCACCGACACCACCACGTCCTGGAGAATTGTCGCTTCACTTTCGGGAGGTTTGACTTCCATAATACTGACAGTCTGTTTATAGCGCGACCATGCCTTCCCTATATGCTTTAGGTATGGAAGCGCGTGGTTGTAATGGTTAAAGTCATAGGAAATGGACTTCGTCGCCCCGAGTTCAAATCCTGGACGTGGTAATTGCATTCACTTAGCGCTAATACCCTTGGAAAGGTATGAATCCTACTCTCCCTCAGCTATGGGTAAATAATAGGGCAGACTGGGCTCTTTAACCTGGTTAGGCAACCGGTCTATGAGAAGGAAAACTGTTGAACTCCGCTTAAGAAATTGACCTTGTGTCACATCCTGCTCGTACGGAGGGGTGGTAAATATATATATGCTTTAGTATTAGTATACTATTAAATTCGTAAGTAGACTTGGTGTCTATCTTCTTAGACAGTCACCAATACGCAGTATGTACGCAACTTATGATACGTGATTGACATAATAATAAACAGAAAAAATAAATAAAGATATTATTTCTATGTTCTAACCATTGAGTCTCAAAACGACCATTTACATTACTCTCAAACAAACTTTTTTCTAAGGCGGTCGGAAACTTGAGGAGAAAAGGTGATTATACTTATACAAACAGAATTTCAATGCCATTGAAGATATCCAATAAAGTACAACAATATATCGACGATCATATTATTTAGCAGTGTTTTTTCCCCTCGGGGAATTGTTTTTGTTGTCTGGCATTTATAATGGGGGCCGTTTATTTTACTATAATCTGAGCCAACTACATTTTTGGCAAACTTTTTGTAGAGTAATATCCACATTTACGAAACATCCTCCTCTCCTTTTTCTTCGCCCCTCTCTATCACTCTCTCTCTCTCTTTCTCTCTCTTCTCTCTCTCTCTGGTTCCGTGGCGCTGTGTGCGCGTGTGTGGTGTTTTAGCTAATGGTTATTAGTAGGAAATGAACACAGCGAAGCGAAGTGCAAATCTTGGACGCAGTAGTTTATTTTCGTAGTGCTGATATCCTTGGGAAAGGTATGTCTCAAAACTATTTCATTTAGCTATGGGTAAATAGAGGCGGGATAGGCTCTTTGGTATGCAAACTAGTCTAAAAGAAAGAAAAACATGCTTAAATCTGCTAGATATAGACTTTGTATTTTATTCCTGCTCGTACACTGGCGGTTGGATAAAACACACAACACACACACACACACCACACCACACACACAATATTATATATATATATATATATATATATAATAATATATGATGTTATGAAGTAATTCTGTTATATCCCTAAATGTAGGATATACAAAAATGATAATTAATTTCAAACCAGTGAAATATGTTTAAACACCTAACAATACTTGTTTTTTTATTCTCACTTGGCAGAGAATAACAGTAGAGTGTGTTTTGAATAGAGTTAACTGTGTGTGTGTGTCATGTTGCGAGTGGTCGTCACATGGCGCGCTGTATATATGATATGTGTCGCTCACGTATCGGTCGGTCTCTTGGGTCAAGTGTGCTCACACATGGGGCCGTCCTTTGTGTTATGGTAATGTGTTCACACATGGCCAGTGCCGTGCTCTCTCTGTTGAGAGTTCTTATTTAACACAGAGTAGAAATTGGTTCTACCCTAAAAGTGACTGAAACTAGCCCAACCTTGCTCGACGCACGTGAGTCACTAGTTCAGGCGTCCTGACGCACGTCATGTACTGCCCAAAAACCCAGTCTAAAATAAACATGGCCTCCTGAATTCCCATATCCGGTTTCCCGTCAGTCCCTAAGTTGAAAAAGGGGAGGCAACTCGTTAAGTTACCCTAACACACACACACACACACACACACACACAACACCACACAATAGTATATATATATATATTATATAGAGAGAGAGAGAGAGAGAGAGGGAGAGAGAGATGAGTGTAATAGATATATAGTATCGCATTATAATAAGTGCAGCCGTAACACATTTATATAGCAGTAGCTTATCATTTCTACATGAACAATCAAAATATATACCAGTATTTTTGTTGATAAATACAATTGACTAGCTGAAACTAAAAAAATGGTTATTTTTCCATTAATCTCTAAAAAAGTAGAAGCTGAACTTGCACAAAGGTTTCCAATATTTAGTTACCCAGAAAAAACAAGAACTCACAAATTGTGTAATAAAACTGTAATTTTAACTATAGGGGTCTAGGTTAGGGTCTAGGTTAGAGTTGGGTTAGGGTTAGGATTAGGGTTAGGGTGGGTTTGGGTTAGTTCCAATGGGAAAATGAATAAATAATTTGGTTCTGTTTTTTTCTGGTCACCCTGCATACCTTGGACCCAAGAAAAAACAGAAACCTACAAATTTTGTAATAAACTGTTAATTTTAACTAGGGGTTTATGGTTAGGGTTAGAGAGGGTTAGGCTTAGGGGTTAGGGTAGGGTTGCAGGTGGGTTTTAAGCGTTATGTTTAATGGGAAAATAAATGATATGGGGTTCTATTTTTTTTCTGGTCACCTTTAATCTACCAACTTTGTGCAAGTTCAGCCGAAGTAAGACTTATTTTGAACGCTTACAAATATTTGCGTTACAGAATTTTCAATGATGTCGATTTAGCAATACATTATACATAACCAATATCCAAATAGAGATATTCCTTAGAAATGATAATACCCAAGTATTTTACTTTGGAATAAAATTAAACTCGTGATTCTTAATAAAGGGAAATGACTCAAACTTACATTAATCTAGATTGGAATGTGTGTTAGTATTATTTGCCATTATTTCGAACTATTGTCCTCATCTTTATTATTATCTGATATAACGTTTCGACCCGATATGCCTCCGGCCTTCTTTATGTAGAAAACGTGACGGCTATGTTGTCCAAAACTGGACACATAGCGTACGTGTATAAAGGCCATTGTTTTAAGACACGTGTACCCCATCTATATTAGCGAAAAGGAGAACAGGAACCTCGTGGCTTGATAAAGGGTGGCCTTCAAAGTTCGCCTATTACGACCAAACGGTTCCCGAGTCAGAAAAGAAAGGTTCCCGAGTTCGGAAGCTCGAGTCCAACAAGAAATTACTCGAAAAGACGGAGGACACAATCGCGCCGAAACGTATTGATAAGAATTAAAGGATGAGGAAACAATAGTCCGAATAATCCAAATAATACTAATTATCAAGGTCTTATATTAAAAAAATTCAGAGAAATAGCGAATGTGTGTATTTACCCAACACTAACCAGGGTTGACATAAGGACAATTTTTAAGAGGAGTAAAGGCTGGTTAAACTTCAGAGTGTTTCTTCTGACCGTTGTTTAGCCAAGGCCAAAGAACCACTCTGCACCAATGCAGATCATTGATTGTATCATTTGCCAGACATTTACTCATTGAATCATATTCTCAGCATTAAACAACCCATAAACGAGTGGGCATATGCCCGTTAAATAAACTGAAAATGAAATCAAAAACTATAGGGAGTGTTACCAGATTATTTCCCGAAAACATTATATAATCACAATTGCTTGTTTGATAATGCACTTTTCATTCGATAATGTTTTGGGTTCGGCTGGGATGTATGCGTGAGTATATAACAAATCATAGATTAATCTTTAGCGAAGTAATCAATGTTTTTCTTTCTTGTGGGAGGTTTTATTTCCCTCGCAAAACAAGAATCAATACCCGAAACAAAAAACATTTGCGCCAGTTCTCTGCAGACTTCCTGAATGAGGACACACCTACACAACGCGTACATTATATAAATATAACACACACTCATATATATATACGGTATAGGAATATATTTATATATACGTATATGAATATATATATATATATTATATTATATTTATATTATATTAGTATATATATATATGCAGACAAGAGGTTGCGCATTAATTTTTTCTTATTCCGGGAGGCTAAGTTATCAAATTAACCCAGTCCCCTCCAGGGAAAGATTTAATTTATTGAATTTGCCAATTGAGTTGAGGCAGACTGGGAGAATTTTTCCAGCTGTGTTTCAGCGAGAGTATCATGTTTGCCCAATTACAACGCTTGCCCAAACTAGTTTATTAAAAACATCCAAGCACAGACAAGTGCAAACGCGTAGGTCCACCCACAAATACAAAACACAACACAACACACACCACACCACACACACACACACACACCACACACACACACACACTCACACACACCACACCTATATATATATATGTATATATATATGTGTGGCGTATGAGTAGCACAGGAATCGTGCGCAAAGTAGATCTCTCTCT
>CM042152.1:48517403-48529903 GCA_023376005.1 Doryteuthis pealeii
AAGAGAAGATACTAGAATTTTGTGAAACAATGATGGAATGTTAATTCTTTTCAGAATACTAAAGTGTGTCATAAAAGTATCGAGATTGAAGCTGTATTTACAAGATAGAAATGAACAATGAATGGAACGTTAATTTATTCAGAATACAAAGTGTGTCATAAAAGTCTCGAGATTGAAGCTGTATTTACCAAGATAGAAATGAACAATTAATGGAACGTTAATTTCTTTTCAGAATTCAAGGCGTGTCATAAAAGTACCGAATTTGAAGCTGTATTTACCAAGATAGAAATGAACAATGAATGGAAAGTTAATGTTTTTAGAATACAAACTGTCTAATAAAAGTGACGAGTTTGAAGCTGTATTTACCAAGAAAAAAAATGATTAAAGAATGGAACGTTAATTTTTTTTTTTCAGAATACAAGGTGTGTCAAAACGCACAGAAAGTTTCGATACTTTTTTGACTCACCTTGTATATATTAATACAGTGGTTCTTCAATCTTCCGAGAATTATCATCTGCAACACCACTGGTTAAAAATGAGACCGCCCACATCGTCCAAGATGAAATGTAAAAATGTAAATCCTTATCAATTTCTGGTGGTTGCTTATCCACCGAATATAATGGACCGTTCAGTTTTTATTTAAGGAATGAAAGGGAAGAAAATGACATCCTAGACAGAAAAAATATTATAAAATTGAAAGAAAGAAATTTCTTATCAATTTTTTCTGTGTCGCAAGTACTGTTTTCTCTCTCCTTTTTGACAATGAAACGGAAAGGTCCATTATTTGGCTGGGTGACGACTCTCATATAAAATAAGAATTGGGTGGATAAGCAACAAACAGATAATCAGAATTTACATTTTTGCATTTCATCTAGGGCGATTTGGATGGTCCTCAGTTTTAATCAGAGGGTGTTCCAAGATAATAACGGTCGTAAAATAAAGAACACAATATAAATTAGATTAGCAGGACCTGTGGATATACCACAATATGGCAATTTAAGTATTACAATGTTTTGATATATTCACTTAAGAGATATGCAATAGTTCAATATGTAAAGAGTAATATAATCTTGATTTAACTCTAATTTTTTCCTTCTTTATATTTTCATATGATCATTGAAGCAGATTAGCGTTATCCCTTCCACACGTTCACCCATCTCTCTATCTTTCTCCTAACTATCTTCTTTCTTCCTTCCTTATTATATTTTTTTCCTGTGTGGCATATCCTTTTTCTTCCCTCTCTTTCTCTGAAATACCTGGTAATTCACTTGTTACCTCATTTTAGGAATGACTCCACCCGCTTACTTTTTAGGATATCACACTTCTTCGTAAAGGAGACCCAGTTTTCGTCAATATATGTCCAGTAATTAGACTTTGAACGCTCCCCCTCCCCTTTTGAAGCCTGATTCTAATGTATAATTTACCAACCCCCTCACACCAGCAGGATGTGACACAGTCAATTCTGGTTATTTCCTAATAACTCCAACATAAAAAGGGGAACCACTCTGAATTAATTTTATCTGTTAATTAATATACCCATTATTTTCCCATTAAACTAACTCTAAACCCTAACCCTAACCCTAACCCTAAACCCTAACCCTAAACCTAAACCCGTCTTCTTTTTTCATAGAAGATCAATAAATAGATAAATAATTCATAAAATTCATTCAGAGTGGTTCCCCTTTTTAGGTTGGAGTTATAGGAAATAACGCAATTTCTTAAGCAGAGTTTAACAGGTTTGAATTCAGAGTTTTCCTTCTCCTAGACTGGTTATTTAGCCACGGTTAATGAGCACAATCGGCCCTACTATTTTCCCATAGCTGCAGGGAGAATAGTTGGATTCATACCTTTGTCAAGGGTATGAGAAATGCAAACAGCTTCGTCCAAGACTTGAACTCGTGTCAAGGGGTCCATTTCCCACGATTCTAACCATTATACCACGCACCTGCAACATCTATATCTTATTATAATGGAGATTGTGGGTTTGTCTGTCTGTAACCGAAACTAAATCACTACTCAAGTCACAATTCCCTTAGTAATTGACGTCACATTCACCATGAATTTATTTTCATCTTAAACCTCAATTATTAATAAAATTGTTTTACATTATTAATACTGTTGACCATATCTACATACTGATAACATTCAATTGTATTTATACACAACGAAATAGCGGTTTACAATGTGAACGGGAAGGCTAATTTGCATATTGATATTAAAAAATTGATTTTAATAAATATGTGTTTAGTATTATTGATTTCTAATTGTTTGGTTTTATCTTAATGAATATGAGCAAAAATCTCTTCAATAAATCTTTTAAAAATCCATTAACAAGAAGAAATAACTGTAATATTATTCTTTACTTCCTATTTTAACTAAATAGTTAAATTAGAAAAAAATAGCAATGAAAGACGGAAGTGATGGACGAGTAAGTTTCAGTTGTTCTATGTTTCAAATTTTTTTTATCTGCATTCTTATTTAGTTTGATTAGCCTTTCTAATTTGATATAATATTTTATTACATTAAAATTTAAATACTTGCACCCGGAGGGTGCATATATTTGCTAGTACTTATAAAGAACAATTGTATGTATGGATGGATGGATGTCCGCCCGGAGGAAACTACGAAAATAAAACAATCACTGACAAAGTAAGTATATATACACATTCACTATCGCCGGATCTTGCTTTTTGAGCAAAAATAATGAAGATTTGATTTATATTCATGAAGATGATTAAAAAATAAAATGTAAATAGTAACAGCATCAACGTAAAGTCATTTTCTACATAAGGATTTTAATGCCGCATCCTGCGAGGATCTAACTCACGATTCAGTAATAATGGATCAGGAATACTAACTCCCCTACACCACTTCTATCCAGGCAACGCCGGGTAGCCACTTCTAGTTCTTATATAAGCAAATGACGGCGTACATGCAAAGCTAAACGCTTAAATTGCACAATTAACCTTACATGTATGAAGTGGATTAGGCATAGAGAATTCGCACTTCTCTCGGTTTTGAAAAAAAGAAAAACATCCGAATCTTATTAGATAGAATTTTGGCCGCTATGCAAATTATAAACATTGTTACCCAGTTGTTGAAGTGTGTCATCAAAGATGAACGGATATTTAAAAGTCCGTTTTAAGAAGTAGTGACTCGTTACGTCAGTTTCTTCAATTTTATATTAACAACGATATTAGCAATAATTGCTTTTGCTCCTTAGAATGATCTTATATATCGAAAAGATGAACACATAATTAGAAGAAAAATGTGTAAGTTTAAAATGAATCGTGATAAGAATTATAGATAAGATGTTCTCGTTAATATACAAACCTTCTCAAGAATTGCAATTCGGTCTTTTTAAATATATTTTATAACAATTTTTACTTTCGGTTTATATATTCATTAATTTATCTATTTTTACAGTGTTAATTACGAGGGAGAGTCAAAAAGTAATGTCATTTTGTTAAGACCAGGTATAATTACCAACACAGGAACATGTATCATACATCGAAATGAATCTGTTCCTCGGTGGATCACATCCCTACTTCTCCACATGGATGAGTAAAAAAGTAATGCTATTTTGTTTAGGACAGGTATAATTACCAACACAGGAACATGTATCATACATCGAAACGAAACTGGTTCTCTGTGGATCACATCCCTACTTCTCCACATGGGTGAGTCAAAAAGTAATGCTATTTTGTTTAGGACAGGTATAATTACCAACACAGGAACATGTACCATACATCGAAATGAAGCTGGTCCTCGGTGGATCACATCCCTATTTCTCCACATAGGTGAGTCAAAAAGTAATGCTATTTTGTTTAGGACAGGTATAATTACCAACTCAGAAACATGTATCATACATCGAAATGAAGCTGGTCCTCTGTGGATCACATCCCTACTTCTTCACATAGGTGAGTCAAAAAGTAATGCTATTTTGTTTAGGACAGGTATAATTACAAATAGAGGAACATGTATCATAGATCGAAATGAAACTGGTCCTCTGTGGATCACATCCCTACTTCTCCACATAGGTGAGTCAAAAGGTAATGCTATTGTGTTTAGGACAGGTATAATTACTAACAGAGGAACAGGTATCATACATCGAAATGAAACTGGTCCTCTGTGGATCACATCCCTACTTCTCCACATAGTCACCCTTACTCTCAATAGCAATGTTCCACCTTCGAATGAGAACATGTATCCCTGCCCCGTAAAATTCTGTTGACTGTTCTTTTAGCCATTTCTGGACAACTTTACCGCTTCCTCCATACTCACCAGATGTAGCCGCTTCAGACTATCGTCACTTCGGCCCCATGAAAAATGGGTTTGAGAAGCAGACATTATTCCAGTGAGGAGGAAGTGAAATCTGTAGTGATGAATTTGTTCAAAGAACATCAACAAAATAAAGGGATACATGCTCTTATTCGAAGGAGGACCATTGCTATGGAAAGAAACGGTGACTATATGGAGGAGTAAGGATGTGATCCACAGACGACCAACTTCATTTTGATGTATGGTACATGTTCCGGTTTGCTACCCTCCGACCAATCAGGTGGCCACATCAAGCCCTAGCGCCTACATGATTGTATCGACCATATTGCCCTTATGGAAAATACCGAACCCTTTTCATCATATATGTGCTAGAAGACGGTGCCCGGTGGGTTTAGTGTCCTGAGAATGACGTTAAACTGTATCTAGTGGTGAAGTTCTAAATCTAAAGTTCTGGTTATTGTGGTGTACATCTTCATCGTCATTATTCCCAGGTCTACTGTGAACCAGAGTGATAGTACCTGTTAGTACACCATATATCATTTAAATAGATCAGAAATTACTTTTTTTTAAAACTGAGTTTAAAGAATTGAATACCTAACAAGAATGTCTAAAAGAAAAACGTAAGTTCTCTATATTTTTTAGATGAGGCTTGGTGTTAATAATTTTAATTTTTCGGACTGTGGTTTTCATATTTATTGTGTGTAACGGTCGAGACGTTCTGTTTAAACATACCACAATAAAGATGAGAACAAGAGTCCGAAAATCAAAATTATTCAAAACAAAAACGTCTTCGGTATAAAATAACCCAGGTGTTGACATGCCGTAAAAATCACCAACCAACCAACCAGCCAACCAACCAACCAAGCAGATCTCCGGAACTGGAGACTCACCATCAGATGCAGTTTAGTGTCATACCCAGACCACCTCCTTTTTAGGGGGTGGATCTCACCTCACTGCCGGAGATTCAGTCAACGTATTTTAAACCCCTTCCCACACAAACAGGGTAAGGAATTGGAAGTTAGCTCTTCCTAAACATGCCCCCCCCCACCAAGAAAAAAAAACCCTAACAAATTGATTTTCAGTCCGTTTCAGATTCGCTCGATGTCACATAAATCTTATTAGTTTTCTTTTTAAACTCATTTTTATTTGATTTTTCAAAATTACATTTGTTATCGATATTGAGAATGCGTTACGCGAAAAGCCCCTGCCACAAAGATGACTTCCAAAGGAATTTAACATTTTCATACCGGTTTTTATGACATTCACTTTGACGAAAATATATTCTTCGATAATGCAATTTGTAGTTGTATCTTTGAATCACTTTTTTTTATCGGTGACATGGATGAAATGTCATAAGGGAATCTTAAGTAGAATAAACCATTTTGATTCTTCCCTTCGTTAACTGATTATAACAACGCGAGTGTAATAAGTAATTGAGAGTTATCTCCCTTACTTTATGATTACTTCCCCTGTGGAGAACTCTCTAGTGAATACTAGATTATATAAACTATCAATAAGTGTACCAATTATTCTAAGTAGAATAAAGCTTTCGAAAGTCTATCGGTGTTATCATTTGTGATTACAGTAGAATAAACCATTTTGATTCTTCGCTTCATTAAATGATTATAATAACGCGAGTATCGCCCTTTTTTGTAACCGAAATTCTAAAGATGAGATGTGTCTTCGTTAGTGAAAATTTTATCATTTATTTTAATTTCGATTTCTTTTTAATGACTGGGTTGGAAATCTTAATAGCTATTGAAAAAGAGTTCAATATGTAAAGTAAGTAAGTAAAGTCGTCGGGGCGGCCTAAAGTCGGTATCAGCCAATCAGCGAAGGAGTCTATCCCCTTTTCACTAGCGCTAGAACAAGGAGATTGTCTTTGGCATCTGAGGTGGAGCACCACACCTACCATCAGCTCCTTACTTTACCGCACAGATCCCTGTGCTACTCATACGCTGAGTTGGCGAGGACCGGAATCGAACTAGAAACCATGTGGTTTCTAGCCGAACGCTCTACCGACTGAGCTAACCCGGCCCTAATGTAAAAAGTATAATAATCTTGATTTAACTCTCTCTAACTTCTTTTTCTTGGTTTCCTTCTTTTCATCTTTTCATTATCATCCATTGAAACAGGTTAACGTTATCTAATGTAAAATAAAAAGCATTTACATCTACACAGAACCCAAACCAGGTCTACATTAAAAAGAAAATTTGAACTTTTTATCATCATCATCATCCTCATGTCGTGCTGACACCACGGATATCTATTACAATCTCTCGCCAATCATCCCTACCTGTCACTGACCCCTGTAGGTCCTCTGTGCAGCATTCAGAAACTATGCAGAGCTGATCGATGTAGGTCCTTGCTGGGCGACCCACACTGACGTGCCCATGTGCAGGTTTCCACAGGAGAACGTCAGTTATGAGTTCTTCCTTGCTTCTCCAGCAGTGTCAAGCATGTCTTGTTTGTCTTTTGTGTGACAGTGGGCAAGTGACCGTACAGCTGCTTTCTTGTGGGTTGTTGTTTCGGTGATTTGTTTAAGACCTCATGCAATATTTTTAACTTTGAACATTTCATTTGCCTCATACCCCACTTGTATGGGCTGAGTACAAGGTCTCGTTTTAACGTGGGCCCACCCACAAGCCGAAGCTCATGGGTGGGAAAGAACAAAAATTGCGTCGATCCCTTCGGCATTCACCTTAGGCGCTGGGCAATAAACCCATCCCTATCCCTTTAAGTCAAGGGGGCAGGTATTGCCTGGGGGAAAAGCCCCATGGGATCGACGCTATTAACTTGTAAAGATCCAGGACCGAAGCCACTGGACCCCCACCCCGTTGGGTGGGTTTACATATTAATATAAATTTAAATATATATATATATATCTGAGGAAAAATGAGTAAAGAAAAGAAATGTAGATGGATAAAATGAATTTAATCAATCACTTACACATGTGTTTCGGTCAGTTTATATGTGTGAAAATATTTCGCACACATACAAGAATCGACCTTCATCAGAGTGAATATTTATTTTTGATGAAGGTCGATTCTTGTATGTGTGCGAAATATTTTCACACACATAAACTGACCGAAACACATGTGTAAGTGATTGATTAAATTCATTTTATCCATTTACTCATTTTTCCTCATATTGTCGGATTAAATTCCTTTTCCATTTTTACATATATATATCTATATCAAAACCAAACTAAACTAGAATGAAATTAGATATTAGATTAGATTAAAATAACTGACAATACTATATATGAATGCATATAAAAAGATTACACTTATTCTTGTTTTATTTTAATTGATTTCTATATAAAATTATAATTTGGATTGCTCTTAATACACTTGGAAATAAAATACATTAATTTTAGAAATCAATAGCACTAAGTAATAATTTATTAAATCTGGTTTTCTTGAAATTGATATGAAAATTATCCACACTTTATACTATGTAAACCTTTATTTTTTCGTGATATATAATGCACTTTGCAGGATTCTAAACTCGTTAATAACATGGGATTATTTGAGCTAGACTTTAATAGAGACATCGTAAATAGATAAGATGCTAATTAAGATTATATAATGACTATTACCTTAATATAACGTAAATTTCTAAATGAGTTGTAGCGTTGATGGTAGCGTAAACAAATACATAGTGTCTATTATATATATTTACCAACCCCCTCCGCACGGGCAGAATGTGACACAAGGTCAATTTTTTAAGCGGCGTTTAACATGTTTGAATTCATAGTTTTCCTTCTCCTAGACTGGTAACCTAACCAAAGTTAAAGAGCCCAGTCTGCCCTACTAATTACCCATAGATGGAGGGAGAATAGTTGGATTCATATCTTTCCCAATTGTATTAGCGCTATGTGAAATCCAAACAGCTTCCTCCAGGATTTGAAGTCCATTTCTTAAGACTGTAACCATTAGACCACGCGCCTCCATACTTTATATTATAATACAGTTTGACCACCTCATAGTGTCTATTATAATGCAGGGTGACCCACCAAAAATGTGGGTTCTGGTAGTCTGTATCAATCATTTTATATACCCCCCCCAAAAAAAAAAAAAAAAACAACAATATAATTTGGGTCTGTTTTTTTTTTTGGGGGGGGTCACCCCGTAAGATTTTCAAAAGGCTGTTAACTTAGGAAAATGATAATCTGATTCTAGAAGATAAAAGAGGAACATGCAAATTACTATGACATTGGCTATTATGAAAACAATACCGGAAGAGCCTCACGCACGCACTAGCCGTAGTGTCAGCCACATAAGTTGATGTTATTTTACGTGGCAAATGATATCTGACAGCTCTAAGTGACAAAAGCTTGCGGGATTTAATACGAAAAGGTCACTTATGGCATATGGCACTTTTCTATATGAATTTGCTAGCGGCCATGTTTTTTCTTGGAAGGCAAATAAACGTGCTCGATATAGTTGCACTTATTACATCTTACAAATAGTTTAGCGAAGAAAATAAAAACATACTCTCTCACGCTCTCTCTCTCTCTCTCTCTCTCTCTCTCTCTCTCTCTCTCTCGCTCGCTCGCTCGCTCGCTCGCTCATTCTCTCTACCACACACACTCTCTTTTTATCTCTCTACTTCTTTTTTCTCTTTCTTTCTTTCTTTCTTTCTTTCTTTCTCTCTCTCCCCTCTCTCTCTCTCTCTCTCTCTCGCGCGCGCGCTCGCTCTCTCTCTACCACACACACTCTCTCTTTATCTCTCTACTTCCTTTTTTCTCTTCTTTCTCTCACTATCTCTCTCTCTCTTTCTCTCATTATCTCAGTCTCTCATTATCTCTCTACTTCCTTCTCCCCCCCTCTCTCTCTCGCTCTCTCTACCACACACACTCTCTCTTTCTCTCTATACTTCCTTCTTTCTTTCTCTTTCTTCTCTCTCTTCTCTCTCTCTCTCTCTTTCTCTCGATCTCTAACACACACACTCTTTCATTATCTCTCTACTTCTTTCTCTCTCTCTCTCTTCGCTCTCTCTATCACCCAGACTCTCTTCTCTCTTACTTCCTTCTCTCTCTCTCTCTCTCTCTCTCTCTATCATGAGTCTATAAGTTTATAAAAACATACGCTCTCTCTCTCTCTCGCGCGCGCTCGCTCTCTCTCTCTCTCTCTCTCTCTCTCTCTCTCACGAGTCTATAAGTTTGTAAAAACATACGCTCTCTCTTTCTCTCTCTCGCGCGTGTGCTCGCTCTCTCTCTGCCACACACACAATCTCTCTTTATCTCTCTACTTCCTTCTCTCTCTCTCTCTTTCTCTTTCTCGCTCGCTCTACCGCACACAGTCTCTCTTCTCTCTCTACTTCCTTCTTTCTCTCTCTCTCTCTCTCTCTCTCTCTATCATGAGTCAATAAGTTTATAAAATCATACGCTCTCTCTCTCTCTCTCTCGCGCGCGCTCGCTCTCTCTCTCTCTCTCTCACGAGTCTATAAGTTTGTAAAAACATACGCTCTCTCTTTCTCTCTCTCGCGCGCGTGCTCGCTCTCTCTCTCTGCCACACACACAATCTCTCTTTATCTCTCTACTTCCTTCTCTCTCTCTCTCTCTCTTTCTCTTTCCGCTCGCTCTACCGCACACAGTCTCTCTTTCTCTCTCTACTTCCTTCTTTCTCTCTCTCTCTCTCTCCTCTCTCTCTTCTCTCTCCCTCTCGCGCGCGCTCGCTCTCTCTCTGCCACACACACTCTCTCTTTATCTCTCTACTTCCTTCTTTCTCTCTCTCTCTCTCTCTCTCTTTCTCGCTCGCTCTACGCACACAGTCTCTCTCTACTTCCTTCTTTCTCTCTCTCTCTCTCCCTCTCCCCCCTCTCTCTCTCTCTGTCTCTCTCTTTCTCGCTCGCTCTACCGCACACAGTCTCTCTTTCTCTCTCGCTCTACCGCACACAGTCTCTCTTTCTCTCTCTACTTCCTTCTTTCTCTCTCTCTCTCTACTTCCTTCTTTCTCTCTCTCTCACTCTCTCTTTCTCTTTCTCTTTCTCGCTCGCTCTACCGCACACAGTCTCTCTTTATCTCTCTACTTCCTTCTCTCTCTCTCTCTCTCTCTCTCTCTCACTTTCTCTCATTCGGGCCCAAATTATCTTGACAATAATGGCACTGACCTCTGCCTTTCGGTCTTCACGGAAAGCAATAATGTGAAATAAACCGAGCAGTAAATTCATCGGCAAATACACAATCGAAGAAGAAAGGATTCTGATGTTGAACCTTTGAAAGATTATTATTGCCAGCGGCAATTTTTTAGAGTTCAACAACAAGCGAATTGGGTTGTGTTGCGATTTTTGTAGCCATCTTTAGGCTTCAAGTGAAATTACTTCACAGAGGCAATCCCTTGTGTTAAGCAGAGGCTGATCCTTAGTGAAGAATCCTTTGGTTGTTCCTCGATGTCCCGTAGTGTTGGCAATTTTTAGGCTTCAAGTGAGAGCACTTCACAGAGGCAATCCCTTGTGTTAAGCAGAGGCTGATCCTTAGTGAAGAATCCTTTGGTTGTTCCTCGGTGTCCCGTAGTGTTGGCAATTTTTAGGCTTCAAGTGAGAGCACTTCACAGAGGCAATCCCTTGTGTTAAGCAGAGGCTGATCCTTAGTGAAGAATCCTTTGGTTGTTCCTCGGTGTCCCGTAGTGTTGGCAATTTTTAGGCTTCAAGTGAGAGCACTTCACAGAGGCAATCCCTTGTGTTAAGCAGAGGCTGATCCTTAGTGAAGAATCCTTTGGTTGTTCCTCGGTGTCCCGTAGTGTTGTCCATTGTTAGGCTTCAAGTGAGAGCACTTCACAGAGGCAATCCCTTGTGTTAAGCAGAGGCTGATCCTTAGTGAAGAATCCTTTGGTTGTTCCTCGGTGTCCCGTAGTGTTGGCAATTTTTAGGCTTCAAGTGAGAGCACTTCACAGAGCGAATCCCTTGTGTTAAGCAGAGGCTGATCCTTAGTGAAGAATCCTTTGGTTGTTCCTCGGTGTCCCGTAGTGTTGGCAATGTTTAGGCTTCAAGTGAGAGCACTTCACAGAGGCAATCCCTTGTGTTAAGCAGGTTTTTTGTGTGGTTGTTCCCGTAGTGTTGGCAATGTTTAGGCTTCAAGTGAGAGCACTTCACAGAGGCAATCCCTTGTGTTAAGCAGAGGCTGATCCTTAGTGAAGAATCCTTTGGTTGTTCCTCGTGTCCCGTAGTGTTTCCATTGTTAGGCTTCAAGTGAGAGCACTTCACAGAGCGAATCCCTTGTGTTAAGCAGAGGCTGATCCTTAGTGAAGAATCCTTTGGTTGTTCCTCGGTGTCCCGTAGTGTTGTCCATTGTTAGGCTTCAAGTGAGAGCACTTCACAGAGCGAATCCCTTGTGTTAAGCAGAGACTGATCCTTAGTGAAGAATCCTTTGGTTGTTCCTCGGTGTCCCGTAGTGTTGTCCATTGTTAGGCTTCAAGTGAGAGCACTTCACAGAGCGAATCCCTTGTGTTAAGCAGAGGCTGATCCTTAGTGAAGAATCCTTTGGTTGTTCCTCGGTGTCCCGTAGTGTTGTCCATTGTTAGGCTTCAAGTGAGAGCACTTCACAGAGCGAATCCCTTGTGTTAAGCAGAGGCTGATCCTTAGTGAAGAATCCTTTGGTTGTTCCTCGGTGTCCCGTAGTGTTGTCCATTGTTAGGCTTCAAGTGAGAGCACTTCACAGAGCGAATCCCTTGTGTTAAGCAGAGGCTGATCCTTAGTGCAGAATCCTTTGGTTATTCCTCGCTATCTTCTAGTGTTGGGTAAAATCCCTTTGGTTCTTCCTTGGTGTCCCTTAGTGTTGGGTAGAATCCTTTGATTGAGCAAAGTTCTAGGTTGCAGGTCCGTTCATCAATGTCGAATGCGTGCAAATGCACGGCTTTCAAGATCGGTGATTAAATAATTAACTAACACGTATTTGAGCTGTTCATTGGCTGGCTATAATCAACGCGCACAGGCTGAGTCTATAAATTTAAGTGGTGGATTCCAGCACACCTTAAATAGAAAAATATTCCAAAAGATTGATTGATTTTAATGGCATGCCAATCCGTCTAGGTTTATTTTATGTAAAGAGGTTAGTGAATTTCCTTCATTGTAAAAGGTCACCTGAAAGTGTTAGGGCGTGCATGTTGTAAGGATAAGAGTCGTAGGAAATGGCTTCGTCGACCCGAGTTCAAATCCTGGAAGATTATGTTTGTATTTCACATAGCGCTAATACAATTGAAAAGGTATGGATCCAA
>CM042152.1:48539903-48559903 GCA_023376005.1 Doryteuthis pealeii
CATAAGGGGTTGATAAGCGGTTAAAAATAGAAATAGCAAACCAAGATGACTAAACTCTAGCCTTTTCAAAGAGGAACGCTTGGGCAATATGCGGTAGTGAGGACAATTCATCACGTCGTTTGGCTTGACACAGTAAAGCGTATCAAATGGTTCACACAGTGTGGCTCATAATAGATTGTTCAAATGCCACAGCTAGGGAAGAATTATAGAAAGAAGAGGTAATGCCACTCACGCACAGACACATACTCACACACACACACACACACACACACACACACTGACACACACATGTAAATATACATATAATTGTACGAGAAGTGTTGATCATACACACACACACACACACACACACACACATACACACACCACACACACACACACACATATATAATATATATATATATATATATACATGCATTGTATATATATATATGTGTGTATATATATATAAATATATACATATATATATATATATATATATATATTTATCAAGGAATATATATTATATATATGTATATATATTAACGAACACAACTTACACACACACACATACACACACACACACACATATATATATACATATATATATATCATGTTTATATATACATGTGTGAGTTTCTAAATGTATATGTGTATATAATCGCCAATTCTCATATATATATATATATGATAAAGCTTTGTTGGCCTTAGTAATGTTTATTTCAATAACATGTGCATAATGTATATATATATATATATATGTGTGTGTGTGTGTGTGTGTGTGGTGTGTGTGAAAGAGAGAGAGAGAAAGGGGGTACGCGTATGCGTGCATGTGTCTCTCTGTTTATATATATATATATATATATACACCTATTTTCACCAATTTTCAATTATATATATATATGTGTGCTTGTGTGTGTGGGGGGTAATAGTATCTATTTCAACAGCATGTATATAATATATGTATATATATATATGTCTGTGTGGGAGAATGTATATTTGTATGTGTGTGTGTGTGTTGCTGTGTCTTTGTCAGTGTTTATGTTTGTGTTTGAAACTATTTCCCTCCCATATATATATATATATATATATATATATATGTGTGTGTGTGTGTGTGTGTGTGTGTGTGTGTATGTATGTATGTCTGTGTATGTGTACATTTTTATGGTAGATGTATGTATATATGCGTTTGTATGTACTGAATATTCTTCACATTGTTTCTGTGTATTGTTCTAATCATCTATTTTGTTTTGTATGTATGTATTTCCTTACACAATTATTTAAATGTTGCATCGTTGTTTAGTCTTGTTTTTTTTCCCTCCTTTTTTTCTCTCTCGTTATATCTGATTGTGCAAATGCAAACATGGCTGCCGATAGTACACAGTGCTACTCATATGTTTGCACGTGTGCAGCTGTGTGGATCTGGGTTAGGGAAGCGCACGACATAGTCTGTGGGGGTAAGTTTATGTAATTGGTGGGGGCTAGCGGATAAACAACTGGTTGGCTGGTTGTTTCGATTCCCGCGTTCAGTCGGGCAGCAAATACACAGCAGCGAGGGTTTTGATGTGCTTTGTTGTGTGCCGTTAACTGCGTCCCTAAGTTGCGGTTCTGTTTCCATAATCAGAAGAAGAAAACAAAAAAAAAAAAAAAAAAAAAAAGAAAAGAAAAGAAGAAAGCCTTCGCTGCCTACGTAAATTGGATCCCAGTACTCATCATAGGTTCCCGCATTGTTGCTCTCTCATATAAACCAAACAAATATATACTTTTCCTTTTTTTGTCATTTCTACTGCAAGCGCATATCTCCACCTTCGCCATTGATTCCACTTTCGGTCTAATGAGTACTGCGCAACGTTGTTTAAGTAGAGATGCTTTGACAGCTGTTGTTAACATAGCGTGTGGGGTCTTCGGTTTATATCTGAAGTGATTATTTATATTACTTGTATATATAAAGCTAAAGTCAGATCAGTTGTGTGGTTGGCTGGTTGGTTGGTTGGTGTGTTTTTTCTGCACGTCAACCCATTGGGTCATTTTATACCGAAGACGTGTTTGTTTTATTCATTCTGGATGGGTGGGTTGTTTGTTTGGTTGAAAATTACGGCATGTCAACCCATTGGGTCATTTTATCCCGAAGATGTTTTTGTTTTATTCATTTTTGATGGGTGGGTTGGTTGGTTGGTTGGGTTTTACGGCATGTCAACCCATTGGGTGATTTTATGCCAAAGACGTTTTTGTTTTGTTCATTCTTGATCGGTTGTTTGATTGGTTGTTTGTATTTTTCGGTATGTCAACCCATTGGGTCATTTTGTGCCGAAGATGTTTTGGTTAATTCATTATTGATGGTTACCCAGTAACGTTAAGTAGAGATACTTTGACAGCTGTTATTAACATAGCATGTGGGGTCTTCGGTTTATATCTGAAGTGATTATTTATATTACTTGTATATATAAAGCTCAAGTCAGATCAGTTGGTTGGTTCGCTAGCTGGTTGGTTGGAAATTGCGGCATGTCAACTTATTGGGTAATTTTATGCAAAAGACTTGTTTATTTTATTCATTTTTAATGGGTTGGCTGGTTGGCCGGAATTTACGGCATGTCAACCCATTCGGTTATTTTATGTCAAAGACGTTTTTGTTTTGTTTAGTCTTGATCGGTTGGTCGGTTGGTTGGCTGATAGGTTGGTTGGCTGTATTTTTCGGCATGTCAACCCATTGGGTCATTTTATGCCGAAAATGTTTGGTTAATTCATTCTTGATGGGTACTCAGCAACGTTGGTTAAGTAGAAATGCTTTGACAGCTGCGGTGTCTTCGGTTTATATCAGAGGGTATTATTTATATTACTTGTATATATAAGCTAAAGTCAGATCAGTTGGAGGTTGGATGGTTGGTTGGTTGGGTTTTACGGCATTCCAACCGATTGGGTCATTTTTTGCCGAAGACGATTTGGTTAATTCATGCTTGTTGGGTACTCAGTTACTTTGTAAGCGTCAACTTCGATAGGGATACACCTGTCATATTGGAGAGAACATGGAGGGTTGGAAGTGTCAGATATGTGGTCAAATTCGGCTTTCTAAGGCTGGATATGTCAATCATGGGACATCTCATCAGGAACAATTCCTGCAAACACCAGGAACAAACAAAATGTATTGTGCAATATGTAACAAGGTCTGTAATTCAACTTCTGGTCTCAAGAGACACATAGTGGTGCATAAGCATCACATTTTATCAACTTATCCATCTGATACAACAGGTAGAACGTCCTTCCTATGTCATATTTACATCAAACCTTGTGGATTTCCAGCGGGTTTGATGAGTCATTTGAGGGCACATGAGAGGAAAGGTTCTAGTGGTGGGGTTATAGGATTGTGGGGTCGCCAATGATCTGTAAGGATTATGCTATTGCTATGCTATGCTATTTTCTAAGCTCAATTTTTCTTTTTAAATACATTTTTAGAATTCATTTTGTTCTATTAAACCTATAGATGGGACCCTAACAGGTACTACCACTCTGAGTCAGAGTGGACCTGGGAGTAATGGTGATGAATGGGTGCTCCACATTCCCCAGACCTCCAGAACTGGAACATTACCATCAGTTAGAACTTAACGTCATACCCAGGACATGAAGAACCTCATTCACCGCCTTCTAGCACGTCTAGGTTGGGGATTGCTATAAGGGCAATAGAGTTGGGAAAGTCATATCAGGGACCGTTTATTTCTACTAGTACCATGCAACCCAAAGCTATTTTTCGATTATTACTTGGACTAAAGATCGACATCGCCTTGCGTGTATTTAACCAATCCTTCCGCTACGGAAAAAGATGGGACACAAGATCAATGACTTAGCGGATTAAAGCTTGGTGGTATTCAGTTTTCCTTCTCTTAGACTGGTTTCCTAATAAACGCTAAAGAACCCAATCTATCCTACTATAAAGCTAATGTCTGATTAGGGGCTGTTAATTACTACTATCGCCCTGTCGGCTGGGGCGTTAGAATGCATCGAATGCACCTCTGCAGAGGGGTAAGACTCCCCCAATGGGGCCACCTGTTGGCTGTGGGTGGCGACCCGTGATGCTTAAGGATAGAGCCCAGGTGGATGAGCAGTTCCTGACATGCAATACTCCACTTTGGCCCTATCTTGGGCTGGACGGGCGGTCGGAGAGGCCCCCTCCGATCAATCGGCTGGTCACGTCAAGCCTTAGCATCTAAATGATTTTCCCAACCCTATTGCCCTTATGGAAAACCCTAACCCCTTTTTATCATATGGATGCTAGAAGGCGGTGGCTGCGGGTCTACATGTCCTGGGAATGACATTAAACTCTATCTGATGGTGAGGTCCCAGTTTTGGAGGTTTGGGGAATGTGGATCACCCCTTCATCACCATTGCTCCCTGGTCCACTCTGACCCGGAGTGGTAGTACCTGTTAGGGTCCCATCTATGGGTTAAATAGAAAAATGTATTTATAAAAAAAATTGTATTATCCATTAAGAATTGATTTATTTCAAAACTTTATCGGCATTAAATGACCCACTGAGGTTGATATGCCGTAAAACAAAACAAAACAAAACAAAAACTAATTTCTACTAGTACCATGTAACCAAATGCTACTTTACGAATATCTATTGGAGTAGAGATCTGTATCTCTGTGAGTGTATTTACCCAACCCCTCCGCTACGGACAGGGTGGGACACAAGGTCAGTATCTATGAGAAATAAAGCTGGTTTGTATTCAGAGTTTTCTTGTCTTAGACTGTTTTCCTAACCGAATGGTAAAGAACGCAATCTGTCCTACTATTTGCTCATAGCTGGGGTAACAGATGGCTCATTAGCGTGAAGTGAAACACAAACTGCCTAATCCAAGATTTTAACCCGGCTTACCGATTTCATTGCCTATTTGTAAGCTACCCAAAATGAAGAAAAAATTATAATAAAACCTCTTATCTTATACCACGTGATCTGTAAATATATTTTTTCTCATTTACCTACCGATTTTAATATTCCATTTGGTTCACTTTATCGATCGCAAATATTGATCGTGATATACAGGAGAGACCTACTTCGACCAGCTCTGTATGGATACTGGATGCTGCTCAGAAGACCTCCTGCAAGCTATGAATGATAGCAATGTTTGGCGAGTGATTGTCACACACACAAGGTGTGTCAAAAAAGTATCGAGGTTTTTTGTACTTTTTGACACAACTTGTAATCTGAAAAAATAACATTCCATTCATTCTTCATTTCTATCTTGGTAAATATAGCTTTAAACTTTAAAAATATATATCTTCTATTCTGAAAAAAAAAACGAAGTTTTCAAAGAATAGGTCACTCAAAAAGTACAAAAAATCTTGATACTTATTTTAACATACCTTTTATATATATATTATATATATATATATATATATATATAATATATATATATAGAGAGAGAGAGAGAGAGAGAGAGAGAGAAAGAGAGAGAGAGAGAGAGAGACAAAGAAAGAAAGAAAAAAGAAATAGAGTGAGAGAGAGAATAATGTAAATAAAAGTTCATAAAAATATACTCGATGCTACTAGAACCGTCCAGATAAGAAACTTAAAATATCCAAATTATGAACTCTTAATACCAGTTAATTAAAGTTTACGTGCATCACACTTACATTAGACGGAAGTAAGAGAAACATGTTTAATCAGCCGTAATTTAGGTTTGTGCAATTTGGCACGTGGCGTGCTGATTTTTAACGTGACAAACACATGTAAAAAAAAATATATATTGATTTTAGAGATCCAAAAAGTACAAATACATATAAAGTACATTCTGAAAACAAACAGGTGGTAAATGACATCGAAGTAAGTTGTTCATATGTCTACATTTAGAAATCAATTCGCTTTTTTTTTCAGCAGGTTATAATTTTCGTGATATTTCAGAATGCGTTTTTTTTTCTTCTTCCAGACACAATTTGAATTTATTATAACCTCACTTGTTCTTTTGAATAAAATTCAATTTATTATGGAAGATTTACGTGTTTGATATTTAATCTGCTAACATGTTGGGGATTTTCTACTGGTAAATCAGAGATTCTGATCATCGATGATATTTTATCTATTCAATTTAGTTGCACCTATATATATTCTTTGATCATCATATATACATATTAATGGAGATGCGTAACATAATGGTTCGAGTCGTAGGCAATGGACACGTCGATCCGAGTTCTCATCCTAGAGAAGGTTGTTTGCATTTAACATACCGCTAATACCTTTGAGAAAGGTATGAATCCATATATTCTCCTCCCAGCTATGGGTAAAATCGTAGGACATGCTCTTTAACCTTGGATAGGCAAACAGTTGAGAAAAGGAAAATTCTGAATTTGAAAAACCTGAGGTCAGTCGTTGATTGGGTTTGTGGCATTCATTGTGCACCAATTCTTTCCTATCGGCTGTGCCAAAAAGTGCGGCTGGTCCAACACAAGACTTCACCACAAAATACAAAATAAACAAAACACTGTGTTGGCTGTTCATTGGATTAGTCCTCATGCGTCGAATTCGACGAAAGAGTCCTTATATATATAATATATATATATATATATATATATATATATATATATATAAAGTAAGTAAAGTCGTCGGGGCGGCCTAAAGTCGGTATCAGCCAGTCAGCGAGGGAGTCTATCCCCTTTTCAATAGCGCTAGACCAAGGAGATTGTTTTAGCATCTGAGGTGGAGCGCCACACCTACCATCAGCTCCTTACTTTACCGCACAGTACTACTCATACGCTGTGCTACTCATACGCTGAGTTGGCGAAGACCGGTATCGAACTAGGAACCTTGTGGTTTCTAGCCGAACGCTCTACCGACTGAGCTAACCCGGTCCACACACACACACGATAGTCATTCATTAAATATAGTTATTCTTTTTTTTTTCAAATCAAAAACATTTTTTATTGAACTGTTTATACGAAAAATTATTTTAATCACGCCGAAATATTTGTTTTGAAACTATTCAAAGTGGCTGCATATCAGACGGATTGCTCGCAGTTTAACGGTGAGTATTTTATAATATAGTTAAGTACAGATTATAATTCATTGAAAGGATAATATTAGTGGCTGGAAATTATTATTTAATTGATAAATCTCCTCGCCAATTTCTTTTTTTCTCAATGCTAGAATTTTCTTAATTACATTAAATTGGAGATTATATTCTAAGATATACATAATCATTACACACAATATCTTTGTTTATCTTTGCATAATTAAAAATAACATTCAGTACAGAAATACAGCAAATGTCATTTGTTTGGTGTGGACTCAACCGAATCTTGATTTTCTTGTTTTACTAGGCAAATGTTTAAATGCTATAAATTTCCGTTTTCTATTAATATTCCCGGCTAGATACGTTTGTCGTACCCAACATAGCACACCTCATAATTAATCATTGTATGTGCAATCATAAAAAATGGAATCTTATGCTTTAACTAATGCAGTTTAATTGGTGCCTGACTGACTCAGCGGCGGTCTCCAGCTCTCTAATAAGTATATTTGCGGAATTTTACAGTGCTGTGGTCTGTAGGGTCTTTATTATTCCTCTAGTCATCAGTTGACTCAGTCACTTTTCCAAGTTTCTGCAGACTGCTCCAAGAGTTCCAATTTTGATTTATCATTTTTTATAAGAGATTCAGCTTTGCTTTCCTGTTCTTAGCCATGGCCAGTTTTTTGTATGGGCAATCTATTCTGTTTGATTATTATTATTATTATTATTATTATTATTATTATTATTATTATTAGTAGTAGTAGTAGTAGTAGTAGTAGTAAAACCAAACCGACCTTCGGGCGGTGTAAAAGTAAACTTTTGAAAAATATAGCCTGAGGAGAGTGGGAGTTAAAATTCAATGTTAGAGGGGTAGTATCCAAGTAAAATTAATAAATTAATTAAAGTAATAAAAAACAACAATACCAAAATATTTTTAAAAAATTCTTCCTTTTATTTTAATAGATAAATCTGCAGAGAGAAGATGATAAAAACTATTTTATTTTGATAAATAAAACACTGAATGATAATAAAAAAAAACACTTTTCCTTTTTATCGTAATAAAATTTATTAAAATAAAAGGAAGGGTGTTTTTATTATTATTCAGTGTTTTATTTATTAAATAGATAATACACTACACTGAATAATAAAAATACAGTTTTTAAACCAGCGTAAAAGATGTAAACAAAAATATAAATGCTTTAGATTATTGTGGAATCTGTGACGTAAGCCGTGACGTAGTTTCGGCTTCAGGCAGAAATGCAATCTATCTCCATTATATATAGAGATTATTATTGAGTTCTTCACACCAAAGTTAGCTGATGGTATTTCACTGGAGTCTGAGTGACAACAAGTCTCCTCAGGTCTCCAGAACTCTTCTGAGTATTCGGATAGATTGCAGCAGTGCAGTATTCTGGATGGTCTCAATCCTTTCTCTGATTTCCAGATTTTCCAATCTTTTTCCCAAGCTATTTTGGAAGTTCTAAGTGCATAAATTACAACTGGTATCACTTTGATTTTCATGTTCCATATCTTTTTCAGTTCTCCGGCAAAGTCCAGGTATTTGTCCATCTTTTTGTTTTCCTTCATCTTCAATCTGTGATCTGCTGGAACTGTAAAGTCAAGACTAGGTCTGGTCCTCTTGCTGGGATAAGGGGATCCGTTTTATCACAAAGTCCCAGAGAATTTTATGCGTTTCATTTTCAAGAACAGATTCTGGTTTATGCCTATACCATTGTGATGTATGGTCAAAATCTAATTTATGGCATAATTCCCTGTGGATCACCTTCACAACCCAGTCGTGTCTAGTTTTGTATTCTCGTTGTGCTAGTTTGTATGGTTTACAGTCTCAAGATTATTATTATTATTATTATTATTATTATTATTATTATTATTATTATTATTATTATCATTATTTACAGTTTCAGAAGAGATAGGATCTCTTTCGAATCTCTATATTTTATGCCATTATTCCTGTTACATAATTTTTTTCTTTTGTTTTTTTTTCCTGATGATATTGTTATTGTAGCAATTGTGTTCGCATTTTCTGTCTTCAATGAAATTAGTATCACATTAGCGCCGACGAATTGACGTCTCTAGTGCCGCTTATATCAAAGTAAATACTTCTTCGTGTAGAGTCTATTGAACACCCAGTACTTAACGGTTTCTTACACCACCCACAACCATACAAGTCTTTTTTTTGTCTTTCTCTCGTGCCATTATTCTTGTTCTCTGTTCCATTATTTAAATCACAGCCCATTTCATTGCTCTGGATTTGGAATATGAGAGACAAGACTTCTTTTCTCTCGGTTATTATTATCACGAGGATTGAAAAAAAAAGGACTGTAGTTATTGTAAAAAAAATTACACTCTTACTAAAGTAGAACTCGACATTAAATTTCTGTTTGTCATAAGGAGTTTCAGACATTTCTACTTATATATAAAAAATAATGGAAGCGCGTGGCGTAATGGTTAAAGTCATGGGAAATGGACTCGTCGCCCCAAGTTCAAATCCTGGACGTGGTAATTGCATTTCATTTAGCTCTAATACCCTTGGAAAATGTATGAATCCTACTCTCCCTCCAGCTATGGGTAAATAGTTGGGTGGACTGGGCTCTTTAACCTTGGTTAGGCAATATGTCTAGGAGAAGGAAAACTCTGAATTCAATCTTGTTTAAGAAATTGACCTAGTGTCACATCCTGCTCGTGCGGAGGGGTTGCTATATATATATATATATATATATATAATAAAGTTTAGTTATAGCTTTCTATTCGGTCTTTTTCAGTGCCACTTCGTGTTTTTAATTGTTTAATTTTCTTTTTCCTTCTATATTTTCTTTCCTTACTTATTTCTATGTTTTCCTTCAATATTTTTCTTTCCCTATATGTTTTTCTTTCCCACTTTCCCACTTTCTTTCTTTCTGTTGCAAAGGAAGATATTTCCACTACAAGATAATTGGACTCGTCCAGCGGAACACATAAAGATACGAATATGCGAGGTTATTCTTAGTCAAGTTATATAGTAGTATTCGTAGTCGAATCTCTACTAGTCGTGTAGCTAGTCATACTGTGGGAGAATTGCGTGTTGACTATTATTTATATTCGTGTACAAAAAGTAATAAACGTTTTTTCCGGATTTTTAATGTTGCATTTGATACGAATAAGCGGGTTTATTCTTAGTCTAATTATGTAGTAGTATTCGTAGTCGAATCTCTACTAGTCGTGTAGCTAGTCATACTGTTAGAGAACTGCGTGTAGACTCTATTATTTATATTCCTGTACAAAAAGTAATAACCCATTTTTCCGGATTTTCTATGTTGTATTTGATACGAATACGCGAGGTTATGTGTACAAAAAGTAATAAAGGTTTTATTCCGGATTTTCAAAGTTGCATTTGATACGAATAAGCGGGTTTATTCTTAGTCGAGTTATATACTAGTATTTATATTTACCAACCCCTCCGCACGAGCAGGATGCGACACAAGGTCAATTTCTTAAGCGGAGTTCAACAGGTTTGAATTCAGAGTTTTCCTTCTCCTAGACCGGTTGTCTAACCAAGGTTAAAGAGCCCAGTCTGCCCTACTATTTACCCATAGTTGGAGGGAGAGTAGGATTCATACCTTTCACAAGGGTATTAGCGCTAAGTGAAATGCTATTAGCACGTCCAGGATTTGAACTCAGGGCGACGAGTCCATTTCCCATGACTTTAACCATTACATCACGCGCTTCCTACTAATTCGTAGTCGAATTACTACTAGTCGTGTAGCTAGTCATACTGTTAGAGAACTGCGTGTAGACTCTATTATTTATATTCCTGTACAAAAAGTAATAAACCATCTTTCAATGTTGTAATTGATACGAATATGCGACGTCACAACACTTTGTTTTTATTCTTTCTTTCTTTTTTTCTTTTTTCCTTCTTTTGTTTAATCACTTCGACAACCCGATCTGTTCCCCATCACGAACCCTATGAATGGTATGTATATAGATAGAAATCCTTTCATGCTATCTTAGTAGCAAAAATCTTCAAAGAATCTTCGTGTAGTAGCAGGACATTGTCCATTAGTAAGTTTGGTCATACTCGTCGGATTCTTGCTCTGAGCTTCGTTAGGTTCTCAATGTAGGCCTTAGTTTTATAAAATCTTCATATGAAAATGGCATTACTTTTTTACTCACCCTCGTACATACATAATTGAAAGGAACACACACACAGGCATACATACACACGCACGTACACACACATGCACACACACACACACATTATATATATATATATATATATATATATATATATATATATAGAGAGAGAGAGAGAGAGAGAGAGAGAGAGAAAGAGAAAGAGATAGATATATAGATATACACACACACACATATATTATTATACTAAAGCTGAGCAAATCAATTTTTGGCATTTAAAGGCTTTTTTCTTATTTAGTTTTATTGACACAAAACACATCTCAAAATGTTAATTACATTTAGGATTTAATTATGTTTGAAAATAAAATTTCATTTCATTTTGTTCTAATTAGTCGTAATTTGCGATTAAGTAAAGCATCCACCATTCTCTCTCCATACTTCCACCCTGTTTCTTTCTCCCCCTCTCAATACATTTAGAATACCCACTCAGTATATGTCTTACTTTCCCTATTCGCATCAATTGTTACTTAATCTATGCGGTTGCATAAGATTATTGTCAACCCCCTGTATTTCTAAAGGGATGGCCCTTTTCATATCACGGGCGGGACTTTCCATGGAATATTACAGAAAGCCCGCCAAATACCTGAAGTCACGTGGGACCTGGTTGGGTCTTCAGTTTCAGTTTGGACGTCGGGCAGAGAAGATGTACTGCCTTAACTGGAACTCACTGCATACGCGTGCTATGTTAGTCAGATGAAAAATGTTTAGTTAAGAAATAAAAGCTTACGAAAATAATATGGTTTTGTGGTTCATGAATGTCTTGGTAACAAGACTGACCTAGAAGACCAGACACGAAGTCCCCAAGACGAAGTCCAGACGCTAGAAGTAAGAAAGAAAGGAAAGAGGTATACAACACAATGTGTGTGAGAGAGAAGAATTAACTTCCGTTTCCAGCAGACTCTTTAAGAATATAATCATAGATGTAAAAGAAAACTAATGTCACTGCCCTTTCTTATCAAATATTTCAGTATTTTTCTTTAAGTATTACTATAGACCCCTCTAGCTATTTATAAAATAACGGATGGGTAATGGGGAAAGTGACAAAAATAAGAGCCTAACATTGAGTGACATTTCGCCTGTACAAATTTGCTATTCGATTCACAATAAGAACTTAAATCCGTTGAATAAATCACTTCATTTACGACGAAGATATTTTGTGAGACAAAAATCGTTAAAACAATTTCTTGCTAAAACCATCCCTTCTATTTTATTCATGACACCGCTATAAAATATAATTTGAATGATAAAATATTTACTTTTCAATGAATATAATTCCCATATCAGCTAAAAATGTATAAACATAATTTCCCGTCTTTAATAATATATAAAAGTATGATTGCCCGTCTCAACTGATATATATGTATGTATATATATATATATATATATATATATATATATATATGTATGTGTATATATATATATATATATATATATATATATTATATATATATATATATATATATATATATTTATATATAGATATATATATATATATGTATATTTATACAATTATGTGTTGCAAGGAAAAATGATATATGAATATATTATATATTATAATTCAGCGTCTCATGTAAAAAAAATATATATATATAATGTATTCAATTAAATATATATATAATATAATTTCATGTATTAAATTAACAATCATGAATATATTATATAGAAACATACATCCCTGTCTCAACTCGAAAATGAATATATATATCGTAGTGATATTGATAGAATTCGAATTCTCAACGAAAATATATATGATATATCTTATATAAATATCTTACCCAATCTCAACTAAAAAGTATATTTAATATATATATATATATATATATATATATATATATATATATATATAATATATATATATGTAGGTATGACGTTAAACTGCATCCAGTGTTGGTGTTCTAGTTCAGAACTCTGGAGGGTTTAGAATACTACATCATTGTCATTTCTCCCGGATCTACTCTGATTCGAAGTTGCGATATCTGTTGTGTTCTCATATATGGGCTAAATATATGGGTTTAGGAAGCGCGTGGTGTAATGGTTAAAGTCATAGCAAATGGACTCGTCGCCCAGAGTTCAAATCCTAGATGTGGTAATTGCATTTCACTTTGCGCTTATACCCTTGGGAAAGGTATGAATCCTACTCTCCCTCCAGCTATGGATAAATAGTAGGCCAGACTGGGCTCTTTAACCTTGGTTCAGGCAACCGGTCTAGGAGAAGGAAAACTCTGAATTCAAACCTGTTGAACTCCGCTTAAGAAATTGACCTTGTGTCACACTCTGCTCGTGCGGAAGGGTTGATATATATATATATATGGGTTAAATAGAGTTTTCGACTTTGCTTCTTTGCGTCCTAAGTATGACGTTAAACTGCATATACTAATGAGGTTCTAATTCTGGAGCTTTTGAGATTATGAAGTACCCCTTCATTGCCATTAATCCCGGGTCCACTCTGACCTTGAGTGGTAGTTTCTCGTAGGGTTGAATAGAATTTATTTTAGGCTGATATATTGTTACTACCTGTTTATTGATGCAAATGATGTTAATTAGGAATAATGAAGTTAAAGTTTTCCACTAAATTATTGATATTTATGACGTTGATGAAAATTATCTATACCAGTTTATTAATGATCCTGAAAAGGAATTTGGTCTAAAAAGAAAATTTATCGAGAAAAATTTACATCAAAACAATTTGGTTAAAATATTCAGTTTAAAAAATTGAAACGAATTTGGTAAAAAATGGAGTAAAATAGAATTTAATCCAAATAATTTAGTTAAAAGAATTTACTTAAAAGAATTTAGTTAAAATAATTTAGTTAAAATAATGTGTTAGAATAATTTAGTTAAAAGAATTTAGTAAAGAAAATCTGATTAAAGGTTTAAACAAATCATTTTTTAAGTCTAAAAGGTTATTTCCAAAAATCCCCTTTTTCTTTTTTTATATTCTTCTCTCTAGGAAATTTACCCCCCCCTCTCTCTCTCTCTCTCTCTCTCTATATATATATATATATATATATATATATGATGGTTAGAGAGTCATGGGTAACTTAGTCAGCATATCCCGATTATATATATATATATATATATATATATATATATATATAATATATATAATATATTATATATATATAAATCATAATCAGGATGTGCTGACTAGGTTACCCATGACTCTCTAACCAACCGTCTCAAAAATTTAAATTAGTTGATAAACTAAAAAAAAGGGTTTAAAATATAGTTAAATATTGATTAAATATAATCTGGATAAAAATATTTAAAAAAAATAATATATAATTTGGTTAAAAGCGATTATTTAAAAAAAATAAAGATTACTTCATGAAAAAAATTATGGATTATGAAAGTTCTGATTCCCGCTAGATCACCAAAGTTAAGCAGTGATGAGCCAGTTCAATACTTAGATGGGGGAAACATCCAGAGATACCAGTGATTTCCTTTTTTTCTTTAAGATTTTTCAAAATTACATACCTTTCCTATTTCTGGACATCCCTGTAATATATATATATATATATATATATATATATATATATATATATATATATATATATATATATATATATATATATATATATATATATATATATCCATTATTTTCTATAGTTTGTTTATCATTTGATACAACTAATTAATGCGCACATTCTAAACATCTATATAAGCATAGCAAACCACATATTCTTTACATCAGGGATTTTGATACGCTCAACAATTCTTGAGAGCAAGCTTAACCAACTGAACATTTGGAACAGACCTGTCTAATTATTCGAGACCATTTATCTGCTGCAAATATATAAAACAAAAGAAGTTTTGAATAAAAAAAAAACAACATTTTTCTTTTTTTTAATAGATATAGCCACATGGTTTCCTCTGTACGTATTGACCTGCTAAACTCCTCGGTGCGTGCTCTTACGAGCGTGAATAAAATTATATGCCGAGCTCATTTCAATCGACATAATGAAATTATCGTGAACAATTTGTATTCTGGCCCCAAAGACATTCTTCAGCGCATTTTCTTCTTTTATTTTTCTTGTTCTTACCTTCTTCAATTTACAATAAGATGGAACCAAAATTCTTCAGCATTTTCGCAAAACAGATCTTTTTTTCTTTCCTTTTTCCTTTTTATTTTTTGCTATTTTATTTGCGTTCAATTTGTTTTTGTTGTTTTATAATTGATTTCTCTTTTTTGTTTCATACTTCTTCTTTTCTCATAGATTTTCAACTGTAGATAAATTGTCTCTTTAAGGCCCATCATCATCATCATCATCATCATCATCATCGTCGTCATCATCGTCATCATCATCATCGTCAACACCATCATTATTATTATTATCATGTTGTTGTTGTTGTTGTTGTTGTTGTTGTTGTTGTTGTTGTTCTTCTTCTTCTTCTTCTTCTTCTATGTAATCGCTTTAAGATCTATCGACATCACCACTATGATCATCACCATCAGCATCATTATCTTCTTCTTCTTCTTCTTCTTCTTCTTCTTCTTCTTCTTCTTCTTCTATGTAAGTACTTGAAGACCCATCATCATGATCATCATCATCATGATCACCATCATCCTCATGTTGCTGTTGTCATTGTTATTGTTGTATTTCTTCTTCTTCTTCTTCTTCTTCTTCTTCTTCTTCTTCTTCTTCTTCTTCTTCTTCTTCTTCTTCTATGTAAGCACTTGAAGACCCATCATCATGATCACCATCATCCTCATGTTGTTGTTGTCATTTTTTATGTGTACTTCTTCTTCTTCTTCTTCTTCTTCTTCTTCTTCTTCTTCTTCTTCTTCTTCTTCTTTTTCTTCTTCTATGTAAGCACTTGAAGACCCATCATCATGATCACCATCATCCTCATGTTGCTGTTGTCATTGTTATTGTTGTATTTCTTCTTCTTCTTCTTCTTCTTCTTCTTCTTCTTCTTCTTCTTCTTCTTCTTCTTCTTCTTTTTCTTCTTCTATGTAAGCACTTGAAGACCCATCATCATGATCACCATCATCCTCATGTTGTTGTTGTCATTTTTATTGTTGTACTTCTTCTTCTTCTTCTTCTTCTTCTTCTTCTTCTTCTTCTTCTTCTTCTTCTTCTTCTTCTTCTTCTTCTTCTGTGCTTATTTTTCTCCTTGGTATGCCTTTCTCCCTTTCTTTGTTATCTTCTTTTTCTGCATATGTCTTCTTCTTCTTCTTTTCTAATTTCTCTGTCCTCGTTATCATCTTGCAACTTCCTCAGGTTAGCAATGTCATCGTCCAAAACGTCCCAGATGAAATGCAAAAACGTAAATTCTGATTATGTGGTGCTGCTTATCCGCCGAATTCTTATTTCTTATGAGTGTCGCCGCCTCAGCGAAATAATGAATCATTACATTTTATTATAAAGAAAAAAGGAAGAAAAAGGACATGCTACACAGAAAAAAACAATGAAAAAAAAAACGAAAGAGAGAGAGAGAGAGAGAGAGAGAGAGAGAGAGAGAGAGAGAGAGAGAGAGTAGGGGATATATAGAGTGGGAATGAGAACACTGAAGCGATAACGCTAATCTGTTTCAATCGAACATAATGAAAAGATGAAAAGAAGGAAAGAGGGGAAAAAGAAAAGAGAGTGAGAGGGGGTAAAATGAAGATTATTATACTTTGTATATATTGAACTATTTGCAATAGATCTTAACTAAACATATCAAACGTTGTAATATTTAAAATATCACACTTTGATATATCCACTGATACTGATATTCAAATACTATTACTAATACCGAAGGCATTACTATTTTCTCTTTTTCTTCCCTGTATAACATTTTTACTTCCTTCATTTACTTAGTTATTTTTAAAGTTCTATGCTCTTATGTTTTATCCATCTGAACGTTTCTTGGTAATATACCATTTATATTTACTATCTATCTTTCTCATATATATATATATATATATATATATATATATATATATATATATATATATATATATATATATATATATATATATATATATAAAAAAGATGATTTGGTTTGTTTATTTTGTTTTTACGGCATATCAACCTCAGTGTAAGATATGCTTGAATACTTCACAACATAATAATTATTTAAAAGCCTGTGGAATCTACTTGTCACAGCTATATTACTGTTCTATACATTTCAAGTAAGAGCTTATATCTTAAAATGTTGATCCTATTAGAAAAAATGAGTATGATTTTTGGATTCAGCATAAAAAAACTGTCATGAAATAAGTTGGTTTATATTTGACCTTGAAAAGATTACAGGCCAGTGTTATACACAAGGATTTTATTTCTCATGAATTTCAAATGCCTAAGTTAAGTGTGTGTGCTATACACAAATAATTACAGTATTATTACTTTTGTATAGTATTCTTTTTAATCTTTCTAAATTTTTATTTTTAGTACAACTGACTTGTGTCATTATTTCTACATGATTAAAAGGAAATTTCCACAAGATGAAAAAGATTTAAGTCAAAATGAATGATGGTCATGATGATTATTATTAATATTAATCATGATGATAATACTGATGATGATGTTAATTATTTTATAATTTTAATGCAAAAAAAAATAGTGATTACTATAAAAATTGACCCCCCCCCAAAAAAAAAATCACCTTTTAAGCATTTCATTTGATTTCAAAACTTTGTCGGCATTAAATGACCCACTGAGGTTGATATGCTTGTAAAACAAAAAAACAAAACAAACCAAAACAAATTTCTTCTACTCTTTCTTTCTTACCAACCTGAAACTAATACACTTGTCTTCATTTCCTCCCTCTCACTATGTTATTTGCTTTTTTTAGACCACTTATCACTTCCCTAATAATTTTTTTTCTTTCTCCTTTTTTCTTCTTCTTTCTTTCAAATTTCCTTTCCAATTCTTCTCTTTCATCTTTCTCTTTTGATATTTCTTTTAACTTTTTCTTTCTTTCTATAATTCTTCATCGCTATTTCTCTTTGTTCCCTGTGCAATATCTTTATCCTGTATTCATTAATATCTTCGTTCCGTTTCCAGAAATCCCAACCAAACTTCCTTTGTATCTAGCGTCCTTTAGGGCATTTTTCTTTTTGCTGCTATTTTTTGCCGTTTTTTCTTAAATGATCCGAGCTTGCAAAGCTAAACCTCTCGAATACTTATTTTTCAATGACGTACATGCGGCCTGTTGAGATATTCTCGTGTAATTATATATGACTGTCAGATTATGTTCCAACTTTGGCTTCGTCCCTCTGGTAGAATAGAAACAAGAATGAACTCCAAATTCTCTGCTGATTTTTTTTTTTTACCGATATGAAGGTCGAAAGTAACTGAAAGCCCAATGAGACCTGTGAGTGTACCGGGAAGAAATCGGAAATCCCACAGCGAAGCTTAATAAGTCTTCGTGATTACTAACCTCGATTTTCTTGTTCGATAGAATTCCAGAAAATATAGGAAGAAGAGGAAGTTTTAAAAAAAGAAGACAAAAACGTAAGCAACTTAAGTAGGGAAATACAAAACTAGAATAAAAAAGAACTATTTTTTTTAGGTATAAAGGAGGGGTAAGGGTTTTGTTAACTGAATAAAAGGACGAATACACTTTGGTAGCAAAAGATATTTGAAGATTCTCTGCATTTGTTTTAGGTTTGTTTTTGTTTTTTTGTTGTTTTACGGCATATCAACCTCAGTGGGTCATTTAATGCCGAAAAAGTTTTGAAATAAATCAATTCTTAATGGATAATACAATTTTTTTATAAATTCATTTTTTCTATTTAACCCATAGATGGGACCCTAACAGGTACTGCCGCTCCGGGTCAGAGTGGACCAGGGAGCAATGGTGATGAAGTGGTGCTCCCCATTCCCCAAACCTCCAAAACTGAAACCTCACCATCAGATAGAGTTTAACGTCATTCCCAGGACATGTAGACCCGCAGCCACCGCCTTCTAGCACCCATATGATAAAAAGGGGTTGGAGCTTGCCATAAGGGCAACAGGGTTGGGAAAATCATATAGGTGCTAGGGCTTGACGTGACCAGCCGATTGATCGGAGGGGGCCTCTCCGACCGCCGTCTAGCCCAAGATAGGGCCAAAGTGGATTATTGCATGTCATGAACTGCTCATCCACCTGGGCTCTATCCTTAAGCATCACGGATCTCCACCCACGGCAAACAGGTGGCCCCATTGGGGGAGTCTTAGCCCTCTGCAGAGGTGCAGTCGGTGCATTCTAACGCCCCAGCCGACAGGGCGGTCTGCATTTGGTAAAAAGTAAAGAAATACAGCGCAACAGAAAAATGATATGTATTAATACACCTGTTCTTTATTTGTACGACCGGTATCATCTTGCATAAAATGAGACCGTCCAAATCCTCCAATATGAAAAATGTAAAAATGTAAATCTGATTATCTGGTGTTGTTTATCCACCGGTTTTTTTTTTATTTCTTACAAGTGTCGTCACCTTAACTAAAGTATGTACCATTCCGTTTTTACTATAAATAAAAAGAAAAGGAGGAAAAACCACATTCTAGACAGAAAAATATAATAGGAAAATAAGAAAGAAAGAAAGAGAGTAGGGGAAAGATAGAGAGGGGCTGAACGTGTGGAAGAGATAAGGCTAATCTGTTCAATCAAACATGATGAATAGAAGAAAAGAAGTATAGAAAGAAAATGAAAGAGTGATATATATATATATATATATATATATATATATATATATATATATATATATATATATATTATATATATACAAGTTTTGTTGAACTGTACAGACAATTCATGCCGGACAAGTTTTTGGTTGATCCGTTCCAATTTTTGGGCCATCTTTCTGGTGTCGGGGTGTAACTGGTATAACAGTCCTCCAAAGGTTTCAAAACGAGC
>CM042152.1:48564903-48604903 GCA_023376005.1 Doryteuthis pealeii
AACTTACTCTTCCATCACTCCCGTCTTTCATTGCGCAATTTTCCTAATTTAACTATTTAGTTAAAATAGGAAGTAAAGAATAAAAGTTGTTTCTTCTTGTTAATCGATTTCTTTTAAGATTTATCCTCGGTATTTTTGCTCATATTCATTAAGATAAAGTCAAACAATTTGAAATCAGTAATACCAAGCACATTTTTATTAAAATAAAATTTTTAATATTAATATGCAAATTAGCCTACCTCTTCTCACTGTAAACCGCTATTTGTTTGTATATATAAATACAATTGCATATTATTAATATGTAAACCCGCCCAACGGGTGGGGGTCCAGTGGCTTCGGCCCTGGATCTTTACGAGTTAATAGCGTCGATCCCAGGGGGCTATCCCCCCAGGCAACACCTGCCCCTCGATTTAAAGGGGCAGGGCTGGGTTTATTGCCCAGTTCCTGAGGCGCCCCCCTTGAGGAGGAATGCTGACGGGATCGACGCAATTTTTCATCCGCCACCCCATGAGCTTCGGTTTGTGGGTGGTCCCACGTTAATAGGGCCCTGTGCCTGACCCGTACAAGTGGGGTACGTGGAAAATATCATGTAAACCCACCCAACAGGGTGGAGGTCCAGTGGCTTCGGCCCTGGATCTTAACAACTTAATAGCATCTATCCCAGGGGGCTATCCCCCAGGCAATACCTGTCCCCTTGATTTAAAGGGACAGGGCTGGATTTATTGCCGAGCGTCTTGAGGGGGATGCCGACGGCATCGACGCAGTTTTTTTCCACCTGCCACCCATGAGTCTCGGCTTGTGGATAGTCCCACATAAAAACGAAACCGTGTGTCCAACCCATACAAGTGGGGTATGAGGTAAATAAATGTAGATATGGCCGACAGTATTAGTAATGAAAAACAATTTTATAATAGTTGAGTTTAAATAAAAATAAAATCATGGAGAATGGACGTAAATAACTAAGGGAATTGTGACTTTAGTAGGGATATAGTTTCCGTTCCAGACTGACAAACACACAATCTCTATTATAATAAGATGTATAAATGCATCCTCCTCCTCCATCTCTGTGGATGATGGTGAAAATTCTAAGAGGACTTCTGGAACAGATAAAAGAATAAATATTGATTTAGTATCTTTTATAAATCACACCAATTGACAGCGTTGTCAGAACAACAAAGCAATAAAAACAGACCGCCCCTCCCCGAAAAAATGTCATGACGACAAAGAAAAAGGTCGTCTTGATAACAAAAGTTTATATATCGGAGATTAGGTCTGATAATCTTATAAAAGCCAGCAAAGCAAGCCTCGTTTCTCTAGGCAGCGTAATAAAAGTTAAATAATGGATGAAGCTATCTGATTAGACTTTGAAAGAAAAATAAAGCAAGTGATAAATATAAAAATTACTCGATGACTCAAAATTATCTAAACACCAATTTTATGTATTTGTTTAACGGCATATCAACTCATTATGGGTCATTTACTCCTGACATTGACTTCATTTGTTGATTGGTTGTTTGGTTGGAATTTACGTTTGATTCGGAATGTCAACACTTGTTGGGTTATTTATGTCGAAGATGAATTCATTCTTGATTGGAAATCATTTTTTTAAACTCATCTTTTTGAATGCTATTTTTAAACTAACATTCTTCGATTTACCCCATTGATAGGACGTTAACCGGTACCACCACTCCGGGTCAGAACAACGTGGTGTAATGGGGATGAAGAGGTACTTCAAATTCCCAGATCTCCAGAAATGGAACTGGAATAGAGTTTGACGTCAAACCCAGGACATTAAGCCCCTCATCTATCGCCTCCTAACACATATATATAAAAATGGAGTTGCTTGATGGGACTACCCAATTGATCGAAGGCCTCAGTACACGATTCATTTGTAAATGATTGCAATCATAATTATGTATACTTTGGATTTTTCGGACTATTGTCATAATCTTTAATGTTATTTGCATAACGTTTCGGCTGATGTGCCCTCCGGTCTACTTCAGACATTTCTTCTTTTGCGAACCTTCTTGCCAAACTCGGGAGCCTTCATGGAACTTCGAACCTAACCCTTTATTAATCCACGGGGTAGACTGATCTCATTCTGTTATCCATGACTGGGTACAAGTGTTAAGCTGTGTTAATTATTCTATGTTACTGTCACCCTTGACCAGGATTGAATCTGCAGCCTAGGCATAACTGTCATTTAGAACTGCATTAAATCAACACCTATATCCAATACGCCATGTATCCAGTTTGACAAGATGAGGACAATTGTTCGAATAATCCAAATAATGCAAATTATAAAGCCCCATCTCAAAAATTCAAAGAAATAGAACCATAAGTATGGTTTCAATATTCCATTACATTTTAATTTGAATTACATTTTATTTGCCATTATTGATGCTTTCTATCTAATACAACTGATCTGGAGGCACGTTGTGTAATGGTTATTATTGTAGATAATGTACTCATTGACACGAATTCAAATCCTTGACGAGGCTGTATGATTTTACATAGAGTCAATACCCGTAGGAAAAGTATATATTCAATTATGGTAAATAGTAGAACAGAATGATTTCTTTAACTTTTCTTGAAGTCCGGGTGGTATAAGTGCTACTATATGGCTTCACCATTTAGACTTGAGGAGACGCCTGGAGAATAGGCTAAACGGAAGCTGCACAAAAATGCTGCGTATGATCTTGAACAAATCGTGGAAACAACAACTCACAAGGAAGCAGATATACGGCCACCTGCCCCCTATCACACCGTGTAAGACGGACAAGACCTGCTGGACACTGCTGGGCAAGTAAGGATGAACTCATAAACTACGTTCCCCAATGGAAACAAGCACATGGACATGCCAGTGCGGGACTTTCACCAAAGACCTACATAGACCAGCTCTGTATGGATACTTCTTGCTGCGCAGGGAGGACTTCCCGGCGAAAATGAATGATAGGAACGGTTGGCGAGAGATTATCATGGATATCCGTGCTGCTGTCATGACATGATGATGATAATAATCATGATCATAAAGACAACCAATCCTGGAGAAGAAAAACTCTGAATCTAAATCTGTTAAACACTGCTTAAGAAATTGACGTTTTGTTACATCCTACTTGTTCGCAGGTGTTGGTAAATATGTAATACAAATAATTTGTACAAAGATATATCATTTAAAGTGTTTCCTAGACTAAGAATTTATACACAATTATATGGTTTCAAATAAATATTCATATTTAATAATCATTTGATTGCTTACAGTTATATACTCTCAAACATTCCTATCCGATATTAATAATTTTCAAATAGATCTTAACAGGCTCTATGTGTCAGTGTGAATCCGTGTGTAATAGCATCGAAACTATTTAATGATATTCCCACCATGTCAGGCGAATACAAGGATCATTATAATGGGAACCCACGCACAAACCAAAGAGCACGCGTAGCTAGTGTTTAGAAATTGCGTAAATCCCGTCGACATTCCTCTTTTAAGGCGCTTCACGCATTGGGCAATAAACCAACCCCTGTCCCTTTAAATCAAGAGAAGGATGTTGCCTAGGAATAGTGTTTGGATTAGGATGAGGCTACATCGGGAGTTTCCAATATATAATGCTATTTATATGTAACATACAATTGTACTGACACTATACCTTGTCATACACTGAGAAATATGAAAACGCAATTGAGTGTAGTTAAGATCCGAACAGCCTGTATAAATATTATAACAGCAGCGGAGTACTGCCAGTGATTGGCCAAGAAGTTGGTCACATGATTATCGCCAAGTCTATAAGTAGGAGCGGGTGTCTAGCACGCACCTTATATCAGAAAAAGTAAAAAAGAACCATAAGTTTAGTTTTATATTTTCGTAGATAGCCGGTCCAGATAAGTTTTGATTTTTTTAAAGTAGCTAAAAGATTAAAATAAAAGAAACATAGCTGAAACATTTACCATCTATCACACTCACACCCTATCACCTTGAACCATACTTAGGTTACTTAAAGAGTATCAAGATTGAAGTGTATGAATATCGAAAGGAAGAGTAATGTGAGCCGAAAGAGATGACTAAAGTAAACCAAAGAACCACCACGTAAAAAAAAGTCTTCAATGGAAGTGGCGATGTATTTTCTAGAAACAGCAAGAGTCGTCACCTTCCTTCGCCTCCGCAATTTCTGCCTTTTTTTTTTTTTTTTTTTACTTAGAAGAACAACGAGAATTTTCTACAAAAGCCGAGCATCGCCTCAGGTGCCTTGACTTTTGTCGCCTTTTGTTTTCATTGCTAATTTCAAAGGTAGATTTATCATTAGCCGTCGTCCGCTGAGAAAGGTATTCCGAAAATAAAACAAAATGGGTGGCATTCACAAATAATAGAGGAAACAAATGGACATTATCACTTGGAGCAAAATACCGTCTTTAGAACCTTTTCTTTTATTCAAGGCAATGTGCAGCTTATTTAATAAGATGCATTCGTTTAAAAGAGAAATAAATAAATAAATAAATAAATAATAATAATAATAATAATAATAATAATAATCGTCTATGCACAAATCCGGAACTGTCCAAGAAAATGATATGCACCTAATTCTCGGGGTCTTTGAGATACAAAGAGATCAGTCCAGGAACCAGATCTAGTTTTAGTTAATACCAAAAAAGGCGCTCGTTGTGAAATGGTTATAGTCGTAAGAAAGGGAGACGGGGATTCGAGTTCAAATCCTTTGCATTAACATATCCTTTGTGTTGTAAGAGAAGATATTTTCCCTTACAAAGGAAGTTGGATTCGTCCAACGAAACTAATAAATGTTACAGACTACGGTGTGAAGTAGTCGGGTTCGAGTAGTAGCTAAGTTGTTACATAGAATTAATTACTACGCATTGAACTCTGTTTTTATTATGTCTTTTTACCCAAGCTAATAAACCTATGTTAACCTTTTTTCCGGATTTTAATGTTATACTTTGATAACTCAGACACAACACTTTGTTTTGTTTTACGGCATATCGACCTCAGTGGGTCATTTAATGCCGATAAAGTTTTGAAGAGGTGCAGTCGGTGCATTCTAACGCCCCAGACTACAGGGCGGATCAATTTTTGATTTGACATAATTGGTTATAGTAGAACCATTTTGAGCTGTTTTTAAATTAGATTCAGTTGTTCTCTTGTGGTATTATCATTTCTTTATAAATATTTAATACCACAGTGTTGCTGTATGGCTGCACCACTTGGAGCCTAACGAAGCGTCGGGAAAATAAGCTAGATGGGAGCTGCACAAGAATTCTGCTTATACGCTGAGATGGCGAGGACCCGTATTGAACCCAGAACCTTGTGGTTCTGAGTCGGATGCTCTACCGACTGAGATAATTATTTAATTATATGGTTAGCACTTAGTTGTATTTGTTCGTTTATTTCTTTTGGTTTTTTTCTGCATGTCCTCAGCTGGTTGGTACATTTATCAGTGATAATCATTATACTGATATTGGAACACAATATTATTAGGATTCAGACTAGAATAGTCTTTTTTCTTCTTTTTCTTTTTTTGTTCGGCCATGTTTATTAGATTGTCGGTCATATTCGCAGACGTTGTAAACAGTAAACATGTCTACGTCATATCTTGTTTCTCTTATTATCATTTACTGTCAAAGTTACGAAACATTAGAGTCAAACAAGTAACCTTTCAAAAAAAAAAATTCTCTCTTCGAATCTTTAAGGATTTAGTAATTTTTTGCTCTTTTTTTACTCACGTGATCGGGTAGTTTAGTTGTTGCATTGTTATTAAATCAGTAATGTGGCCTAATGTCGGTATCAGCCAGACAGCGAGGGAGTCTATCTCCTTTTCACTCTGTGCTAGACCAAGGAGATCGTTTTAGCATCTGAGATGGAGTGCCAGACATACCATCAGCTCCTCACTTTACCGCACAGATCCCTGTGCTACTCATACGCTTGCGTCGGCCGGTATCGAACCGGAAACCTTGTGGTTCCTAGTCGGACGCTCTACCGGCTGAGCTAAACCGGCCCTATTGTTGCATTGTAGGGTGAGACAATACTTTTTAAAACTTTCGTTTCTGCGGTTCCGTAACGGTCAGTCCGTCCAACATAATTTCTTCTAATTTTCCAGAGAGATTGACAAGTCAGCTATGGGGGAAGTTGTACGCACCAATGAACGGATACTCCATTTGCATATATGATGTTTCTTCTTCTTTTTTATTACGTACACGTAGAAGACCTATGGCTCTTTTTTAATTTTTTTTCCTTTTTCTATCTATTTTAAATCTTTAACTTAAAAAAAAAATTTCTCCTCGTATATTTACCAACTCTTTCGCGCAAATAGGATACGACATTAGGTCAATTTCTTAAGCAAGGTTTAACATGTTTGAATTCAGTGATTTTCATTCTCCTAAACTGTTTGCCTAACCAAGGTTAAATAGCCCACTCTGCTCTATTATTTACCCATGAGTTGAATGAAAACCTTGCCCAAGGGTATTAGCGCTTTGTACGCTGTAGCTTCGTCCAGGATTTGAATTCGGATCACCGAGTGCATTTTCCACAACTCTAAATATTACACAACGTGGGTCAGTAAATTTCCTTCTCTTAAACTGTTTTACGAACCAAGATTAAAGAGCCTACTCTACTCTATTATTTACCCATACCTGGAGGAAGATTAGTTAGACGAATACCTTTCCCAATGGGATTAGCGTTAAGTGAAATGCAAACAAGCCCCTGTTACATAGCGGGGTCAATTAAGGAGTTGTAGATTGTAATAGTCATTAGTAATCAAATTGAGTATTTGACGTGGTGTGGTCTATTTGTTGCAGATTGACTGTTTGTTTTGCGCGGGAAGTCGAAAAGACAAAGGAAAATTGAACAAGGGAAACAATAGATAGGCGAGACAGAAATCTTAGTATAACAAAAGAGGTGTGACAAAGGACACCACCTTCCACCACATAAGTAGTCGTAGTGTCATTTTCCATGCCCGCCACTCACCTACCACACACCGAAGAAAATAAAGAAGAGTCATCTTTTGTATACGCGTATCTGTTGTTATTGAAGTTCAATAGCTGACTACTAGATACATCGTCTGGGGGTCAGGAACGATCTCCGCTGTGTACCAGCAACGTATACGAGTCAGAGTAGCGTGAGTTTGAAGAAGCCAGTATACAACATATTTAGTGTAAATTATTGAATTTCAATATTTAATGTGGCATCTTTTCTGGATCTCTGGTATTTTCTATTCTTGATCGGGCTTGCTGGTATTCCTCATCTGTTGTGGGTGAGCTTCTCTCCGTTCTTTGATTTACTTGGGATTTCTTGGAATGTCTTGTCTTGTGTTGCGATAGTTTTTAATATCGAATACAAGATGTTGTTTTTTTTTAATTTTGTTTTCGAGCTCGTTTACCTTATCCTAAGTAAAAGTCCTCAAACAGACACACCGCCATTGCGATGCGTCTCCTCCAAAGTCTCAGCCAGACTCTGCCCGTGCGTCCAATATACTATCTCCTCTCCTTTCACCGCGTTGGTCCCCTCGACCAATCAAAGCCAACAGGTCAGTCTTCCAAAAATCATTTCGAATTCTAGTTAAGTTACACTATTACATAACGTATAAGAAAAATGTGGGGTTTTCCACATCTCATAATTGTACATTCATACACGGTGACTATGTGGAGAAGTAGGGATGTGATCCACAGAGGACCATCTTAATTTTTTTGAATGATACATGTTCCTGTGTTGGTTAATATACCTGTCCTAAACAAAATGGCATTACTTTTTTTACTCATCCTCGTACTATTCGCACTGTACCAAACTTACCACGTTTTGTCTTTTGTTACTTAGTTCGGTGAATCTAACAACAGAGATAACACTGTCTACTTTGAATACATTCACGTCCTAAACAAAATGGCATTACTTTTTTACTCATCCTCGTACTATTCGCACTGTACCAAACTTACCACGTTAGTTGGTTGTCTTTTGTTACTTAGTTCGGTGAATCTAACAACAGAGATAACACTGTCTACTTTGAATACATTCACGTCCTAAACAAAATGGCATTACTTTTTTACTCATCCTCGTACTATTCGCACTGTACCAAACTTACCACGTTAGTTGGTTGTCTTTTGTTACTTAGTTCGGTGAATCTAACAACAGAGATAACACTGTCTACTTTGAATACATTCACGTCCTAAACAAAATGGCATTACTTTTTTACTCATCCTCGTACTATTCGCACTGTACCAAACTTACCACGTTAGTTGGTTGTCTTTTGTTACTTAGTTCGGTGAATCTAACAACAGAGATAACACTGTCTACTTTGAATACATTAACGTCCTAAACAAAATGGCATTACTTTTTGACTCATATCGTACTATTCGCACTGTACCAAACTTACCACGTTAGTTGGTTGTCTTTTGTTACTTAGTTCGGTGAATCTAACAACAGAGATAACACTGTCTACTTTGAATACATTAACGTCCTAAACAAAATTGCATTACTTTTTGACTCACCTTCGTATTACGTGAATCTTTTTAAAATGCAAAATCTTTCCTCTTCGCCATGTTTTCTGAGTTTGCTTTCAATTCCCACTCATATTTACAATCCTGATTATTCTTTTAAATGTAAATTTCCTTTCTTTTAATCTTTTTTTTTTCTAATTTAAAAATCTTTTTTTTCCTCCCTGTTGTTCTGTCCTTACGTACGGGATCATTTAATTTAGTTGTCTATAGTTTGTAATAGTCATTAGTAATGAATTTGTATATGTGACGTGGTGCGAGCTATTTGGGAGAAATCCTAAATTCTAGTTAATTTCCATTATTACATAACGTATAAGTAAGTTTTGGTTTTTTTAACATTTCCACATCTCATTACACTCGTTCAGAATTTGAACTCGGGATACCGACTCCGTTTCTTATGACGATAACCGTTTTAAAACTAGTCTCCATTTTCATTTCTCCTCCTTAATGGAATACTTATGTGTAGGGCGTTGTCATAGGAGCCAGAAGGTTCCTGGTTCGATACCGGGCCTCGGCATCTCAGCGTATGTATAGCACAGGGATCTGTGCGGTAAAGTGAGGAGCTGATGGTAGGTGTGGCGCTCCAACTCAGACACTAAGCAATCTCCTTGGTCTAGCGCTAGTGGGAAGGGGGCAATTAAAGTTGCAACTTCACCATATTTTTTCTTAAAAAAAACAAAGAAATGAAAGGTATCGTTGTAATTCAACTCTATTTTCGCAGTTCAAAAGAAAAAGCCTTGTTATGACTTCTCATTATGTTAACATAGACGTATATACACCAACTTTACATCTATATACTGGTCTATATGAATATGTCCATCTATATATATATATAATATATATATATATATATATATTGTGGATTGCTGTCTATGGCTAAGGCGCCCCATCTACCCCATTTAGGGGTTTATTTGTAAGCACACCAATCCTAGAACTCTCAGTGTGGATTGCGCTGAAGTACAGCATTACACCGCCTTAGGGAATCCAGTTCCAGATTTATGTTGGGTTTATTCCCCAATCCCCCCCCCCTGGGGCCTGGTTAGCTCAGTCGGTAGAGCGTCCGGCTAGAAACCACAGGGTTCCTAGTTCGATACCGGACCCTCACCAGCACAGCGTATGTGTAGCACAGGGATCTGTGCGGTAAAGTAAGGAGCTGATGGTAAGTGTGGCCCTCTACCTCAGATGCCAAAATAATCTCTTTGGTTTCAATAGCTAGTGAAAAGGGAATAGACTCCTCGCTGATTGGCTGATACCGACTTTAGGCCGCCCCGACGGCTTTTACTTTACTCCCCTAGCTCTTCCTTCGAATGCGTTTGAGCCGCTAGGCATAGGAGGTTTTATAACAGACTTTTCCTTGTTTAGATGGATTGTTGTCCATGGTTAAGGAGCGCCATCTATCCCATTTGAGGATTTTTAGTAAGTACCCCTACTACCCTCGGTGTGGATGGTCGTTGGCTCCCCTGTAGCTCACCCACCCTTTGATAGCTTTTGATTCTAGTGATACTTGGTATCCACACACCCACCTCACCAGACAATCCGATGCGTGTCTGTTTAGTCACCGAAAACCCGACCATGGAACCGGTAGTATTAGTTATTAGTTTAGACTCTAAACTTTTTAACCAGGAATGGATTATCAAGTCTTGATAAATCACAGATTAGATTTAAATGTTATTTACGTTAAAAGCGATGTAAAATAATTCAGTCAGGAAAGGGTTGATTAAATTTCTGTGTTTACATTTCTTTCGGCGTGTATTGATTTCCAGGACCAAGCTGGAGGTCACGAAACAAAAGGCATAAAAATCAATAAAAAGATTGAGGAAAAAAAAAAAACAGAAAATAATGAATGTGAATCAAATGGGACAGGAGTTGGAAAAAAAAATCTGAATGGACATTATATACGGTCATTTCCTGGGAGATATCAGCAACCATGAAAGTGTTTTTTTTGTTTTGTTTATTTGTTTTTTTCATTTTCCAAATAAGTAATGAAATCTGCAAATAAGATGAAAAAAAAATCAAATTATCAACACTCGTGTTCCTTAAAAGTACACATGTCATCATCTTGCAACACCCTCTGGATAAAAATGAGACAGACCACATCGTCCAACATGGAATGCAAAAATGTAAATCGTGATTATCTGGTTTTGCTTATCCACCAAATTCATTCTCATGGGTTTCTCACCTCAGGTAAATAATGGATCATTCCGTTTTATAATAAAAAAGAAAGGTAAGAAAAGGGACATGCTGCACGGAAAATATAATTATAAAAGAAAAAAAGAACGAAAAAGTGTAGGAGAAAGAGAGAGGTAGGGGGTGAACACGCGGAAGCGATAATACCAATCTGTTTCAATCAAATATGAAAAGATAGAAAGAAGAAAAGAAAGATAATAAAATAGTGAGATAAATTTAAATGAAATCGTTATAATTTTTACATATTGAACTATTTGCAATAGCTATTAAGTAAACATATCAAACGTCATAATAATTGAATTATCATACTGTTTAATATCCACAGGTCCTGCTAGTAATACGAATTACATTCACAGTGTCTGATTCTCGGGTTATTAGGATTGGAATAACATTACGATAAAACCATGAGAATCTGCCACTGCAAAATGCAAAAAATAAAATATATAAAGAAAATTAAACTTAATTGTTATATACACATATCCACCCGTATCATATGTCGGGTATATAATAGAGAAAGAGACAGACAATTAGATAGGATGATGGTCTTTCTTACTTGTTACACTTCTGCTTCTGCTGGTTCCTGCTAACTCGTCGGTCATTTTCTCTGTTGATCTTCTTTTAAGGGTTGGTCCTCGTTGATTCTTCTTTGTGCAGGGCTGGACATTTTAATATTTAATTAACAAAACAAGACTTGGTTGTTTCATAATAATTAAGCTTTATTTCCATGATTCCGCCGCGGGTGAGTTGTGAACCCTAAGAGACCTCTCCTCAGTCTCCTGACTGACTAAACTAGAACTTATTCTCATGCGTCTGTAATGGCGTGTTTTCAAGGGGTCGAATCAAAAAGTCATTAACCGTCCATAACCGGCGAGTAACTTTCCATATGACCCCGTCATATTAAATCTCGGGTTGTGTTTGTATCTTTCACAAAAATCAAGTGGAGGTAGGGAATAAGTGCGAAGCTAGCACTGGCCAAATTAAAATGAGACCTGCAAAAACTATTAAATACAATAGGCGATAAATCAAGACTGCTGTGTTGTGCACTGGCTATATCGAAGTGGTGTAACTATTTTGAATTGTCCTTTACATATTAAAATCTAAGGAAAGGCCAGGGCAGTAAACCTCGTAATCAAATCCAAAACATGAGTCCCCAAGGTGGTGTGATGTAGAACTTCAGTGCTATCCAACAGCTCCTTAGACAATATCGTTTCCTAAATGCATTCTTTTTTCTGGCTTTCCTTTGGACCACAAAACGGTGTGGAGAGGGAGGATTGCTGCTTAGGCGACAGCTCTTTCTCCATATCAACACGCTCGGGTTGGATTCCACGTTTTTTTGGACACTACAGAATCGTCTCTAGAAGTCGATGTTATTTACCAGTGCCTCTTCCAAGTAAATGGAAAATACCTAATTTTCTCGTTGTCTTTCTTGTGTGGTCACGGTGCGTAAAACGAAAACAAGACGTGAGACTACATTTAGTATAAAAACTTGCAAATATTTATTTATACTAGCAAATATATGCACCCTCCGGGTGCAAGTATTTAAGTTTTAATATAATAAAATATCATGTTAAATTAGAAAAGCCAAAGAAACTGAATAAGAATTCAGATAAAAATATTTGAACAGAGGGGGTATGATTTAAAAATAGAACAACTTTGGAACTGACTCTTCCATCATTTTCCCTTACTCCCGTCTTTCATTGGTAAATTTTCCTAAATTAACTATTTAGTTAAAATAAATAAAGAATGAAATTACAGTTATTTCTTCTTTTTAATGAATTTCTTTTAAGATTTATCCCCGAGATTTTTGCTCATATTCATTGATATAAAACCAAACAATTAGAAATCAATAATACTAAGCATATATTTATTAAAATCAAATTTTTAAGATCAATATGCAAATTAGCCTTCCCATTCACTCTGTAAACCGCTATTTTCTTGTATATATAAATACAATTGCATGTTATTAGTATGTAGATATGGTCAACAGTCTTAATGATGTCAAAGAATTTTGTTAATAATTGAAGTTTAAATACAAATAAAATCTGGAGAATGTGATGTAAATAACTAAGGAAATTGTGACTTGAATAGTAATGTAGTTTCGGTTACAGACATAAAAACCCACAATCTCCATTATAATAAGATATTAATTTATTCAGACCTCATGCAAATTAACTTTTGAAAATTGTCCCATGTTGCAGTCTCTAAATCTCATTATCGAGAGCACAAAGGGGAAGTTTGGACATGTTCTATACTTTTGCATGAGCAATAAATACCATATTCCATCCTAAATTTTGGTTACATAGAGCTATATTTTAAATACATGAATATTGTAATATTGAATATTTTAATGATTATCGAATAATAATTTAATATTGAAAAGGTTGATTAGTATTTAGTCAATTCCATGTTCAATCATCCAGAAAAAAGTATAATTGTCACCCACCCCGCTTCAATTTTTCTGAAATTTTGTACAGGTGTGGACTGTGTTAAAGTTAGACATTCCCCCAAATTTGACCTTCCATTTCCAAAAATTGACCGAGTTATCTCGATTTTTAACTCTCCAAATTTGATGGGGTTGCCGAAATATGGTGATTTTTTGTAATCTATTTTTGTCTGTAAAATGGGTTCTAGAGCTTTCCTACTCCTAAAAATTGGTTTATAAAAGCATTTTTACCCAATAAATCCAGAAATGCTATCAACCACTTTTAAGTTATTGACTAACTGATCTATGGGAGGGGTGCCTCTCCGACCGCTCGTTTAGCCTAACTAAAGCCTAGACCAATAAACCAATAAATCACAAACCGCCAGCTAGTGTGGATTATATCCACCAGTGAACTTGTTATCAAACATCTCTTGGATGATCTTGAATCCAGTGAAAATAGTTGCATTACTTTTTTCTGTACCTAATCTTTCACGTGTTACATAATTCGTGGGTAGCTTATGAATTATGTCTGTAATTGTAGTTAGATTTTGAATTGAAGTTCGTTGAAGATTCAAAATCGGAGGGTGTTATATTATTGACAGGTAATGATCATTACTTGACCCCGCCCCGACTTCCACAAATGAGAAGGCGTAAGAACAGAAATTAAGCTAGTTAGTCAGATTTCGACCGTTAGTCAAAAGGAGCAGACGTAGGGATCCTTTGCTCCCAAGATACCGACTTCCCACCGCACCGTTAGAAACCATTTTGGGCTATTGTTTTTTAATAATGAATAAGAAAAAATACCAAGTCTTGCTTAATTATCAACCAAGAAATTAGCACAGACAAACTAGCCTCAAAGAAGAAGAAGTCAGCCCAGAAGAAGATGGCCAGCGACGAAGTAAGAACAAGAAGAACTAGTACGATCTCTTCTCCTCTAACCTACTCACGCCCAATTATATACCCAGCAGATGAATGGGCATATAACACATCCGCCCTGTCGGTGGGGCGTTAGAATGCACCGACTGCACCTCTGCAGAGGGGTAAGACTCCCCCAATGGGCTAGACGGGCGGTCGGAGAGGCCCCCTCCGATCAATCGGCTGGTCACATCAAGTACTAGCACCTATATGATTTTCCCAACCCTATTGCCCTTATGGCAAGCCCCATCCCTTTTTATCATATGGATGCTAGAAGGCGGTGGCTGCGGGTCTACATGTCCTGGGAATGACGTTAAACTCTATCTGATGGTGAGGTTCCAGTTTTGGATTTTTGGGGAATGTGGAGCACCCCTTCATCACCATTGCTCCCTGGTCCACACTGACCCGGAGTGGTAGTACCTGTTAGGATCCCATCTATGGGTTAAATAGAAAAATGTATTTATAAAAAAATTGTATTATCCATTAAGAATTGATTTATTTCAAAACTTTGTCGGCATTAAATGACCCACTGAAGTTGATATGCCGTAAAACAAAACAAGACAAACAAAACAAACATATAACACATGTTGACTACTGTAATTTACAACCAATACTTGTTACTTTTAAGGAGAGTTCATGAGACTCCATTGGAAGGAGTACCTTACTCGGTGGGATACAATAGCATTTGCAGTTTATTTGTATGAAATTCTAAATAGAGGTTTGGTCATTTCTTATAAGGTATTCTGAAGAGGCATACTCGAATTATTCTAAACTACTTGCTGTTTGCCTCAAGCAGTAAAATCTTCGCTTGCCAGTTTTATCGTTGAAATATATTGCAAGAAAAAATAAAGAGAAATACATGACAAATTGTTTTCAACGTTTGAATTTTTTAACAATTTTTCAGAGAGAGAGAGAGAGAGAGGGAGGGAGAGAGAGACATAAAGAGAGACAGGGACAGAGACAGGGACAAGAGAGAGAAGAAAGAAAGAATGAAAGAGAGAAGAGAGAGAGAGAGAGAGAGAGAGAAAGAGAAAGAAAGACATAGACAAAGAGACAGATATAAAAAGACATGGATTGAGATAGAAAGAAAGAGAAGAAAAGAGGGAGAAAATAATTGAAAAATAAAAGAGAGAGAGAGAGAGAGAGAGAGAGAGAGACATAGTAGATTAAGAGATAGATTAAGAAAGAGAAAGAGAAATAAGAGAGAGAGAGAAATATAGAAAAAAGGATTGAGAAAGAAAGAGATAGATTAATAGAGAAAGAGAAGGAAATAGAAATAAAGAAAAAAGGATTGAGAAATAAAGATAGACAGAAAGGGGAAATAAAAACAGATAGATTGAAAGGAAGAAAGAGAGAATAAAAGAGAAATAAATAAAGAGAATATGATTGATAAATAAGAGAGAGAGAGAGAGAGAGAGAGAGAGAGAGAGAGAGGGAGAGGGAGAGAGAGAGAAATAACGAGAGACAGATTGAGAGAGCGAGAGGGGAGAAAAAGAGAGAGAGAATTAAAAGAGGAGAGAGAGAAATAAAGTGAGAGAGATAGAAAGATAGAAAAAAAAAAAAAAATAATATATTATATATATATAATATATATATATATAGAGAGAGAGAGAGAGAGAGAGAGAGAGAGAGAGAGAGAGAAAGAGAGAGAGGGAGAGAGGGAGAAATAACTAGAGATAGTTTGAGAGAGTGAGAGGGGGAAACAGAGAGATTAAAGAGGAGAGAAACAGAGAGAGATACAGAGAGAGAGAGAGAGAGAGAGAGAGAGAGAGAGAGAGAGAGAGAGAGAGAGAGAGAGATAAAGAAAGAAAAAAATAACGAGAGATAGATTGAGAGAGCAAGAGGGGAGAAAAACAGAGAGAGAATTAAAGAGGAGGCATACAAAGAAGAGAGAGAGAGAGAGAGAGAGAGAGAGAGAGAGAGAGGGAGAGTGTGTGTGTGTGTTGAGAGAGAGAGAGAGAGAGAGAGAGAGAGAGAGGGGGGCGAGAAAAAAGAGAGAGAGAGAGATATTGTTGAAAAACTACCATCCACTAGGCGTAGAATTTAATACAAGAATTCAAGTGGGCTGTTAAAAACATTATAGAAATAATTGCTAACCAAAAGAAATGTAGGGAAAAGTCCCTTTAGATTAGAGAGGAGCCCGTGAAGAAAATTAGCTTAGAAAGAAACCAACTAACATTCTCTTTAGCCTTTAACAAATATAAAAACAAAACAACAAAAAAAAAAACAATCAACAAAAGCAAACCAAAAAGATCGATAATTTGCATGACTCAAGAGGATATTGGCGTTGCAGTCGAAATCCTTTAAAAAAATCATTCAGCACCTTTGCCAAGCTAATGTCAAAATATGGCTTCTCATTTAGAATTTGGGGCTTGACAGAAACAAAGATGGTGGAGAGGAAGAAAGAAGAAGAAGAAGAAGAAGAAAAATAAAGGAAAGAAAAAGGAATACAGAATTATATTGACGCACAGAAAATAAAACCCATAAAACTGTGACGTTTTGCTCTTCGTTGAATTCAAAAAGTATTAAAATATTAGACATTAGGACGATGGTATTAATATCCAAAATAAAATCCCTTTAGCCAAGGTGAAAGAAATGGCTTTCTTGGAAGGGACCAGTAGAATTTGCAGTTCCTCATACACAATTCTGATGACACATACACTCACACAGGTACACACACACACACACACACACACACACACACACACATACTCTCTCTCTCTCTCTCTTTCACACACACACACACACACACTTATATATATATGCGTGTGTGTAGGAAGCGCGTGGGGTAATGGTTAAAGTCATGGGAAATGGACTCGTCACGCCGAGTTCAAATCCTGGACGTGGTAATTGCATTTCACTTCGCGCTAATACCCTTGTGAAAGGTATGAATCCTACTCTCCCTCCAGCTATGGGTAAATAGTAAAGCAGACCGGGCAGAGAGCCCGGTCTGATGTGCCCTCCGGCCTTCTTCAGGTATTTCTTGTCGGACTCGGGAACCTTCTTGTAATTAGGAGCCATCATGGAACTTTGAACCCAACCCTTTATTAGGTCCACGGGGGTATCCGGTTTTCATTCCACTAAGCATAGCTTGGGTACAGGTGTTAAGCTGTGTTAATTATTATTCTATGTTACTGCTGTCCTTGACCAGGATTGAACCTGCAGTCTAGAGATAACTGGCATTTAGAACTGTCTTAATGTAACTCCTTTATCTACTAGGATATGTGTTCAATTGGAACGCAACCGTTCTAGGAGAAGGAAAACTCTGAATTCAAACCTGTTGAACTCCGCTCAAGAAATTGACCTTGTGTCACATCCTGCTCGTGCGGAGGGGTTGGTAAATATATATATGCGTGTGTGTATATGTGTATGTATGTGTGTGTGTGTGTTTTTTTGCGTGTGATTAATATTTGCACTAAAAATGAATTTAATTCACATATCGAATGTATAGTTTACAATAGCACACTCGTCAATACATACGGGAGGCTATACATCTCTGAATTCACCTTGGCGCAACACCATGAACCAAGGAGGTCCAAGAGAAAGCAACAGCAACTGTGCGCCAGCACACCATCAACATCTTCAAGACCGGCCTTCATATGCGACATATGTGGCGTAATTCCAACGTGAAAATATTCTTTCTCGTATGACTTAATAAACAAAAACTAATATCGATAGTTTTGTCCAGGCGACCATTGGTGATACATATTTGATATATATCTAATACTTTCCACATTCCAACGGTTTCATTTCTATTTCTGCCCGACACACAAACACACACACACACACACATATATATATATATATATATATATATATATATATATATATATATATATATAAAATAAATAATATACCAAACGTGTTGGTAAATCACCGCGGTGAGATAAACCCAGCAAATAGTTTAATTGTAAAAAATATACTAACAAACATCACCCGGGGAGAAAAGAAATTTTGGAAAAAAAGAAAAGACCAAGATAATCGTACCAACCAAAATTAATCTATTGGTACAATATTTGGCCAAAAGAAAAAACAATTTATATATATATATATATATATATATATATATATATAATATATATACAAAACCGTCAGGAAACTAAAGCTAATAGGTAAAAAGTGCTCAATACCTAAGTAGAGAAAATAATAAAGATAAACCTAATGAGTCAGATAAACCTACTAAAAGTTTCGCTAAGTGCTCTTCAATGCTAAATCGGATCTTAGCCCTGAAGAGCACTTAGCGAAACTTTTAGTAGGTTTATCTGACTCATTAGGTCTATATATATATATATTTAAGTTAAGGGAGCGTGGACATGAAGTCAACGGCACCTGGTTACTGACTGTTTCTCGCCTATTTGATCTTCAGACCAAATGGGGAAGTTGATTTAGCGGTTGGTTTATATCAGCTGTGATTTGGTTCTTTAATGAAGAGAGGAGGGGAAGGGAGTATATTTTGATTGATCGGTTGCTATGTGTGGCACGAATTCTACCCGGGTATACAGTTATTTAATTAGGCTGAATCTTCTGTTATCTGCTCTCCACTCGAGAATGGTGATGAATTGTTGTGTCTCGGCTATTTTCCTGTCCTTTGCTGGCATATTTATTGGGGACTCAATAGATGTCAAACTAGGCTACTCTTGCAGAGCTGCAAGGAAGAAACCTTTTGTGGTGGCATAAGGCACCGGGCAATAAACCCTGTCCTTTTTAGGTAAAGGGACAGGTGCTGTCTGTGGAGATGGTCTCCTGGAATCAAGCAATAATTTTTTGGGCTCCTCGGTCCAGGCGCAGATACTAAATTTTGATATTCGCCCATGCCGGGCAGTTACAGTTAAACTGAAGGTAGCGTATGGAGAAAAATATTCACCTGGACGCGTTCAGTGATAGGGTGGCTGGGTTAGACTGCAGCGAGTCTTTCTGTACTTAATTATGAAGAATTATGATTCTTTTATTTTTTGTTTAGTTAATTAATTGGTTCACTTAATCTGCAAAAGTAAATTTTATGTGCTTCTTAATTATATACATATTAATGTAAACGTGAGATTTCAAATCTGAATGACATATGTTTTGGGAGTTATAATTCGACACGCTCATACGATGAAGATCACTATATATATATAATATATATATATATATATATATGAAGATAGGATGGATGGGTTTAGAATCCGACAATATGGGGTAGATAAAAGGATAAGTGAGCAAGAAATGAATAACTCAAAACAAATCAAGGGTTGAAATAATTTCGTCCGTATCACGCAAACATCTTCAGTCAAAGAAAAATTGTTATGAGTTATTCATTTCTTGCTCACTTATCCTTTTATCTACCTCATATATATATATATATATATATATAGTTCAATGAGAAATGTGCATGGAAATGCGTGAAGGCTGTGATGATATGATTGTGTCCACGCGCGTGTGTGCGTATTTTTGTTTGTGCGTATGTATGTGATGTCGTGCGTGTGCGCTTGGGAATGTATGAAGGCTGTGATGATATAATTGTCTCCACGCGCGTGTGTGCGTATAAATATGCGTATTTGTGTTTGGTATTCTTGGTTACGTATGTTATGTGCAAATTAATATAATGTATATTTTAAATGTATTTTTTAAATTGTGCTGTTAATAATAATGAACATGTTATTTATTGCGTTGGTGGTGCAATGTGGACGTTACATTTGTATGATATTATTGTACAATGTATATAGGTAGAGGGAAAGATACTTACAGTTTGGCGGATCTGTTGTAGTGTTTACAAATTATATTACTATTTTATATATATATATATATATATATATTATATATATATATATATATATATATATATATATATATATATATATATATATATATATATATATATATAACTATCAACGCTCTATCACAGATATTGAGCACTCTTCTAATAACACTGTACGTTGGATTACTATTACTTTTTCTAGTATACTAGTGCCAACCATACACATTAATAATATATATATATATATATATATATATATATATATAATATATATATATATATATATATATATATATATATCTCCTCCTTGTCCATTCCTCTAATTGGTGTGAGTGAGACCCTTTGATTTAGTTCATACATCTGTGTCTGTTTTTTTTTTTGTTTGCTTACATTCACACACAGACACACACACACACACACACACACACACATACACACATACATACACATTTATACACATTGGATATGTGTATAGATTTAAAAAAAGATAATTCTTGAAAGTTCTCACTCGTTTTGGGGCCTGAAGTAATGTCTGGACTCACTGATGAGTCACTGAATAACGAAGCGTGACCCCTATTATTAGCGACCACATTCTGACCTTCGTGTATTCCATCTTCTATGTAGTTATTTTCTTCTCTTTTTCTCTCCTAACTCTTCAAATCCGTTGCAAAAATATTTTAACCAATCAATTTTCGCATATAGTTTCTCCCAACGTGACGTGTGTTTTTATTGTGCCAATAATTTGACGGATGTTTTTTTTTATTCTTTAATTTATTTCCTTTTCCCATATCTCGCAATCGATACATAGTGACATCGTGATGGTCAGTCCTTTTTTTAAAAAAATTTTCACATTATATTGCTCATTCATAAATTAAATTGAATATTTTCATCGCGTAATTTGATTACTTATCTATAGGTGGAATTTATTATTTATAATGCTTTGAATCCCACTAATATATATATATATATATATATATATATATATATATATATAATATATATATATATATATATATATTATATATATATATATAGTGTGTGAGATGGTCACTGTTTAAGCTTTTGCTGGAATGGTGTACCAAAGTCAGTATTATTGGTAGAGTGCTCAATATAAAATAGAGCTGTTATATAATATAATAACATAAATATATAAAGGTTTTACATATCTATTTATTAGGTGACAAAGGAACATTAACTTCCTTTGTCATCTAATAAATAGATATGTAAAACCTTTATATATTTATCTTATTACATATATATATATATATATATATATATATATATATATATATATATATATATATATATATGAATGAAGTAAATGGAAGGGAATCCGACAGTATGAATAGAATTTTTTTAGAAAAAAAAAGCCAAAAGATGATATTAGTTTGCTGACAGATCTGTTTCGACCTTTTAATAAAGCGGTCTTTTTCAAAGCAACACTATTTATGAAAGAAAGACGGAATAAATAAACCGTTAGTCACGAGGTACAAACAAACACTCTCGCTCAGGGCCGGAATTTGAAAAAAAAAAAAAATTTTTTTTGAAAATGCGTATTTTGTGTTAAAAATAAAATGAATTTTATTTTTAAAGACCGCTTTATTGAAAGGTCGAAACAGATCTGTCAGCAAACTGATAACATCTTTTGTTTTTTCTAAAGAATTTCTATTCATATATATATATATATATATATATATATATATATATATATATATATACAATATAGAATGAATGGAGAATGGATAAGAAAAATATTGGCATATACAGGTGCTCAATGCTACAATAGCAGAGCAGGTTTGCAATCAAATATTTATATATTATGGATGTAATGTCCCGTAACTAAAGTTTCATGCTTACTTGCAATCATCAGGCAGTCAAAATGTTAAGATGTGAAAATATCAACATTTTGACAGTCTGATGATTGCAAGTAAGCATGAAACTTTAGTTACGGGATATTAAATCCATAACATATAATATTTGATTTTATATATATATATAATATATATATATATATATATATATATATATATATGTGTGTGTGTGTGTGTGTGTGTGTGATCATCATGCCACGCTAGTAGCACGGATATCCATGACAATCTCTCGCCAACCGTCTCTATTATTCATTGCCCACTGGGAGGTCGCCTGTTCAGCATCCAGTATTCGCGCAGAGTTGGTCAATGTACGTCTTTGGTGGACGGCCTACACTGGCGTGCCCATGTGATGGATTCGACAGAAAAACATCAATTATGAGTTCATCCTTGCTTCTCCAGCAGTGCCCCACATGTCTTGTTCGATTCACATGGAGGGTGTGTGTGATACGAGGCAGTTAGCCGTAGAGATATTGTTTCCACGTCTTGTTTAAATTGCACGCAGTATTCCTGTGCAGCTCACATCTAGCTTATTCTCTAGGAGTTTCCTTAGGGTTCTGGTGGCGCAGCCCTTCACTAGCTCTGATACAACTACGGCTTATAAGAACTCTCGCTTTAACTTGGATGTAATATCGCATTTCCATATTGCTGATAATCTGTCCATATATATATATATATAAATAATGCTTGGTATGTACGTGTCGAATTATAACTCAGAAAAGAGATGTTATTCAGATTCGAAATCTTGCATACACCTTGGCATTCTTTTAACTAAGAAACACACCAAATTTGATTATTGCTTTTTACTGATTAAGAGATATAATTAATTAATTAAACAAAAATAAAGCGATTTGCGATAATCGTGGTCTAGCTGCTGCTGCTAATATTTAAAAAAAATCGCTGGCTATATCAGCAATGATTTAAAATGGCGCCGCTGCTAGAATATATATATATATATATGCGTGTGTATGTGTGTGTTTTTCTGTAAGAGCGTTGATTCCAACTAAAACCAAGGACAAATAGAATTTCTAAGGGAAATCTTACTGCTACGAAATATATAGAATTCAGAGAATACCTCTTGATCTGAAAAGAACCTATATATATATATATATATATATATGTGTGTGTGTGTGTGTGTGTGTGTGTGTGTGTTGTGTGTGTGTCTCTGTGTGTGTGTATGTGTGTATTTTCCTACTCATATAAATATATGCTTTCGTTTATATTTTTTTGTTTTATTTTGCTTATATATATATATATATATATATATATATATATATATATATATATATTATATATCTTGTAATATATATAATTCCATCTGGTAATTCGATTATTTATGTGTAACAAATCATTGTTTCCAATAGTTCAAACACCGTTCTTAGTTCACAGTTCTCTCAGTCTTCGGTCTGGCAAATACTTAACTGCTAGCTTTAGTTTAGACCTAACGCCACATGTATTGAGGTCGTGATTGTGCGTAGGTTACCTATTGCGTAATGCTATTTGCCTTTTAACCCTCAGAACCGCAAAGATTAGAATTTGTGCCGCTGTACACACACCTAGGTGATCTCAATTCCGTCTGGGCAATCCTAATTTCTACACTGAAATTTCTTTGTAAAATACAATAAACCAAGTAGTTAAATAATAGAGTAAAAGAATTACAAAGTCCGCTATTTTTTCAGCTAGACTGGGGAAGGGTTCTAATCACGGGGTTATTGCCCTGTAAGGGTTAATATATTTTTTAATTTTCTAATTAAGTTCTTTTATTTATTTTTAGATCCTATCTCGAGAGATTATTGTGCTAGACGTCAGTTGTTGAGGGTTTCGATGTCCTGTGTGTAATAGTATTACGAACTACTTCCTCACATGACACAGCACAACACGGCAGCGTAGGAAGATCATGAACTGATAGCAGACGCTTAGGGATAGAACTACTTACAAACGCTATCCAGGCTAGACTCACATAATACATATACATATATTTCTATCTTATACGCCTCTGTTAAACATAACATTATACAACATATCTCTTCACACTGTGTATGACGTTAAACTCGATCTGAGGGTACGGTTCCAATTCTGGAGCCCTGGAGAATGTACAGTACCCCTTCATCAACATTACTCCCAGGTCCATACTGACCGGAAGTGTTTGTACCTGACAGGGCCCAATCTATGTGTTAGAGAGAAATAAATGAGTTTACAAAAATGTGTTTAAAAATTGATTTAAAAAAATTGAATACCCATTAAAAATGAAACAACAAAAACGTATTCAGCATGAAATGACCCAATGAGGGTTGACATGTCGTAAAACCCAACCAACCAATCAACTTTTAAATTCCGAGCAACGCCGGATGACTCTGCTAGTATTATCATATAAATAAGAATACAACGGAACAACTGACAATATAAAGACAAATAAATGTATTCAAAAGAAAAAATATCAGCCTATTTTTTAAAAAAATCGTATACATATTCTCCCAAAAATTGTCGGCTAAAAAAAGCCATATCAGAAACACATCGTTTGTGTATTTACTTCTCATACTGTCGTGTAGAAAAAGTCACTACTTCTAAACAAAAAGAAAAATCTAAGAAAGTCCGGTTAGTGTAGGGCTTACGGTCCTCGCTTGTCAGCTTGACAGTCAGGATTCGAATCACGCACAAGGCGGTCTTCCTATCTATAGCTCTGCTGATGCGGCCTAATAGGCCGAAATGTACATACAAATTGATTTTTCTCGATTTGTTTAGCCTTACATTTGAATAGATATGCCCGCCTAATTAATTAATTATTAATTAATTAACTTCCAAAATTACGCACGACTTCAATTAAGCACATATTCTCCCAAAAATTGTCGGCTAAAAGAAGCCATATCAAAAACACATCATTTGTGTATTTACCTCTCATATTTAAATAAGAAAAACAGAAAAAATATTAATTCAATAGAAACTTGTAAACCAATGCATGTCAGGCTCAGGTGTATATTAACCACCCCCACGCCAAAGGTTTGAAGTGACACAATGTCTAAGTTTTTTAAAGTCGGGTACAGGTGGTTGAAGTTAAGAGCTTTTCTTCTCTTAAACTGGTTAGTTACATCAGTGCTACTGTATGGCTGTATCACTTAGACCCTAATTAAGCGCCTAGAGAATAAACTAGATGGGAGCTGGACACGGATGCTGCGTGCGATCTTCAAATCATGGAAACAACACCCCAAGGCTGTACGACCGCCTGTCACCTATCAGACAGCAATTGGTGTGAGAAGAACACAAAATGCTACATACTGCTGAGGAAGCAAGGGGGAACCCATAACTGGCGTTTTCCTATGGAAACCATCACATCGGCTTAACTTCAGTGATTTAGCGTGTTGTTAGTTCTACGTCATAGCAACCATTTTTAGGTCATTTAATACCGAATCAAGTCAATTTGATATTTGGTTTCTTACCTTTTGTTGCTTAAAGGGTCACCCATTTAAGTAATGAACAGGGTCATGGTTGCTTAACTTCAGTAATCTTGTGAAAATCAGTCCTTTCAACGTGACTTGACCGCAATATTAAACAAAGTAGGTTTTTCAGTTGCTTTACTTTACGGCATATCAACTCTTTTTGGGTTATTTAATGTCAAATCCAGTTAATTTGATATTCGGTTTATTACAGTACATATTATAGCCTAAATGGTCACCCATCAAAGTATCTGACAGACTCATCGCGGCTTGACTTCAGTGATTTAGTGTGTCGTTAGGTTTTACGCCATAACAACACTTTTTGGGTCATTTAATTCTTAATCTCGTCAATTTGATATTCGGTTTGTTACAGTACCTGTTGTTGCTTAAATGGTCGCCAATTTAAGTATTGAACAGACTCATTGCTGTTTAACTTTGATGATCTAGTGTGTTGTTTTGTTTTACGACATATCAACCCTTTTTGAGTCATTTCATGCCGAATCAAGTCAATTTGATATTCGGTTTCTTACAGTACCTGTTGTTGCTTAAATGGTCCCCCATTTAAGTATTTAAATGGATCATGGTTACTTAACTTTGGTGATCTGGCGGGAACCAATACTTTTAGCTTGACTTGGCCGAAAGCCTTGCCACTGGGATCAAATGGCAAACTTTTCTTTGATTCCCGCGCAATTTTACACTTGGGCGCTCTAGGCTTAAATTGACCTATTTGTTTTCGTTAATATTCAATGGATGACTCATTTCCTCACTTGATCTAGTGCAGCCAGCGTGATCGATGCTTGGATAGTCAGTGGTTTCCTTTCAAAATAAATGTATTGATACATCTTCCTAATTATCTTGAAATTTGATAAGGTTTTTCCTTTTATTTTTTTTCCATCTCTTTCGATTGTGGCTTCCTTAATTTTATTTTCTTCCTGTGAATAGTTTCAATATTGGACACGCAATTTCTCTTCTGACCCAATAAGTCATTGTTCCGTTCACCTACGGTTCAATTTCTCTTTCTTCTAACTTCATCCTTTTTTAAAACTTGTTTTATGTTTTATTATTATCATTCTTTCTTTCTTTCTTTTTCTCGTTGGTTATATATTTTTATTTTTTGTCTTTCTTATTTCCTCATCTTGCTTATTCTCTATTTATCTTATCAGTTTCTTTCTTTCTTTCATTCTTTCTTTTCCCTTCTTTTTTTCCTTCGTTTTGCCTTCTTTCTTTTTCCTTTCTTTTTCCTTCTTTATTTCTTTTCCCCTTCTTTCTTTGTGTTACTCTTTCTTTACTTCTCTGCTTCTTTCTTTCTTTCTTTCTGTCCTTCCTTCCTTCCTTTTCTCTTCTTTCTTTTTCCATTCTTTCGTTTTCCCTTCTTTCTTTTTCCCTTCTTTTTCCCTTCTTTCATCTCCCCCTTTTTCCCCTTCTTTCTTTTTTCTTTCTTTTTTATTCCTTCATTTCTTTTACCTTTCTTTCTTTCTTTCTGTCACTCTTTCTTTACTTCTCTCCTTCTTTCTTTTTCCCTTCTTTCTTTCTTTTTCTTTCCTTCTTTCTTTTCTTCTTTTTCTCTCATTTCTTTTTTCCTTCCTTCTTTTTTCCTTATTTTTCTTTCTTTTTCCCTCTATTTCTTTCCCCCTTCCTTCCTTCCTATTTTCTTTCTTTACTTCTTTTTTTTTGCTATCCTTTCTTTCATTCTTTTTTTCTTACTTTTCCCTTCTCATCTTTTATCTTCCCCCCATTACTTCCTTCCTTTCTTTCTATTTTCTTTCTTTACTTCTTTTTTTCTTTCCTCCGTTATCTCTTTCACTCCTTGGTTTGTTTTCAAACCTCACCATAAATGTAATAAATTTATTTTTTCTCAGTTTTTAAAAAAAATGTTATGTTTATCTATATAGTTCCAGTCTTTTTTCTGAAATTTACGTTTTATTGTTTTTTTCATGATTTTTTTAATATCTTTTTAATATTTTTTTAAAGTTTTATTTTTATTTCCTAATGAATTTTTAAATGTTTTATTAATTTAAAAAAAAAATGTTTTTTTATGGAATTTTATGTTTATCTATATTATTCCATTCTTTTTTAAATTTATTTCACTGTTTCTTCTTTTTTTCTTTTTACCCAATTTATTTCTATTTTCCCTAATTCCCCGCTTTTTTTCTCCAAACTAATAATCTATTTCTTCGTTCCTCTTCTTCATCTTGATGTTTTCGACTAATTACGTATATTCCTACGCTTCCAATTTCAGTCTCTACCACCACCACCCCTTCATCCTCCCTCTTCCTCTATCTCTCTTTCAAATTAAGATTCTTTTTGAGAAAACACATATTAGGGCCAATATGAATATTTCTAATAAAAGAGCAAAAAAATAGAAAAATAAACCTTGTTTATTCTCTGACAAAGATTTACTAAATCATTGTCGCGTCAGATAAACACTTTGAGGTCTTCCGTAAGCCTGGAACTGGAATCACAATGTCCCTCTACAAATTACAGACTGAGAAAATGAGTGAATCTTTATAAAATCGCTGACGGGACTATTTTCTTTTGCGCAGTTGAAAATGAATGTATTGCTAATGTATACAATAAATTGTAATTAGGTTGACGGTCTTCTGTTCCAAAAGAAAAAAGACGTCTCAACCGTACATACAGCTAATGACGTATCACACTAAAAGATCTTTTTTTTTCTTCCTTTATATAAAAAAGGATAAGCACAAATGGACATAATGGGTAATTCTGTAGCGGAAAGATCCTTAGGCAGAAAGATCATTTTGAAATTGAGATAAAGAAAGAAAAATGCATTTGAGAATATATGGGGAATCAAAAGAGAGATAGAATTACATACATTATATATATATATATATATTATATATATATATATAGATATATAGAGAGAGAGAGAGAGAGACAGACAGACAGACAGACAGAGACAGAGATACAGAGAGACAGAGGAATAGAGAGAGAAATTGGAGGCAAGTTTCTGTTGGTGGATCCTGAGGTGGAGAGATCATCTTGAAATTGAGATAAAGAAAGAAAATGCATTTGAGAATATATGTGGATTGAAAAGAGAGAATGAATTACACACATTATAATACATACATACATACATATATATATATATATATATATATATATATATATATATATATATACATATATATATATGTAAATATATATATATATAAGAGAGAGAGAGGGAGAGAGAGGGAGAGAGAGAGGTGGAGGCAAAGAAAGAGAGTGGATGGAAGTTTCTGTTGGTGGATCCTTAGGGCTGAGAGATCCTTTTGAAATTGAAATAAAGAAAGAAAATGGATATGGAATATATGGGTAATCAAAAGAGAAAAAGACTTTTATGCACACACACACACCACACACACGCACACACACACACACATACATATATATATATAGTAAGAGAGAGAGAGAGAGAGAGAGAGAGAGAGAGAGAGAGAGAGAGAGAAAGGGAAAGATAGAGAGGGGTTCACGTTATAAAAAAAAGGAATTGTTAATTTGAATAAAATTTTTCAGAGGAAAAAATAAATTGGATGATGTTAAGAGATTTTTCCAAGGAAATACAAAGAAGTACAATAATAAATGTGCCAATATTTATCCGTCTTTCGGGGCCTGTGTCCAGTGGATTCGGTCAATGGACCGGAAAGATATGAATATCAAGTGGATCCCAGGGGGATCATCCCCCAGGCAACACTTGCCCTCTTGATTTAAATGGGCAGGGGTGGATTTATTTCCCAGTGCTTGGGGTGTCTCAAAAGAGTAATGTCGAAGGGATTCACGCAATTTTTAAATGCTAGCTACGCATAAGCAATATTTTGTGCGTCATTCTCCACTACAAGAGTCCTTGTGTTCGACTGACGTGGTGGGACATCAGTAAATACATATTTTCCTTAGGAGAAATATTAAAATAATATTTGTATTATTCGGACTATTGTTCTCATCTTCATTGTTATATGTACAACGTTTCGGTCATTGTGCCCTCCGGCCTTCTTCGGGTATTTCTTGTCCGATTCCGGAACCTTCTCGGACTCGGGAACCTTCTTGTCGTAATCGTAAAATTAAAGTGTTTTTTCATGAGCTTCGGTTTGTACGTGGTTCTTTACTATAATGAACCTTTCTATTCAACTGATATGGTGGGATGTCAGTAAATACTTATTTTCCTTTGGAGAAATTAAAATAATATTTGTATTATTCGGACTATAGTCCTCATCTTTATTGCTATTTGTACAACGTTTCGGCCATTGTACCCTCCGGCCTTCTTCAGGTATTTCTTGTCCGATTCGGGAACCTTCTCGGACTCGGGAACCCTCTTGTCGTAATCAGGAACCTCCTTGTCGTAATCGTAATATCAAAGTGTTTTTTCATGAGCTTCGGTTTGTACGTGGTTCTTTACTATAATAAACCTTTCTGTTCAGCTGACATGGTGGGATGTCAGTAAATAATTATTTTCCTTTGGAGAAATATTAACGTGTTTTTTTTTTCGGAAGCTTACAATGGTTTTAATTCCTAGTAGTTCTTCTTTAGAGTGTTTGCCTTCTGTAATGATTTAAGAGCTCAATCAGATCTAATATATTATTCATAGTCTAGCGATATGTTATCTTGTCAAAACATTAGGAAAAGGGGAAAAGTATCTACGCTTGATTTGCCCACTTTAAAATAAAGGAAAGTGAGTAAATTTATTAATTACTCTGAAATAGATAATAAGTGTTTATGATCATCACACATCGGTGAAAGGGGACTTTTACTGATTCCTTGAAAACATCAGATCAAATCAGAATAACGCTCTTTTCAAAAGCTGTTGTTATCGAATGAGCTGCGCAAGCAGAGAGAATTGGATAAAAGGGGATCATTTGATTCAAATTTATAGATAGACAGACAGAGAGAGATAGAGAGAGAGAGAGAGGGAAGGAGAGAGAGATAGAGAGGGAGAGAGTGAGAGAGGAAGAGAGCGAGAGAAAGAGGGGTAGGGAATGCCGATGAAAAATGACATCTACTGATTCGTTTCTTGGGTATGAGGTTAAACAGCATATAATGGTGGGGTTCCAATTTTGGATCTGGGTTGTGTGGAGTATCCCTTCAATGCTATCCCTTGGATAGAAAAGGTGCCCTTTTGCATTCCTTTGGGCAATATTCGAGTCGGAACAGGGGGATACCTGCTGCATGGAAAACTCTCAGCCTTCCACACAATTTTACCTAAGATCCATACTAAAATCCATGCACGTAAGGCATATATATATATATATATATATATATATATATATATATATATATATTGCTCTGTATGTAATCTAAAAAGATTATTGTACATTGAGCTCTCTGTAGTGACTTAAAGATTCACTGTATTTGTACATACTGGAGCATACAATAATAATACAGCGTGTCTTAGAAATCACATATAGAATCATCCTTTACTACCAAGTTTTGGATACCTCATATATATATATATATATATATATATATATATATATATATATATATATATATATATATATATTCTGCATTCTACAGATATTAGTTTTCTGAGAAGTGGATAATTGTTATCGATTGGTTTACTTCCCTGACTTCCTCATATATCAAACTAATTTTCCTGATTGCATTTTTCTGTGGAGTCCGCGTATGCTTCTTTGGTGGTATATTTGATGAGTCTATTTTTTCTTTAAAAAAGCCTTGTAAAAGAGAGTTCATTCTCTCGGAATGTTGGATGAAATAAAAATGGAACTTAGCATATAACATCCAACTCAGTTTCCCATTTATTTCGGACTTTACCAATGCTTCATATTAAATCCAAAAATATATATTATAGACAAACACACACACACACCCCACACACACAAACACACACGCGCGCGCGCACACACACACACACACACACACACATATATATATATATATCCCAAAACCCGATAGAGCTCTCTAGGAGCGATTTTAATTGACTTTCACCGCTAGCATAAATCAATGATCGTTTGTTGTTTACAGATTTGATATCTGATATATTGTAATATATATATACATATGTTAAAACAGTTAAAACACCGCTACTTAATAGCAGTTGTTGATTACCGAGAGGTTAACACTGCTGGTCGGAAGTATTTGCTGTGTCTAGCCACAGTGATGAGACGCGAAACGTCGAAGCCGGGTGTCAGTGGATGACTTATATATAACATATACACACTGTCGGCTGAAAATAGCTAAAAGTTGTTTATATAACATAGCTATTACAATATATATAACATAGCTATAACAATATATATAACATCTTATTATAATGGAGATTGTGTGTTTTTCTGTCTGTAACCGAAACTATATCACTACTCAAGTCACAATTCCTTTAGTAATTGACGTCACATTCACCATGAATTTATCCTTATTTTAACCTCAATTATTAATAAAATTGTTTTACATTATTTATACTGTTAACCATATCTACATACTAATAACATGCAATTGTATTCATATATACAACAAAATAGCGGTTTACAGTGTGAACGGCAAGGCTAATTTGCATATTGATATTAAAAATGTAATTTTAATAAATATATGCTTAGTATTATTGATTTCTAACTGTTTGGTTTTATTTTAATGAATATAAGCAAACATCTCTTCAATGAATCTTAAATGAAATCCATTAACAAGAAAAGATAACTGTAATTTTATTCTTTACTTCCTCTTTTGACTAAATACTTAAATTAGAAAAAATAACAATGAAAGACAAGAGTGATGGAAGAGTAAATTTCAGTTGTTCTATTTTTCAATCATATCCCCTCTGTTTCAAATCTTTTTATCTGCATTCTTATTTAGTTTCATTAGCGTTTCTAATTTAATACGATATTTCATTACATCAAAACTTAAATACTTGCACCCGGAGGGTGCATATATTTGCTAGTATATATAACAAATAGCTAAAAGTTGTTTATATAACATATATATAGAGATATAATATATACATTGAAAATTGTACTCATCATATATATATATAATATATATATATATATATATATATATATATATCGTAGTAACGTTTAAAATCTTGAAAAAGTAAAGGAATATAAAAAATTTAATAATTCGGGATCCACAGGTCAAACATGTGTAAAACTGCTCATTAAAAAGAGTTAAATAAATAATTAAAACGAATAGTTGAACACTAGACCGACTCTAGTTTCACGCAGATAACGAATCTTCAGGGTAATTGTTGTTCCTCTATCCATGTACAATATAGAGGTGGACTGTTCCCATTTTGTGGTGGGTTTATTACTCACCCTTCTATACTCCCTATATAATACCTGAATTCAAAAGGCAGAGGTTGTGCTTATTTTAATGTCTGCACTTATTTATTAACTCTGACCATTACTTCCAGGCCAATTCTGATTCGGATTTGGTAGTATCCATCTCTATCTCAAACATATATGTCTGTAAATTGTTACTATTTGATAGAAATCCTTGATAACACATAATTATATGCAAACAAATTATTATTATTATTATTATTATTATTATTATTATTATTATTATTATAATCGAGTGGTTCACAGGAGGGTGAGTGACAGCAAGTCTCCTCAGGTCTCCAGGACTCCTCTGAGTGTTCTAGCCGATCTTAACAATGCTGTAATTTGGGTGGTCTCGATTATTCCTCTGATTTCCAATGCCCCCAAATTATTTTCCCTTTCTTTTGGGAACCGTTCCATAGGCACCAATTACAATTGTTCCACATTTTTCTCATTTCTCTGGCAAGGTCCAAGTATTTGTCTTTCTTTTCGATTTCTCTCGGTGGTCGGCTGGAACGGTAAAATCCACGAGATGACAGGTTCTCTTCTTCTTGTTAATCAATACTAGGTCTGGTCTCCTGACCGTGACTAAGTGACCCGACAGCATCCCAGAGAAGTTATTATTATTATTATTATTATTATTATTATTATTATTATTATTATTAAAATAGTTACTTGAAACCAGATAAATACAAAAAATATAAGACTTACTTTGATATAACCCACGAAGTGTTGACGTGCCATAAATCCAAGCACTGCTGGTTCATGAGACTTACAGTCAAATCCTGCTGAAACCAACGGTTACCTTCAGATTACCAAAGTTTAGCAACGATGAGACTATCCAGTTTTTAAATGAGTAACCACTTAGAAACAGCAGGGAGTGTAAGTAACCTACTTGATTGGATTTACGGCATGTCAACCCTTATTGGATTATTTTATGTCGAAGACATTTTATTCATTCTTAATGGTTTACAATTGTTTTTCAAACACATTTTTGTTAACTCATTTTTTCTATTTAATCCATAGATGGATCTCTAACAGGTACTACCACTCCAGATCAGAGTGGACCTAGGAGTAATGGGGATAAAGGGGTACTCCCTACTTCCCAGAGCACCAGAATTCACACTTCAGCATTAGATGCAGTTTAAGGTATTTACCTCGCATCCTACGTATGCGGGTATGACACAAGGTCGTTTAATGAAGGAGCACTTACGAACCGAAGCTCATGGATGACAGGTGCAAAAAAATTCGGAGATCCCATTGCCATTCTCCCTAAGACAGGCGCCTCAGGCATTGGGCAATAAACCCAGCACTGCCCATTAAATCAAGGGGATAGATGTTGCCTGGCGGGGGGGGGGGGGAGGTCCTCAGGGATAATTTCGTTAATTTCATTAAAAAAACACCACGAAGAGCGGGTTGTAGGAGTTATTTTCGTATTTGCCTGGGGAGTTGTCGGCCCGTTTAGTGTCGCTGGTCCCTCTAGGGGCCTTGTGTACTTAAGCGGCTGATTTGAACTTCTCTGCCTCTCGTTGCCTGCTTCTCGTTACGAGACCACATGGGTTAGACACGGTCTACCCCTTTCTCGGTGGCGCTTCGGCCCTTAACACTGGCCACTCACTGCTAGTAAGTCTCTACGATATATGACTATCCTTTAGTCATGTATCCGTAACTACGTTTTTATGTACATTTAGGTATCTCTTTGATACCTAAATATCTTGTATTTTACCATTCATGAATGTGTCATTATCTCTACTTTTGTATATGTATTTATATTACTTTTGTATGTATGTTTATGTACACTTTATCTAATTTATGTATCTCATATCCATGTGCTGTATACCTATTAAATGTTTTGTCTATCAACCTTTGTCGGAGTTTGTTTGCGTTCCAACGAGTTATGACTTTATCATAACCTTTGAATCTTACAGGGTTATTAGATGCAGTTTAACGTCATGCTCAAGACAACCTCCTGTATGTGTGCCACGCTAAACAGAAATAGGTATATAAAAAACTAATGAGATATATGCTGTATTTCATATCGTATATACATTTGACGATCCTTGTATATACCATTAAAATATCAATGGATGGAACTCTATTTAGTTTGTTAGGTTTTCTTCGGGGTTTTTTTTTTGCACACATTGTTTCATAAACATCAAGAAAATCTCTTATCTTTAAGCAGCGAAGGTTTTGTTTCTCTGAATCCGTTTGCATGGATTTATCTGAAGAATTATTCCTCTTATCAGCCGAATGTTCTTATTCCTTTGGAAAATCAGAAACACATTTTCATTCACAGAATTCCACCCCTAACAACGTTATATTTTCCTTATTGTATGTTTTGGTTCCCTTTTTTTCAGTTGATTGACCAGAAAGATCTTCAGCATGTGGTCGATAAAAGTGTTAGAAATACTAGCAAAAATATGCACCCGTCTGGTGCAAGTATTTCGGTTTTAATGTAATCAAATATCATATTAAATAAATAAGACTAAGAAAATTAAATAAGAGCCAATATAAAAACTTATTTTATTGATGTCTATATAAACCATTAACTATTATTATTACTTTAAACTTATTTGAAACAGAGTTGGTATATACGACGCGTGAGAATAGGTTTTAGTTTAGTTAGTCAGAATCGACCAGGCTTTCAAGGAGCGTGGACGTTGTTGTCAGCTCCCGGGGTCGATCTCAACTGCGGCGGAATCAGGGGCTGGGGAAATAAAGCTTTATTATGAAGAACACCAAGTCTTGTTATTAATTAAATATTAAAGACCATGAGTAACCCAGTAGAAAGAAGAAAACCAACCCTTAAAAGAAGCTCAACACATCAACCAGATAAGATGACCGAAGCAGAAGCAGTTAGCAAGTAGAAGTTATGAAGTAAGACTACATATCATACCTATCATCAGATCATTTATCTTTATCTCTCTCCTCCATTATATACCCGGTGTTTTATAAGGGCTATATAACACGACCAATTGGTGAAAAGACAATATGACTATTCAACAAAAGGATAGAAAGTATGGAAAATGTAAAGTACTAAAAATGTAATATATTGCATGATCAACAAACTGACAGCCGGAAGACCAGGTGCAAATGACTCAAGCGTAGGCACAGGAAATACGTGGGTGCCAATATGGGCCTGCAAACAAAGAGTATATTGCATCGAACTGATTGAACCTGACCTTCTACTGCTGGAAGGCAGTAGTAGTGATAATGCATTGGTACACAAAATGTGTGGGTTTCTCCCAAGGCCAATAAAAACACGCTGCGAGGGTAACGAGGTGTATCTACAGGAAAACTGTGTAGGTGTCACAATCGAAGAGGAGTGGCCATGTTGGAGTTTGGAATATAAAGTCTTAGAACTTTGAGTTGAGAGATCGCTTGCTGTCAGAACTCCCGAAGGTTTCTGTGTATGTGTATTCTCTATCGACGACTCACAGTCTAAACACTTCGAAGAATAAAAAGGAATATTATACTTACATATATATATATATATATTATATATATATATATATATATATATATTATATATATATATAAAGATAATCTACTGAGTCAGACGAACCTACTACTATTAGTTTCGCATAAATATATATATGTGTGTGTGTGTGTGTACGTGTGTGTGTGTGTGTGTGTGCGTGTGCGTGTTTATGTGTGCGTGTTCCGTGTTCTTTGTGGGGTCCAGTGATAGTATATAACAAATGGTTCTTCTATTCTCTTCTGTTACGGTATTCGCACTGGGTTGCGTGAGCCGGCTCCAACTAACAAATTCACGTTTGATGAATTCATGGAGTCACAAGGGAAAATGAAATTCACAAGTGATCCCCGAACCCCGCATGCATATCCCGGTCTATGGAAGGGAGATTCCCTTGTTTGCACCAGATCTTCCACAGACTCAGTGACAAGTACGCCAAAAGCCGTAGATTCCTGATCATGATGGAGCTGCCTTTTGGATTTTCAACTTTTGGCCAGGTTGTGGTCCTAATTCTACTGGGTGCCAGCCCTGTGCCCCTTGGATGACCATGGTCCTGACACTATCACGTTTACTCTGTTCTACCGCGATGAAGTGGGGTTTGATTATAGAAATAATGTACTAGATAGCCGTTGAGGCTATCTAGAGCATTATTTCCATTATTTCTGTCTGAAGTCCTGTGTAAAACAGACAATAGAGACCTTAAATCCATCAAATCTGGTAACTGATCGGCATCTGAGAATTGATGTGGCCAGAGAAAAAGATATGATGACAGAGAAGCATATCCAAACTAAAGGGAAAGAACAGGTTGCAGATTGCCTGACAAAGGTAGGAGCTTCGTCGGAAAGCTTAAGAGACTTGTTGGATGAATATACATTTTAAATATCATTTATTTTAAATAGAACTGCAGATTTCACAAAGAGAGAGTAGCAATGTTGAAGTTTGAGTTATCTAACTTGTAATGACTAATACCGAGTTATGTCCCTTGACTTAATATATTGTTTACTCTCGGTGAATGAATAAACATGGCGGTTTATTCTAATGTTGTTGTTATGTGTTTTCTATGAGACATGGATTCCTAAGTAAACACATGTAACCACCCGAACGTGAGGACAGGTTTGTTAGAGAATTAGAGTTTACTCCGCGACTTTAGAGGTCTTTTCTTTCGGTCCGAAGGGTGTCTAGCCACTTTCCTCCCAGACAAAAATCTGTAAGGTTAACGGTTTAGTAGCCGATGATGATCCGATAGGGTAAGATGAGGCGTTCTTACCACTTAACACTTCTGCTTGCTACTGTTGCTAATTCTTCGGTCACAATATTCTTCACGGGGCTGATTCTGTGGGGCTGTTTCTCCGGGTTGATTCTACTTCTTGTTGGGCTGGGCATCTCTTGTTTTTTTGGGGTTTTTTTACAAATTAACGAGACAGCTGTTTTTCTTTCAAGCCTTTATTAACGACCCCAGCCCACAAAGATTCAACCATGCGGTGAGTGTGACTCTGAGAGACATTCTCTCTCATCAAGTGACTGGTCGCAACTAACAAAATTGTCGCACACCTCTAATGATGCGCTTCCGGAATATCAAGCGGAATATCAATAACCGTCGAGGTAATTTTCCACTGAACCCCCGTTATTTTGAATCTAATTAATTCTGATTTAGAAAGTACGTACACAAGTCATAAGCTTCCTATGAATTGTGTAATGGAGCTACGTGAAAGAGAATGGTGATTTTGTTAAATAAAATCAACTCGAATATTTGTGGAAAAATTATTGATTCTGATACCATATTCTTGAAAAAAAAACTTGTTTTTCATGGTTGCAGATATTGTTTATAAATTCTTCATCGCATTTTACCATGTTTCTTTTTCTGTTTAGACACCTCTTTACATTGTGAGATTATCCTTCATATATTTTTAAGGTGTGTCAAAAAGATTTTTGTACTTTTTGCCATACTTTGTACACTGAAAAAATTAACGTTCCTTTCATTGCACATTTCTATCTTGATAGATACAGCTACAAACTCTGCACTTTTATGACACACATTATATTCTGAAAAAATTAATGTTCCATTCATTGTTCATTCCTATCTTTGTAAATACAGCTTCAATCTCGATACTTTTATGACACACCTTGTATTCTGAAAAAATAACGTTTCATTCATTGTTCATTCCTATCTTTGTAAATACAGCTTCAATCTCGATACTTTTATGACACACCTTGTATTCTGAAAAAAAAAAGTTCCATTCATTGTTCATTTCTATCACGGTGAATATAACTTCAATATCGGCACTTTTATGACACACCTTGAATTTTGAAAAAAAATTAACGTTCCATTCATTGTTCATTCCTATCTTTGTAAATACAGCTTCAATCTCAATACTTTTATGACACATCTTGAATTCTGAAGAAAAAACAAAACATTAACGTTCCATTGTTTGATCAATTCGATCTTGGTAAATATAGCTTCAACTTCGATACTTTTATGTCCCATCTTGTATTCTGAAAAAAAAAAGTTCCATTTATTGTTCATTCCTATCTTGGTAAATACAGCTTCAATCTCGATACTTTTACGACCCATCTTGTATTCTGAAAAAAAAAAGTTCCATTTTTTGTTCATTTTCTATCACGGTAAATACAACTTCAATATCGGCACTTTTATGACACACCTTGAATTTTGAAAAAAAATTAACGTTCCATTCAATGTTCATTTTTATCTTGTTAAATACAGCTTCAATCTCTATACTTTTATGACATGCCTTGTAAACAACCATCATATAAAAACGTGGGAATAGATAGAAAGCCTCATGAAAGCAAGGCCTATGATAATCCATTTTTATATTCTTAACAAGATTTTTACGATAAAAATATTTCATAACTTTTAGAGTCACCGAGGTATTGAACACTCTTTCTATCTTTGCTAGGAAGAAAAAACCATGGATTATTCTTAAAAGGAATGTAATCTGCATGTTTTTGGCTTATTCTGCAAAGCAAACCTTACATTCACTTGAATGGAAAATACAATGCCAAAAAAAAAAAAACAACAACAAAAAAACAATAACAAAAAAAAAAAGAAAAAAAAAAGCTCAAACTATCTAGTAATTACTGGAAAATTCTAAATTAAACGTACCATAGTTTTCCTGACACAGTAGTGATAGAACCATAATACTACGCTAGGCGCCCGATCGTTAATAAGGAAAATACATTTATGTGTGTCCTATACAATATTTCAAAATAATAATACTGAAAGTTTTGCGTCACGATCCGGTCAATAAATATAATTTTTAAGAGATATAACAATTAAATGTTAGCTATCGTGTACTTGCTTTAATTTATTCAATAATCAGAATCTATATGCAAATACTGGTGTTCCTAAAAAGTACGATAACAATCTTATTTCTAATGAGTGTCGTCACCTTAGCTAAATAATGAACCATTCCTTTTTCTTATAAAGAAAGAAAGGGAATAAAAAGGACATACTACACATAACAATATAATAAAAAAGAAAGAAAGCAAGAGTATAAGATAGAGAGAAGAGGTGAGAACATGGAAGCGATAATGATGACCCCTTTCAATGGAACATAATGAAAAGATGAAAAGAAGGAATTAAAAAAAGACTGAGATGGTAGGTGTGGCGCTCCATCTCAGACGCTAAGATAATCTCCTTGGTCTAGCGCTAGTGAAAAGAGGATAGACTCCCTCGCTTCATGGCTGATACCGACATTAGGCCGCCCCGACGACTTTACTTACTTTACATATTGAAGGATTTGTGCAATAGCTCTTAAGTAAACATATCAAACGTTGTAATAATTAGATTGTCTTACTGTGGTATATCTACAGGTCTTGCTAGTTTAATTCATTAGCCGTAACATTTTTTGGCAAACACATTCTGTCTGTCTGTCTGTCTGTCTACTTCTTCTTTTACTTCTTCTAGGTACTCTATATATCTAACTTCCTCTATTCCAACCTATACTTATTATGGTCTTCCATCCTACATCTTATTTCTTCTTCGTACTCATATTTCTGTTAAATATTTTCCTCTGTCTTTTTCATACATCCCCCCTCCTCCCTTCCTCCCCCTCCTCTTTCTTTTTCTTCTTCTCTTTTCACTTTTGACCAACGTATTCACATAAATCTGATCTCACATTTTCTCTGCCGACTACATCCACCTTTAAACAGCGACAACACCATCACTCGCTTCTCACATTCACCACCACAC
>CM042152.1:48612712-48627712 GCA_023376005.1 Doryteuthis pealeii
ACATACTGCTGAGGAAGCAAGGGTGAACTCATAACTGGCGTTTTCCTATGGAAACCATCACATCGGCTTAACTTCAGTGATTTAGCGTGTTGGTTAGTTATACGTCATAGCAACCATTTTTAGGTCATTTAATACCGAATCAAGTCAATCTGATATTCGGTTTGTTACATTATTGTTGTTGCTTAAATGTTCACCCATTTAAGTAATGAACAGGGTCATGGTTGCTTAACTTCAGTAATCTTTGTGAGAATCAGTCCTTTCAACGTGACTTGACCGCAATATTAAACAAAGTAGGTTTTTCAGTTGCTTTGCTTTACGGCATATCAACTCTTTTTGGGTTATTTAATGCCAAATACAGTCAATTTGATATTCGGTTTATTACAGTAAATACTATAGCTTAAATGGTCACCCATCAAAGTATCTGAACAGACTCAATCGCGGCTTTGACTTCAGTGATTTAAGTGTGGTTGTTTGGTTTTACGCCATAACAAACACTTTTTGGGTCCCTTAATTTTAATCCGTCAATTTTGATATTCGGTTTGTTACAGTAACTGTTGTTGCTTAAATGGTCACCCATTTATGTATCAAACAGGCTCATCGCTGCTTAACTTCGGTGATCTAGTGTGTTGTTTTGTTTTACGGCATATCAATCCTTTTGGGCTCATTTAATGCCGAATAAAGTCAATTTGATATTCGATTTCTTACGGTACCTGTGGTTGCTTAAATGATCACCCATTTAAATATTGAACAGGCTCATCGCTGCTTAACCTTGATGATCTAGTGTATTGTTTAGTTTTACGGCATATCAATCCTTTTTGAGTCATTTCATGCCGAATCAAGTCAATTTGATATCCGGCTTCTTACAGTACCTGTTGTTGCTTAAATGGTCACCCATTAAAGTATTTAAATGGATCATGGTTACTTAACTTTGGTGTTCTGGCGGGAACCAATACTTTTAGCTTGACTTGGCCGTAAGCCTTGCCCACTGGGATCAAATGGCAAACTTTTCTTTGATTTCCTGCGCAATTTTACACTTGGGCGCCCTAGGGCTTAAATTGACTAATTTGTTTTTCGTTAATATTCAATGGATGACTCATTTCCTCACTTGATCTAAGTGCAGCCAGCGTGATCGATGCTTGGATAGTCAGTGGTTTCCTTTCAAAATAAATGTATTGATACATCTTCCTAATTATCTTGAATTTGATAAGGTTTTCCTTTTATTTTTGTCCATCTCCTTTCGATTGTGGCTTTCTTAATTTTATTTTCTTCTGTGAATAGTTTCAATATTGGACGCGCAATTTCTCTTCTGACCCAATAATGTCATTGTTCCGTTCACCTACGGTTCAATTTCTCTTTCTTCTAACCTCATCCTTTTTTAAACTTGTTTTTATGTTTTATTATTATCATTCTTTCTTTCTTTCTTTCTTTCTTTCTTTCTTTCTTTTTCTCGTTGGTTTATATATTTTTATTTTTTGTCTTTCTTATTTTCCTCCTCTGCTTATTCTCTATTTATCTTATCAGTTTCTTTCTTTCTTTCATTCTTTCATTTCCTTCTTTTTTTCTTCGTCTTGCCTTCTTTCTTTTTTCCTTTCTTTTTCCTTCTTTTTTCCTTCGTCTTGCCTTCTTTCTTTTTCCTTTCTTTTCCTTCTTTTTTCCTTCGTCTTGCCTTCTTCTTTTTTCCTTCTTTATTTCTTTGTGTTACTCTTTTTATTTCTCTCCTTCTTTCTTTTCCCTTCTTTCTTTCTTTTTCTTTCTTTCTTTCTTTCTTTCCTTCCTTCCTTCTGTTTCCTTTCCTTTCCCTCTTTGTTTCTTTCCTTCCTTCCTTTTTCTTTTTTCTTTTTTTTTCCTTCTTCTTTTTCCCTTCTTTTTCATTTCTTTATTTCTTTTCCCTTTCTTTCTTTTTGTCACACTTTCTTTACTTCTCTCCTTCTTTCTTTTCCCTTCTTTCTTTATTTATTTATTTCCTTCCTTCCTTCCTTCCTTCCTTCCTTCCTTCCTTCCTTTTCCCTTCTTTGTTTCTGCCTTTCCTTCCTTCCTTCCTTCCTTCCTTTTCACTTCTTTCTTTTTCCCTTCTTTCTTTTTCCCTTCTTTTTCCCTTCTTTTCTCTTCTTTCATTTCCCCTTTTTTCCCTTCTTTTTTATTTCTTTTTCCTTTCTTTCTGATACTCTTTCTTTACTTCTCTCTTTCTTTTTCCCTTCTTTTCTTTCTTTCTTTTTCTTTTCCTTTTTCTTTCCTTTTTTTTCTCTCATTTCTTTTTTCCTTCCTTCTTTTTTCATTATTTTTCTTTCTTATCCCCTCTCTTTCTTTCCCCTTCCTTCCTTCCTTCCTTCTTCCTATTTCTTTCTTTACTGTTCTTCTTTGCTATCCTTCTTTCTTTCTTTTTTTTTACTTTTACCTTCTTTTCTTTTATCTTCCCCCCATTACTTCCTTCCTTTCTTTCTATTTTCTTTCTTTACTTCTTTTTTTCTTTCCTCCGTTATCTCTTTCACTCCTGGGTTTGTTTTCAAACATCACCATAAATGTAATAAATTTATTTTTTCTCATATTTTTTTATGTTTATCTACATAGTTCCAGTCTTTTTATGAAATTTACGCTTTTTGTTTTTGCTTTTTATGTTTTTAAAAAAAATTTTTTTTTTTTTTTCATTATTGTTTTTAATTATCTTTTTAAAATTTTTTTAAAAGTTTTTATTTTTTTTCCTAATGAATTTTTAAAATGATTTAAAAAAATATTTTCTAATGTTTTATTAAATTTAAAAAAATATGTTTTTTTATGGAATTTTATGTTTATCTATATTATTCCATTCTTTTTAAATTTCTTTCACTTTTTTCTTTCTTTTTCTTTTTACCCAAATTTATTTCTATTTTCCCTAATTCCCCGCCTTTTTCACCATAACTAATAATCTATTTCTTCTTCCTCTTCTTCATATCTTGATGTTTTCGACTAATTACGTATATTCCTACGCTTCCAATTTCAGTTCTACCACCACCACCCTTCATCCTCCCTCTTCCTCTACTCTCCTTCAAATTAAGATTCTTTTGGAGAAAACACATATAGGGCCAATATGAATATTTCTAATAAAAGAGCAAAAAAATAGAAAAATAAACCTTGTTTTATTCTCTGACCAAAAGATTTACTAAAATCATTGTCGCGTCAGATAAACACTTTGAGGTCTTCCGTAAGCCTGGAACTGGAATCACAATGTTCCCTCTAACAAATTACAGACTGAGAAAATGAGTGAATCTTTATAAAATCGCTGACGGGACTATTTTCTTTTTGCGCAGTTGAAAATGAATGTATTGCTAATGTATACAATAAATTGTAATTGGTTGACGGTCTTCTGTTCCAAAAGAAAAAAGACGTCCTCAACCGTACATACAGCTAATGACGTATCACACTAAAAGATCTTTTTTTTTCTTCCTTTATATAAAAAAGGATAAGCACAAATGGACATAATGGGTAATTCTGTAGCGGAAAGATCCTTAGGCAGAAAGATCATTTTTGAAATTGAGATAAAGAAAGAAAAATGCATTTGAGAATATATGGGGAATCAAAAGAAGAGATAGAATTACATACATTATATTATATATAATATATATATATATATATATATATAGAGAGAGAGAGAGAGGAGAGAAAGAGAGACAGAGAGAGAGAAGAGAGAGAGAAGAGAGAGAAGAGAGAAATTGGAGAGCAAGTTTCTGTTGGTGGATCCTGAGGTGGAGAGATCATCTTGAAATTGAGATAAAGAAAGAAAATGCATTTGAGAATATATGTGGATTGAAAAGAGAGAATGAATTACACACATTATATACATACATACATACATACATGTATATATATTCATATATATATATATATGTAAATATATTATATATATATATATTTAGTTGGAGAGAGAGAGAGAGAGAGAGGAGCGAGAGAGGGAGAGAAGAGGGGAGGGAGAGAGGTGGAGGTAAAGAAAGAGGTGGATGGAAGTTTCTGTTGGTGAATCCTTAGGGGGCTGAGATATCCTTTTGAAATTGAAATAAAAGAAAGAAAATGGATATGGGAAATATGGGTAATCAAAAGAGAAAAGACTTTTTATGCACACACACATACACATACCATATATATAGTAAGAGAGACAACAGAGAGAGAGAGAGAGAGAGAGAGAGAGAGAGAGAGAGAGAGAGAGAAGAGAGAGAGAAGGGAAAGATAGAGAGGGGTCACGTTATAAAAAAAAGGAATTGTTAATTTGAATCAAATTTGTCAGAAGAAAAAATAAATTGGATGATGTTAAGAGATTTTTCCAAGGAAATACAAAGAAGTACAATAATAAATGTGCCAATATTTATCCGTCTTTCGGGGCCTGTGTCCAGTGGATTCGGTCATTAGACCGGAAAGATATGAATATCAAGTGGATCACAGGGGGATCATCCCCCAGGCAACACTTTCCCTCTTGATTTAAATGGGCAGGGGTGGATTTATTTCCCAGTGCTTGGGGTGTCTCAAAAGAGTAATGTCGAAGGGATTCACGCAATTGTTAAATGCTAGTTACGCATAAGCAATATTTTGTGCGTCATTCTCCACTACAATGGTCCTTGTGTTCGACTGACATGGTAGGACGTCAGTAAATATTTATTTTCCTTTGGAGAAATATTAAAATAATATTTGTATTATTCGGACTATTGTTCTCATCTTCATTGTTATATGTACAACGTTTCGATCACTGTACCCTCCGGCCTTCTTTAGTTATTTCTTATCGGATTCGGGAACCTTCCCGGACTCGGGAACCTTCTTGTGGTAATCGTAATAATGAAGTGTTTTCCATGAGCTTCGGTTTGTACGTGGTTCTCTACTATAATGAACCTTTCTATTCAACTGACATGTTGGGATGTCAGTATATACTTATTTTCCTTTGGAGAAATATTAAATTATTATTTGTATTATTCGGACTATAGTCCTCATCTTTATTGCTATTTGTACAACGTTTCGGCCATTGTACCCTCCGGCCTTCTTCAGGTATTTCTTCTTGTCCGATTCGGGAACCTTCTCCGACTCGGGAACCCTCTTGTCGTAATCGGGAACCTTCTTGTCGTAATCGTAATATCAAATTGTTTTTTCATGAGCTTCGGTTTGTACGTGGTTCTTTACTATAATAAACCTTTCTGTTCAGCTGACATGGTGGGATGTCAGTAAATACTTATTTTCTTTTGGAGAAATATTAAAGTATTATTTGTATTATTCGGACTATTGTCCTCATCTTCATTGTTATCTGACATGGTGGGATGTCAGTAAATAATTATTTTCCTTTGGAGAAATATTAACGTGTTTTTTTTCGGAAGCTTACAATGGTTTCAATTCCTAGTAGTTCTTCTTTAGAGTGTTTGCCTTCTGTAATGATTTAAGAGCTAAATCAGATATAATATATTATTCATAGTCTAGCGATATGTTATCTTGTCAAAACATTAGGAAAAGGGGAAAAGTATCTACGCTTGATTTGCCCACTTTAAAATAAAGGAAAGTGAGTAGATTTATTAATTACTCTGAAATAGATAATAAGTGTTTATGATCATCACACATCGGTGAAAGGGGACTTTTACTGATTCCTTGAAAACATCAGATCAAACCAGAATAACGCTTTTTTAAAAAGCTGTTGTTATCGAACGAGCTGCGCAAGCAGAGGGAATTGGATAAAAGGGGATCATTTGATTCAAATTTATAGATAGACAAACAGAGAGAGATAGAGGGAGAGAGAGTGAGAGAGGGAAGGAGAGAGAGATAGAGAGGGAGAGAGCCAGAGAGGAAGAGAGCGAGAGAGAAAGACGGGTAGGGAATGCCGATGAAAAATGACATCTACTGATTCGTTTCTTGGGTATGAGGTTAAACTGCATATAATGGTGAGGTTCCAATTTTGGATCTGGGTTGTGTGGAGTACCCCTTCAATGCTATCCCTTGGATAGAAAAGGTGCCCTTTTGCATTCCTTTGGACAATATTCGAGTCCGAACAGGGGGATACATGCTGCATGGAAAACTCTCCGCCTTCCACACAATCTTACCTAAGATCCATACTAAAATCCATGCACGTAAGGCATATATATATATATATATATATATATATATATATATATATATATATATATATATATATATATATATAATATACCAAGCGAGTTGGTAGATCCTTGCGGAGAGAAAAAACCCGGCAGAGAGTTTGATTGGTAAAAATATACTACCAAACATCAACCAGGAAGAAAAAATCTTTGAAAAAAAGAAAAGACCAAGGATATTCGTACCAACAAAAATAATCTATTAGTATAGTATTTGGCCAAAAGAAACACAATTTATATGTATATATATGTATATAAGATATATATATATATATATATATATATATATTCATATAACCGCTAGGAGAAGCTAATCTGTAAAAAGTGCTCGATACCTAAGTAGAGCCAAGTAATAAAGATTAATCTACTGAGTCAGACGAAACCTACTATTAGTTTCGCATAAAGCTCTTCAGGGCTAAAGTCAGATTTTAGCCTGAAGAGCTTTATGCGAAACTAATAGTAGGTTCGTCTGACTCAGTAGATTATCTTATTATATATATATATATATTATATATATATATATATATATATATATTTGTTCTGTATATAAATCTAAAAGAATTATTGTACATTGAGCTCTCTGTAGTGACTTAAAGATTCACTGTATTTGTACACACTGGAGCATACAATAATAATACAGCGTGTCTTAGAAATCACATATAGAATCATCCTTTACTACCAAGTTTTGGATACATCAATCTATATCATATATATATATATATATATATATATATATATATATAATATATTCTGATTCTACAGATATTAGTTTTCTGAGAAGTGGATAATTATATCGATTGGTTTACTACCCTGACTTCCTCATATATCAAACTAATTTTCCTGATTGCATTTTTCTGTGGAGTCCGCGTATGCTTCTTTGGTGTATATTTGATGAGTCTAATTTTTCTTTAAAAAAGCCTTGTAAAAGAGAGTTCATTCTCTCGAAAATGTTGGATGAAATAAAAATGGAACTTAGCATATAACATCCAACTCAGTTTCCCATTTATTTCCGGACTTTACCAATGCTTCATATTAAATCCAAAAATATATATTATAGACAAACACACACACACACCACACACACACAAACACACAACAACATACACACACGCGCGCGCACACACACACACACACACACACACACACACACACACACATATATATATAATATATATATATATATATCCCCAAAACCCGATAGAGCTCTCTAGGAGCGATTTTAATTGACTTTCACCGCTAGCATAAATCAATGATCGTTTGTTGTTTACAGATTTGATATCTGATATATTGTAATATATATATACATATGTTAAAACAGTTAAAACACCGCTACTTAATAGCAGTTGTTGATTACCGAGAGGTTAACACTGCTGGTCGGAAGTATTTGCTGTGTCTAGCCACAGTGATGAGACGCGAAACGTCGAAGCCGGGTGTCAGTGGATGACTTATATATAACATATACACACTGTCGGCTGAAAATAGCTAAAAGTTGTTTATATAACATAGCTATAACAATATATATAACATATATATAACAATATATATAACATATATATAACAAATAGCTAAAAGTTGTTTATATAACATATATATAGAGATATAATATATACATTGAAAATTGTACTCATCATATATATATATATATATATATATATATATATATATATATCGTAGTAACGTTTAAAATCTAGAAAAAGTAAATGAATATAAAAAATTTAATAATTCGGGATCCACAGGTCAAACATGTGTAAAAGTGCTCAATAAAAAGAGTTAAATAAATAATTAAAACGAATAGTTGAACACTAGACCGACTCGAGTTTCACGCAGATAACGAATCTTCAAGGTAATTGTTGTTCCTCTATCGATGTACAATATAGAGGTGGACTGTTCCCATTTTGTGGTGGGTGTATTACCCACCCTTATATACTCCCTATGTAATACCTGAATTCACAAGGCAGAGGTTGTGCTTATTTTTATGTCTGTACTTATTTATTAACTCTGATCATTACATCCAGGCCAATTCTGATTCGGATTTGGTAGTATCCATCTCTATCTCAAACATATATTTCTGTAAATTGTTACTATTTGATAGAAATCCTTGATAACACATAATCATATGCAAACAAATTATTATTATTATTATTATTATTATTATTATTATTATTATTATCGAGTGGTTCACAGGAGGCTGTGTGACAGCAAGTCTCCCCAGGTCTCCAGGACTCCTCTGAGTGTTCTAGCCGATCTTAACAATGCTGTAATTTGGGTGGTCTCGATTATTCCTCTGATTTCCAATTCCCCCAAATTATTTTCCCTTTCTTTTGGGTACCGTTCCATAGGCACCAATTACAGTTGTTCCACATTTTTCTCATTTCTCTGGCAAGGTCCAAGTATTTGTCTTTCTTTTCGATTTCTCTCGGTGGTCGGCTGAGACGGTAAAATCCACGAGATGACAGGTTCTCTTCTTCTTGTTAATCAATACTAGGTCTGGTCTCCTGACCGTGACTAAGTGACCCGACAGCATCCCAGAGAAGTTATTATTATTATTATTATTATTATTATTATTATTATTATTATTAAAATAGTAAAAGACTTACTTTGATATAACCCACGAAGTGTTGACGTGCCATAAATCCAAGCACTGCTGGTTCATGAGACTTACAGTCAAATCCTGCTGAAATCAACGGCTACCTTCAGATTACCAAAGTTAAGCAACGATGAGACTATCCAGTTTTTAAATGAGTAACCACTTAGAAACAGCAGGGACTGTAAGTAACCTACTTGGTTGGATTTACGGCATGTCAACCCTTATTGGATTATTTTATGTCGAAGACATTTTATTCATTCTTAATGGTTTACAATTGTTTTTCAAACACATTTTTTCTATTTAATCCATAGATGGATCTCTAACAGGTACTACCACTCCGGGTCAGAGTGGACCTAGGAGTAATGGGGATAAAGGGATACGCCCTACTTCCCAGAGACACCAGAATTCACACTTTAACATTAGATGCAGTTTAAGGTATTTACCTCGCATCCCACGTATGCGGTATGACACAAGGTCGTTTAATGAAGGAGCACCCACGAACCGAAGCTCATGGGATGGCAGGTGCAAAAAATTCGGAGATCCCATTGCCATTCTCACTTAAGACAGGCGCCTCAGGCATTGGGCAATAAACCCAGCACTGCCCCATTAAATCAAGGGGATAGATGTTGCCTGGCGGGAGGGGGGGGGTGTCCTCAGGGATAATTTCGTTATTTTCATTAAAAAAACACCACGAAGAGCGGGTTGTAGGAGTTATTTTCGTATTTGCCTGGGGAGTTGTCTGCCCGTTTAGTGTCGCTGGTCCCGTTAGGGGCCTTGTGTACTTAAGCGGCTGATTTGAACTTCTCTGCCTCTCTTTGCCTGCTTCTCGTTACGAGACCACATGGGTTAGACACGGTCTACACCTTTCTCGGTGGCGCTTCGGCCCTTAACACTGGCCACTCACTGCTAGTAAGTCTCTACGATATATGACTATCCTTTAGTCATGTATCCGTAACTACGTTTTTATGTACATTTAGGTGTCTCTTTGATACCTAAATATCTTGTATTTTACCATTCATGAATGTGTCATTATCTCTACTTTTGTATGTATGTTTATGTACACTTTATCTAATTTATGTATCTCGTCATATCCATGTGCTGTATACCTATTAAATGTTTTGTCTATCAACCTTTGTCGGAGTTTGTTTGCGTTCCAACGAGTTATGACTTTATCATAGCCTTTGAATCTTACAGGGTTATTAGATGCAGTTTAACGTCATGCTCAAGACAACCTCCTGTATGTGTGCCACGCTAAACAGAAATAGGTATATAAAAACTAATGAGATATGCTGTATTTCATATCGTAAATACATTTGACGATCATTATATATACCATTAAAATATCAATGGATGGAACTCTATTTATTTTGTTATGTTTTCTTCGGGGTTTTATTTTCTTTTGCACACATTGTTTCATAAACATCAAGAAAATCTCTTATCTTTAAGCAGCGAAGGTTTTGTTTCTCTGAATCCGTTTGCAGGGATTTATCTGAAGAAGTATTCCTCTTATCAGCCGAATGTTCTTATTCTTTTGGAAAATCAGAAACACATTTTCATTCACAGAATTCCACCCCTAACAACGTTATATTTTCCTTATTGTATGTGTTGCTGCCTTTTTTTCAGTTGATTGACCAGAAAGATCTTCAGGATGTGGTCGATAAAAGTGTTAGAAGTACTAGCAAAAATATGCACCCGTCTGGTGCAAGTATTTCGGTTTTAATGTAATTAAATATCATATTAAATCAATAAGACTAAAAAAATTAAATAAGAACCGATATAAAAAAAGATTACACTTATTTTATTGATGTCTATATAAACCATTAACTATTATTATTATTACTTTAAACCTATTTGAAATAGAGGGGATATATACGACGCGTGAGAATAGGTTTTAGTTTAGTTAGTCAGAATCGACCAGGCTTTCAAGGAGCGTGGACGTTGTTGTCAGCTCCCGGGGTCGATCTCAACTGCGGCGGAATCAGGGGCTGGGGAAATAAAGCTTTATTATGAAGAACACCAAGTTGTTATTAATTAAATAGTAAAGACCATGAGTAACCCAGTAGAAAGAAGAAAACCAACCCTTAAAAGAAGCCCAACAGATCAACCAGATAAGATGGCCGAAGCAGAAGCAGTTAGCAAGTAGAAGTTATGAAGTAAGACTACATATCATACCTATCATCAAATCATTTATCTTCATCTCTCTCCTCCATTATATACCCGATGTTTTATAAGGGTTATATAACACGACCAATTGGTGAAAAGATAATATGACTATTCAACAAATGGATAAAAGTATGGAAAATGTAAAGTACTAAAAATGTAATATATTGCATGATCAACAAACTGACAGCCGGAAGACCAGGTGCAAATGACTCAAGCGTCGGCACAGGAAATACGTGGGTGCCAACATGGGCCTGCAAACAAAGAGGATATTGCATCGAACTGATTGAACCTGACCTTCTACTGCTGGAAGGCAGTTGTAGTGATAATGCGTTGGTACACAAAATGTGTGGGTTTCTCCCAAGGCCAATAAAAACACGCCGCGAGGGCAACGAGGTGTATCTACAGGAAAACTGTGTAGGTGTCACAATCGAAGAGGAGTGGCCATGTTGGAGTTTGGAATATAAAGTCTTAGAACTTTGAGTTGAGAGATCGCTCGCTGTCAGAACTCCCGAAGGTTTCTGTGTATGTGTATTCTCTATCGACGACTCACAGTCTAAACACTTCGAAGAATAAACAGATAATATTATACTTACATATATATATATATATTAATATATATTATATATATATATATATAGTGTGTGTGTGTGCGCGTGTGTGTGCGTGTGTGTGTGTGTGTGCGTGTTCCGTGTTCTTTGTCGGGTCTAGTGACAGTATGTAACAAATGGTTCTTCTATTCTCTTCTGTTACGGCATTCGCACTGGGTTGGTTGAGCCGGCTCCAACTAGCGAATTCACGTTTGATGAATTCATGAAGGAGCCACTAGGGAAAATGAAATTCACAAGTCATCCCCGAACCTCACATGCATATCCCAGTCAAGGGAAGGGAGATTCCCTTGTTTGCCCCAGATCTTCCACAGACGCAGTGACAAGTACGGCAAAAGCCGTTGATTCCTGATGATGATGGAGCTGCCTTTTGGATTTTCAACTTTTGGCCAGGTTGTGGCCCTAATTCTACTGGGTGCCAGCCCTGTGTCCCTTGGATGACCATGGTCCTGACACTATCACGTTTACTCTATTCTACCGCAATGAAGAGGGGTTTGATTATAGAAATAATGTACTAGATAGCCGTTGAGGCTACCTAGAGCATTATTTCCATTGTTTCTGTCTGAAGTCCTGTGTAAAACAGACAATAGAGACCTTAAATCCATCAAATCTGGTAACTGATCGGCATCTGAGAATTGATGTGGCCAGAGTAAAAGATATGATGGCAGAGAAGGATATCCAACCTAAAGGGAAAGAACAGATTGCAGATTGCCTGACAAAGGTGGGAGCTTCGTCGGAAAGCTTAAGAGACTTGTTGGATGAATATACTTTTTAAATATCATTTATTTTAAATAGAACTGCAGATTTCACAAGAGAGAGTAGCAATTTTGAAGTTTGAGTTATCTAACTTGTAATGACTAATACTGAGTTATGTCCCTTGACTTAATATATTGTTTACTCTCGGTGAATGAATAAAGATGGCGGTTTATTCTAATGTTGTTGTTATGTGTTTTCTATGAGACATGGATTCCTAAGTAAACACATGTAACCATCCGAACGCGAGGACAGGTTTGTTAGAGAATTAGAGTTTACTCCGCGCTTTTAGAGGTTTTTTCTTTCGGTCCGAAGGGTGTCTAGCCATTCTCCTCCCCAGACAAAAATCTGTAAGGTTAACGGTTAGTAGTGTTGTATACCCTCTTTACCGGCACTATATATCTATATGTTATATACTTCTCTTACTTCTTACTCTGTCGTCTACTCTTCTGGCCGGCTTGGTTCTTCTATCATCTATCTTGGTCTGGTCTTGTCGTGGTGTTTCTTGGGGATTTCGGGTCTGGTTTCTGTTGCTAGGGATTTCTTGTTATCAGAAGCCTTGTGTCATTGTTAGCTTTTAGTAATAACCACAAGACTTCGATTTACGATGATGTTACTTTATTCGTAGAACCCCAGACCAGAAAATCACGCAGTGAGACTCACATCTTGCTAGCTTCGCTTCTAAGTTCTAACTCTAACTAACTGAGTTGCTTACTCCTTAAACCGGAAGGGGGCTTCTATCGGGGTTCCGTTTCTCACGGTCTATCCCGCAAGGCAAGGTCAGAGTGAGGTCAAGCATTGTCACTCACTCTCAAGGCCATCAGCTGCACTAATATTACACTACACTATTGTCATAATCATTAGGTATCTAATGATTATGTAACAGTAGCCGATGAGCTGATATGATGAGATAAGGGTTTCTTACCACTTAACTCTTCTGCTTGTTACTGCTGCTAATTCTTCGGTCACAATATTCTTCACGGGGCTGAATCTATGAGGCTGTTTCTCCGGGTTGATTCTACTTCTTGTTGGGCTGGGCATTGTTTTTTGTTTTTTTTTACAAATTAACGAGACAGCTGTTTTTCTTTCAAGCCTTTATTAACGACCCCAGCCCACAAAGATCCAACCATGCGGTGAGTGTGACTCTGAGAGACATTCTCTCTCATCAAGTGACTGGTCGCAACTAACAAAATTGTCGCACACCTCTAAGGATGCGCTTCCGGAATATCAAGCGGAATATCAATAACCGTCGAGGTAATTTTCCACTGAACCCCCGTTATTTTTAATCTAATTAATTCTGATTTAGAAAGTACGTACACAAGTCATAAGCTCCCTATGAATTGTGTAATGGAGCTACCTGAAACAGAATGGTGATTTTGTTAAATAAAATCAACTCGAATATTTGTGGAAAAATTATTGATTCTGATACCATATTCTTGAAAAAAAAAACTTGTTTTTCATGGTTGCAGATATTGTTTATAAATTCTTCATCGCATTTAACCATGTTTCTTTTTCTGTTTAGACCCCTCTTTACATTGTGAGATTATCCTTCATATATTTTTAAGGTATGTCAAAAAGATTTTTGTACTTTTTGCCATACTTTGTACACTGAAAAAAATTAACGTTCCTTTCATTGCACATTTCTATCTTGATAGATACAGCTACAAACTCTGCACTTTTATGACACACATTATATTCTGAAAAAATTAATGTTCCATTCATTGTTCATTCCTATCTTTGTAAATACAGCTTCAATCTCGATACTTTTATGACACACCTTGTATTCTGAAAAAAAAAGTTCCATTCATTGTTCATTTCTATCACGGTGAATATAACTTCAACATCGGCACTTTTATGACACACCTTGAATTTTGAAAAAAAATTAACGTTCCATTCATTGTTCATTCCTATCTTTGTAAAGCTTCAATCTCAATACTTTTATGACACATCTTGAATTCTGAAGAAAAAACAAAACATTAACGTTCCATTGTTTGATCAATTCGATCTTGGTAAATATAGCTTCAACTTCGATACTTTTATGTCCCATCTTGTATTCTGAAAAAAAAAAGTTCCATTTATTGTTCATTCCTATCTTGGTAAATACAGCTTCAATCTCGATACTTTTACGACCCATCTTGTATTCTGAAAAAAAAAAAAAAGTTCCATTCATTGTTCATTTCTATCACGGTAAATACAACTTCAATATCGGCACTTTTATGACACACCTTGAATTTTGAAAAAAAATTAACGTTCCATTCAATGTTCATTTTTATCTTGTTAAATACAGTTTCAATCTCTATACTTTTATGACATGCCTTGTAAACAACCATCATATAAAACGTGGGAATAGATAGAAAGCCTCATGAAAGCAAGGCCTATGATAATCCCATTTTTATATTCTTAACAAGGATTTACGATAAAATATTTCATAACTTTTAGAGTCACCGAGGTATTGAACACTCTTTCTATCTTTGCTAGGAAGAAAACCATGGATTATTCTTAAAAGGAATTGTATCTGCATGTTTTTGGCTTATTCTGCAAAGCAAACCTTACATTCACTTGAATGGAAAATACAATGCAAAATAAATAAATAAATAAAAATAAAATTAAATAAAATTAACAAAAATTAAAAAAATAAGCCCCAAAAAAGCTAAAACTATCCAGTAATCGTAATTACTGGAAAATTCTAAAATTAAACGTACCATAGTTTTCCTGACACAGTAGTGATAGAACCATAACACTACGCTAGGCGCCCGATCGTTAATAAGGAAAATACATTTATGTGTGTCCTATACAATAT
>CM042152.1:48640212-48652712 GCA_023376005.1 Doryteuthis pealeii
TGATTTTTCCTATTGGTTTCAAAGCAGCGTGTTACCCACTAATCATCAAAGCTTTTCACATGAGCGTTGTCTTGATGATAAGTATGAAACAAACTACTTTGAAACCAATGTTAACAATTGCACCGTCAATGTATTTTATAACAAATGAAAGCTCAATATATATATATATATATATATATATATATATATATATATATATATATATGTGTGTGTGTGTGTGTATGTGTGTGTGTGTGTGTGTTTATTGTACTCTATAACAAATAAATAAAGCCCGTGAAGTACTGGTTAAAGTCATGGGAAATGGACTCGTCGCCCCGATTTCAAATCCTGGACTTGGTAATTGCATTTCATTTAGCGCTAATACCATTGGGAAAAGTATGAATCATACTCTCCCTCCAGCTATGGATAAATAGTAGGGCAGACTAGGCTCTTTAACCTTGGTTAGGCAACTAGTTTAGGAGAAGGAAAACTCTGAATTCAAACCTGTTGAACTCCGCTTAAGAAATTGACCTTGTGTCGCATCCTGCTCGTGCGGAGGGTTTGGTAAATATATATATATAACAAATAAATACATCTCTTACACCTGTAATCAAAATCTTTATTTATAATTTTCCAATACTAAAAATCCGTGTATATATATATATATATATATATATATATATATATATATATATATATATATATATATATATTCCTTACGACATAGTAGTTTTTTTTTAAATGTCCTAGTTTTTAAAATGTCGTAGTTTGCAGAGCTCAGTGTGTGGTTTTATTTTTAGAGTGACAGACAAAATCATACAAGTAAAAAATAACAGATTTAGATTTTTTAGGGAACCTATTGAAATTGTCTAATAGCTCCCATCATCAGATGCAAAACGGGAGCTTATAGACAATTTCTCTAGGTTTCCTGAAATAGTTCATATGCCTAAAAAACGTAAGTCTTCTGTTATCTTTTCATATATATGTATATATATATATATATATATATATATATATATATATGTGTGTGTGTGTGTGTGTGTGTGTGAGAGTATATATATATATATATATATATATATATATATATACCAACCCATCAACACGAGCAAGATGCGACACACGGTCAGTTTTGGTGTGAACTCAGAGTTTTCCTTCCCCTAGACTCGATTATATAGCCCAGCATCTTTTAGTATTTAACCATTGAAACCTTTCCCAAGAGTATTGGCACTATGTGAAATGCAAACAGCCTCGTCCAGGATTGAACCCATATCGTTGTCTTCATTTGCTATAACATTACACCACACGCCTTCGTTGTGTTCATTTCCTATAACCATTACACCACACGCCTTCAGTCCTTGTTTTATTTCTTTCAGTTCTTTTAGATTCATTTATTTCGCTTATTTCTTTCATTTTGGTTGTATTTCTTTGCTGTCTCTTATCAGATAATTCATTCCATTTTGTTTTCGTGTCTTTTTTTCTTTCCCTTTTTTTGTATTTCCAAATATAGTAATTTTTTATAATTTTGTTTCGTCAGTCTCATTTCTCATCCATGTTTTGTTTCTTTATTTCTTTTAGTTTCACGATGCTTAATTTGTCACTGATTGCCTTTGATTTTGCATATATTAAATGATTCAAATCAACGAGTGAGAGTAAGAGAGAGAGAGAGAGAGAGAGAGAGAGAGAGAGAGAGAGAGAGAGAGAGAGAGAGTGTATGTGTGTGTGTGTGTGTGTGTGTGAGAGAGAGAGAGAGAGAGAGAGAGAGAGAGAGAGGGGGAATAGATAGGAAATAGAGAGAGAAGAAAAGAGAAAAATATGAGAACAAGAGAGAGAAATAAAAGAGAAGAAGAGAGCATTAACTAACATTAATTTTGCACTCACGGAAAGCGGAAAGGTCAGTAAGTGGGGGCTCCGTTTACAACTGGGTTATAATTGAAGAATGAGCCCTCAATTTACATCCAGAGACACAAATAGACAAAAGTAGTTTAGGTCTTTGCTTTGGTTTGTTTGTTTAATGGCATATCAAGTCTTAATGGGTCATTTATGGCTGAAATGTGGTTTATTTGCAAATGATTATAACAGAGGAGAAAAAGAGATAGAGAAATAGAAAGAGAAAAAGAGAGGGTAATAGAATAATAGGAGAGAAATAGAGAGAAATAGAGAGAATGGAAAAGAGAAGAGAAAAATAAAAGAGAAGAGAAAAAATGATGGCGTTCTTTTAGAATTTTTTCACCTCTTCTGTTCTTTATTTAACTTTTTGTTTTGGTTTTGATTCCTTAATTCCCATAATGCATTTTTACGGTTAAATCGAACTAAACGGACCTAAATTCCACCAGCGTATGCCACCTCGCCGAAATAAAAAAATACCAAAAATCAGGAAATTAACCGAATTTAATGAAATTTTCAGTGTTGATATATTAGTGAATAAAAGATATAATGCACCAATTATTTAATTTAAAAACTTTTGTAACTTTGAACTAAGTATCTTTGAGAATCTGTGTTATACCGCATAGATACGCAGTTCAAAATGAACTGACCTGAAAATGTAAAGGTTTTTAAATACAATACCTGGTGCATTATATATTTTATTCATTAATATATCAAGCCTGAAAATCTCATTAAATTTGGTTAATTCCCTGATTTTTAGTATTCTTTAAGCGGGGGTGACATACAATGGTGGAATTTAGGTCCGTTTAGTTCGATTTAACCTTTTTTGCTTTGGTCATAATTTTCTTTATTATTTTCATATTGTTTTCTTTTTTCACATGTTCTAAATTTGCCATGGTCATCGTGGATATGGATTTCAAAATATTGTGACGTTCTGCATTTTCCCATCTCCATCTCCTGTGGGAAGCCTTTCGTCGTGTTTTTCTCATTACTTACCAGTCCAAATATTTCCATAATTTTAATATGGGAAACAAATCCTTTCTTTAGAATTGTTATTGTTTGATGGGCACGTATTTGGATTGTTTTCTGAAAGTGAATAATTTTGTCCCCCGTTTCTGTTTGCTTTACTGTGAGTTTTTGTAAGTCCTTGTGGGTTTTTCACATCAGCTTAAGCTGATGGTCTTTCACTGGAATCTGAGTGGCAACAAGTCTCACCAGGTCTCCAGAACTCTACAGAGTATTCTTGCTGATTTTAAACAAACTTGTTTTCTGGCTTGACTCAATTCCTCTTCTAATTTCCAGTTCCTCTAGACACTTTTATAAGTTTTTGGGGACCGTTCCACGTACAGCAACTAACATTGGTATCACTTTCATCCTCATATTCCATAGCTTTTTCAATTCTCTGGCAAGGTCCAGGTATTTGTCTATCTTTTCATTTTCCTTCATCTTCACCCTGTGATCTGATGTAGTAAAGCATAATAGAGGGTGGAAAGCTAGGAAGGTGACAGTGATGTGAAAATGATCACGAAACACTTTTTAGCAATCATTACGTGTAGATTAGAACGGAAGAGTTTAAGAATGAATCATCATAATGCCATATGGTAATTTTTCTATTGGTCGATAAGTGAAACATGGTGAAGTAGGTGAGAGGAGGATTGAGAGGTGAGAGTGTGGAGTCAGTCAGGTAGGATGTGTCGACAGAGTTGTGACTTGGAGGAAATACAAGTGTCCTGAGAAAAAGAAGTGGCCTAGTGTTATTACTAAAAACTCTAAATGACACAAGGTAAGCTTTCTCTGAAATTTTAAGATAAGGCTTGACGACTAGTATTATTTGTATTATTCGGACTATTGTCTTCATCTTCATTGTTATCTGTACAACTTTTCGGTCGATGTGCCCTCCGGCCTTCTTCAGGTATTTCTTGTCGGACTCGTGAAACTTCTCGGACTCGGGAACCATCTCGGATCCGGGAACCTAATTTTCGAACTCGATTACGACAAGAAGGTTCCCGAGTTCGAAAAGAAGGTTCACGAGCCCGAGAAGGTTCCCTACTCCGACAAGAAGGCCGGAGGGCACATCGGCCGAAACGTTGCATAGATAACAATGAAAATGAGAACAAGAGTCCGAATAATACAAATAATACTAACAAGGTGTTCCTCCACACCCCAAGTTGGTTTCCAGACTCCAAACACCAATATCTTGTCAAACAACTTAGCATCGGCCCTATGACCAGGATTGACCCCCCCCCCACATAGCACAGAAGTATACAATCAAGTAATAGTTCTCTTATTTTTAAGATGAGGCTTGATAATTAGTATTGTTTGGATTATTCGGTCTATTGTTCTCATCTTTATTGTTATCTGTACAGCATTTCGGCCAATGTGTCTTACGTCCTGAAGAAATGCCTGAAGAAGGCCGGGGGGGGGGAGGGGCACATCGACCGAAACGTTGTACAGATAACAATGAAGATGAGGACAATAGTCCGAATAATCAAACAATACTAACAATGAAATAACTTTACTATCAACACGTCATCTTTCCATTCAGAAATTAGAGAATGTATCAGAAAGATTTACAAAAAAAAGAAAAACAAAATAAAACAAAAAAGAAAAACGAAAGAAGTAAATATAAACTAATGTTGCATAATCTATGCGGTTGCATAAGATTATTGTTAATCCCCTGTATTTCTGAAGGGATTGCCCCTTTTCATGTCACGGGCAGTACTTTCCATGGAATATTACAGAAAGCCCGCGAAGTACGTGAAGTCACGTGGGACCAAGTTAACCCGTCAGTTTCAGCTTGGACGTCAGGCAGAGAAGGATACATGCCTTAGCTGAGGCTCACTTGCACACGCGCACTGAGTTTAGTTAGAGAAAGATGTTTAGGTAAGTAAATAAAAGTTTAAATAAATAATATGGTTTTGTGGTTGATGAATGTCTTGGCAACAAGACTGACCTAGACGAAGAAATGAATCAAGAACGACCAACCAGCAAGAACAGAGAAATAGAAGTCATAGAGAAAGAATAGAAACGACTAGAGATCACCAATGGCCAAAGAAGTCTATCTCCCCCCCTCTCTCCAGTAAAAAGAACACTTGTGTATGTACCCAAAATTGGTATATGTGTATGAGGGCAGAGTTAGCTCAGTCAGTCAAGCGTTCGGCTAGAAACCACAAGGTTCCTAGTTCGATACCGTCCCTCGCCAACTCAGCGTATGAGTAGCACAAGGATCTATGCTGTAAAGTAAGGAGCTGATGGTAGGTAACTCAGACGCAACAAAATCTCCTTCGTCTAACGCTATTGAAAAGGGGATAGACTCCCTCGCTGATTGGCTGATACCGACTTTAGGCCACCCCGAAGACTTTATAGCGTCATATGTTGACGATAATTAAAATCGTTACTGTTGATTGCCTAGGATTTTCAGACACACAACGAGAAAAGGGATGTACTTTTATAGAGCCATATAATAGATTTATTTGTTCATTTGTTTGTTGTGTTTCTGGCATATAAACTTCGGTGGGACATTTAATGCCGACAAAGTTTTGAAATAAATTAATCCTTAATTGATACTTAATTTTTTTTATAAACACATTTTTCTATTTAACCAATAGATGGGACTCTAACAGGTATTACCACTCTGGGTCAGAGTGGAACAGGGATCATTGGTGACGAAGATGTGCTCCACATTCCCCAGACCTCCAGAACTGGAATCTGACCATGAGATAGAGTTTAACGTCATTCCCAGGACATGTAGACCCTCAGTCACCGCCTTCAAGGAGATATATGATAAAAAGGGTTGGGGAGTGCCATAAGGGCAGTAGGGTTGAGACAATCATATAGGTACTAGGGCTTGACGTGACTAACTGATTGATCAGAGGGGGCCTCTCCGACCGCCTGTCTAGCCTAAGTTAGGGCTAAAATGGGGTGTTGCGTGTCATTGATTGCTCATCCACCAGGATTCTGTCCTTAAACATCACGGGTCACCATCTACGGCCAACAGGTGGCCCCATTTAGGTTTGGGGTCTTACCCCTCTGCAGAGGTGCAGTGTATTCTAAAGCTCCAGTCAACAAGGCTTGATATAGAATTGTCTCAATAGGGGATTTTAAATTCGAATTCAACCGTATCCGTTTTTAAATCCCAACTGGGAGAGACCACCTACTGGCATACGGTTGACTGTAATTCGAAAAATAAAACCGGATTTCAACAGGCTTTTTTAAATTTATATCCGAGTGAGATGAACAAGACATGTTGGACCAACTGGAGAAGCAGGGACGAACTCATAAGTGACGTTCTCCATTTGGGGGAGGGTTATTACCCCTCTGCAGAAGTAGTGTCGATCTATTCTAATAACTGATTTATAACATAAATAGTCTATATACTAAAAGAAATCAAGGGAGAGAACTCGGCATCAATGAGGATTGTGTGGATACGAAACTCATAGATTGAAGAATTTGCAAGAAAGAGCAATGAGAGTTGTATTACAACAGACAATAACTACAGCAAAAAAAAAAAATGACACAAGGAAAACGGGAATTATTAAATCGAAAAAATAAATATGTGAAGCAAGAAAGAAAAAAAAAACAAAACAAAGTATATGGACACTTAGGAAGACAAATTAAGGAAATTGCGCACATGATTACGCAGAAGAAAAAATAAAGAGAAAGAAAGAATCGCGTTATTCCCCTCAGCAGAAAATAACGCCATAAGAAATAATTATGTTATAGTTAGAATCGATAAGTTGCAGTAAAATAGCAAGTGTAAGACTATGTAGATAGATAGATAGATAGAGAAAGAGATAGACAAACAGAGAAAGAAAGAAAGAAGACAGACAGACAGACAGACAGAGACAGAGACAGAGACAGAGAAAGAAATAGTGAGACAAAGAGAGAGAGAGAGAGAGAGACAGACAGACAGACAGACAGACAGACAGACGTAGGAATTGAGACAGAGAGAGACAGACAGATAGACATACAGAGGTAGGGATTGAGACAGACAAACATACATACAGACAGAGACAATGTGGATAGATAGATAGATAGATAGATACAGAAAGAGAGTGAGGCAAAGAGAGAGAGAGAGAGACAGACAGAGACAGACAGACAGACAGACAGACTAACAAAGAGAGAGAGAGGGGGAGAGAGAGACAGTTAGACAGACAGACAGTCAGACAGACAGTGATTGGTACATAGAGACAGACAGAGACAGAGTGAGACAGAAATAGATAGAGATATACACATACGTGAGTGAAGAAAAAAACGGACAGATAACGGGGCAAACATATGCATATCTAACAAACTGGCACCTGAAGATGATAAGTTAAGGAACGGTTGTTTGGGGAAGGTGATCTACTCAGAATTGTGCAAGCGACTTAAGTATGACTATACAGACCAATGGTGTAAACTTAGAACATAATCAATCAGAATATGAAATTACTTTCTTTATAATCAAACGAAACGGTCCATTATTTTGCTGGGGCGATGACTTTCATAAGAAATAAGCCTTCGGTGGATAAGCCATCCCAGATAATAAGGATTTACATTTTTGCATTTCATCTTGGATGATTTAGACGGTCTCATTTTTAACTAGAACGTGTTGCATCATTATAACGATCGGAAGATCTAGGAACAAGCGTGTTAATATATAGATTTTTCAACAAAAATTTTTTTGGTCTATGGACTTCACCCTTGAACTACCAGCATCATATTCAGTAAAATGGTCTGGGCTAAATGCAGTTAATAATTGAGTAAATTCATGTAATTATAAAAATTGTAATCACTACAACTTATGACTCATTTCTTAAAAATTTTCAAGTATCTATTTATATGGATTCAAATATATTTTATTCGTTTACACACACACACACACACACACACATATATATATATATGTCTATATATAATATAGCATATGTATACTATATACATATATGTAGCTTATGTACATGTAGTATATGTATACTATATATATAGTATATAAAATATATATCTTATTATAATGGAGATTGTGTGTTTTTCTGTCTGTAACCGAAACTATATTACTACTCAAGTCACAATTCCATTAATTATTTACGTCAAATTCTCCATGATTTCATTCTTTTAAACCTTCAGTTATTAATAAAAATTGTTTTACATTATTAATACTGTTGACTATAACTACGTACTAATAACATGCAATTGTATTTATATATACAACAAAATAGCGGTTTACAGTTTGAACGAGAAGGCTAATTTGCATATTGATATTTAAAATTTTATTTTAATAAATATGTGCTTGGTATTATTGATTTCTAATTGTTTGGTTTTATCTTAATGAATATGAGCAAAATCTCGTGGATAAATCTTAAAAGAAATTTATTTACAAGAAGAAATAATTGTAATATTATCCTTTACTTCCTATTTTAACTAAATAGTTAAATTAGGAAAATTTACCAATGAAAGAGGGGAGTAATGGAAAATGATGGAATAGTTAGTTTCAAAGTTGTTCTATTTTTCGATTATACCCCCTCTGTTGCAGATCTTTTTATCTGCATTCTTATTCAGTTTCATTAGCCTTTCTAATTTAATATGATATTTTATTATATCAAAACTTAAATACTTGCACCCGGAGGATGCATATATTTGCTAGTATATATAAATATAGTATAGAATAGTATATATATGGGTGTGTGTGTGTATTTGCCTGTATCGAAATTGTGACACGCAGGGTTTTCTAGAATGGATAATACGCAGATTAGCTGTGATGAAACAGTTAACTGCATAAAAGGTGAAAACAACTGGCACAAAAGGAAAACAAGACTAGACATGACATAGTTAGTAAGAGATTAAATTTGGCCATACTGACAAATTGTATATGTACGAGATATTTCAGAAAAGTTCCAGGACTAGTGCCACAAAGAATTATTTCAAATGTAAACTACAAACTACAAGTTATGCCCATCAAAATAATCCCCCTGGAGTCAAATGCACTTTCCCATCCTTCTTCTCTGCCACGCTTGCATGCATTTGATTCTTCTGGGATTCTCCGTAGCTCTGTTGTCACGGCCGTTTTGATTTCGTGCACATCCTCAAAACGGGTTCTCCGTTGAGCTTGATGAAGAGGAAAAATCCCATAGAGCCAGGTCGTGCGAGTAGGGAGGTTGCTCCAGCACAGTGATGTTCTTCTAGGACAGGAACTCTCGGATACTCAGGGCAGGTGTGTTGTCATGGTGAAGCACTCACGATTTGTCCTGCCAGATAGCTCGCCTCTTCTCGCGCACTGAACGAAGCAAACGCCACTGTGTCTCTTTGTAGACATGCTGGTTGATCGTCTAGTCCTGTGACAAGAACTCGCAGTGGACGGGTTTGAAATAGATCTTTTGTGGTACCATTGCTGGAACTTTTCTGACATACCTAGTATTATACAGTGTAATTGGTAACTATCATTATTATTCACTTCTTTTGAGTTTTTCACATGCAGTTAGCTGTCGACCTTTCACTGGAGTATGAGTGACAACAAGTCTCCTCAGTTATCCTGGACTCTTCTGAGTATTCTGTCAGATTGCAGCAATGCAGTATTCTCGATGGTCTCGATTCTCACTCTGAGATTTTCCAAACTTTTTTCCAATCTTATTGGGACCGTTCCAAGTGCACCAACTACAATTGGTATAACTTTGACTTCATATTCCATAACTTTTTCAGTTCTCTGGCAAGGTCCAGGTATTTGCCCATTTTTTCATTTTCCTTCAGTTTCACCTTGTGATCTGCTATTATTATTATTATTATTATTATTATTATTATTATTATTATTATTATACAGTGTAACAGTTAACTCGTATATTATTATTATTATTATTATTATTATTATTATTATTATTATTATATAGTGTAATAGGTAACTAGTAGGGGAGTAAACCCCGAAAACAAATCAGAAGCCGGAGTCCCTAAGATGGTATGATGCTGAAATCCAGTGCTACCCATCAACTCCTGCGCCACTACCGTTGCCAAACTGCATTGGTTTCTTACCTTTCCTTTGGATCACAGCGGCAGTGTGTAGAGGGGGGATTTGCTGCATGGGCAACCGTCCATCCTCCATATGAACCCCCAGGCTATGTAGTTTTTAAAAGATTGGACACTACTCCATCGTCTCTCATAGACGGAAGGATGACAACAATGTAACTAGTGTTAGCACTTAGTTTGATTAACCGATTTCGAACGTAAAACAGATGCTAGTTTATTCGTGAAATGTTTTTTTTTATTTGCTTGACATTATTTCTGAGGAGGTTTTGGCGTTATTTCGATTTTCGTTTGTCTGTGTACATTTATGATATTTCCGCAATAGATAAAATATTTTCTATGGTAAGAAATGTCTACGTTCGTGCATTTTCAGATAGTTGGAGATAAAGCCAAGTGCAGGTGTACGGATCGGAGATATTGGGGGAAGATGATGGTTGCATGAGAGGACAGAGAAAAAAAAGCGAGAATAAGAGAGAAGGAAAGAAATAAGAGATTGAAAAAAAAGGGAGGAAAAAAGAAAGAAAAGAAAGAAAAAGAAAACAAATAAAGAAAGAAGGAAAGAAATAAATAAAGAAAAGCAACAAACTAAAAGAGAAAACAAAGAAGAAAGAAAGAAAGAAAGAAAGAAAGAAAGAAAAAGAAAAGAGAAAAAAAAGAGAAAAATAAGAAAGAAAAGCAAGAAGCGAAAAGAGAAAAAAGAAAGAAAGAAAGGAAAAAGAAAGAAAAGAAAAGAGAAAAAGAAAAAAGGAAAAAAAGAAAGAAAGAAAAGAAAGAAAGAAAAAGAAAAGAGAAAAAAGGAAAGAAAGAATGAACGAAATAAAGCAAAAAACTAAAAGAGAAAAAAAAGAAAAAAAAGAAAGAAAGCAAGTAAAGAAAGAAAAGAAATAAATTAGAAGAAAAGAGAAAAACAAAACAGAGAAAGAAAGAAAGAAAGAAAGAAAGAAAGAAAGAGTGAGTAGAAAAAGTAAAAATGTCTACGTTCGTTCATTTTCAGATAGTTGGAGATAAAGCCAAGTGCAGGTGTACGGATCGGAGATTTTGGGGGAAAGATGATGTTTTCATGAGAGGATAGGGAAAAAGAGCAAGATTGAGACAGAAGGAAAAAAAATGAGAGAAGGAAAACAAAAGAAATAACAATGATTATAAAATGTTGATATAAGAAAAGACATGGAAAAACAAAACACTTATATCTTGTGAAAAGAAGAAGCGAATGAATAAGAAGAAAAAGAAAGTTATAACGATGAAATACGGATCAGAGATATCGGGGGAAAATGATGGTTTCATGAGAAGATGGAGAAAAAGAGCCGGAATAAGAGATAAGAAAAAATGAAGGAATCAAAGAAAGATATAAGAATCGTTATAAAAGGTTGATATCAGAAAATAAAGAAATATTGAAGACAAGAAAGTACAAAACACTTATGTCTTGTGATAAATAAAAAAGGAGAATGAATAAAAACACAAGGAAAGTTATGACGATACGATATTTGACGATGAAAAGTTATAAAATAAGAAATAGTAAAAGTATTTTTAAGGAAATGAAGAAATATATAATTATATGGAGGAAGAGAGAATGAATGGAATGACCAAAGCAAGAAGGAAAGAAATTAATGTAAAAGTAGGATATAAAAAATAAATATATTTGTAACAATGAAAAAAAAAAGAATGAAATACGGAATGAAAAAAAGAAGAAAATGAGAAACGAGTAAATGATTTAGAAAAAGGATGAAGGAAGAACAAATACAAAAACATAATATAAAAAAAAATAGGAAGGAAGAAATAAATATTGGAAAGAAAGAAAAATAAACGATTGAAAGAAAGACGAGAATAAGAAGGCCAATCATAAAGAAGGAAAAATGCTTAAACGAAATCATGAAATGAATAAAGGAAGAAACATAATATATTATGAAAAACAAAAGAAAAATAATGCCTGAAAAAAAAAGGTAAAGAAGAATAAAGGCAGAAACAGAAAAAGGAAGAAGAAAGAAAGAAAGAAAGAATGAATGAAAGGAACAATGATCAAAGAATGAAACGAGTAAAGAAACAAAGTAAAGATAAAATACAGTATGTAAGAAAAAATGATAACATTTGAAAGAGAAAGATAGAAAGAAAGAAATCGAGTAAAATAAAAAGAAAAAAGAAAGAACGAAAGATGTAAAAAAAGCAAGGAAAGAAATAATGGAAAGAAAAGGAATTGAAAGAAAGCATAAAAAACAGAAAAATAATCAACGTATAAAAAAGGTTTAAACGAAAGAAAGAAAAAAGAAGAAAAAATAATGCCTGAAGAAATAGAAAGGAAAAAAAGGAATACAGGTGACAAAAAGAAAAGAAAGAAAAAAGAAACAAAGAAACACACACACATGATAAACGAATAGAAAAACGTGGGAAAAAAAAGAAAAAAAAGATATATAAAAAGAGAAAAAAGAATAAAGGTGGGACTTTTCCCAAAAGAAATAAAGAAAAAAAACGGAGAAGGGAAAGAAAAAAGAAAAAGAAAGAAAGAACAGAAAGAGCGAAAAGAAAGAAACTAAAAGAAAATGAAAAATGAAAAGAAAAAATAAAGAAAGAGAGAAAAGAAGGAAATTAAAAAAAAGAGAAAAGGATAAAGGAAAGAAAGAAAGAAAGAAAAAGAAAAGGAGAAAAAAAAAAGA
>CM042152.1:48657712-48660212 GCA_023376005.1 Doryteuthis pealeii
ATCAATTATTATTATAAAAGAATTTTGTGGTTATTAAGAAAATAAAATACAAACAATCTAAGATGAATTATTGGTAGTTTTTAAAAAAACAAAAATGAAAACAGATTCATCTGCTTCTCTATCAAACTTTATCTTACATAGAAAATGAAATATGAAAAATAAAAACATAAATAATCGTCATTTCTTATTTCTTCCTCATAAATAGATGCTTATCTATAAACAAGACATAAATGAAATAAAATACCGTAATTTAATTAGTTCTCTTCTATTTTGCCTGATTTGTCATTGTTTTATAAATGCAACATTAATGTAATACTTACTTGTTTCTATTTTGATTTGATTTCCAAAGAAGGAAAAGGCAAGGGGATATTTGCAGTTGTGTGTTTAAGATCTGAACATGTTCCAAAAATGAGATACCGAAAAATACCAAAAATCTGAATTAAACCAAAGCGGATTTCAATTTAATTACTGGACGAACACACACACACACACACACACACACACACACACAAATTTGACAGTTTCATAAGGAAGCCTCTAAGGAAAGCGAAAACGTGCTTGGTAACTACAAAATTTAATGGATTGTGAAGAAATCCAACAGGCACGAAAATTACACTACTGTCAACAAGTTCCACTCAAGATAACCCCATTAGCCTCGATCACAGCCTCAATCCTGCTCCTGAACTTGGAGCAAGCTGATGATACAGTTTCACTGGGAAGGGTCTCAACAACTACCTTAATTGTGCGATTAACTCAACTTTCGTAGTACTGGCACAGCATTTGATGTCTTTCTGAACAGCATAATAATCCATGGGGTAAAGATTTGGGGAGTTCGGAGGCCAAACATTGGGATTGGTGTAGTCGTAAAATTTCACCGACAACAATTTTTGACTTTTCCCAGAGGTGTGGTAGGGGGCCGAATCCTGCTGCCATGCACATTGCCTACTATTGGCTACCCTTGTCATTCAGGGCTTGACTACAGTGTTTAGCAACTCCACGTAGGCATCTGAATTCAACCTGATACCCTCTCTGCAAAAATGCGAAGGCATCACATCACCCTCAGAGGACACACATCCGAAAACCATCACAGTTTGGGGAAATTTAGTCTGCATAACACGAGGAGTGTCCATTGGTCTCTATGCAAGCCGTCTGTTATTCTCCGTGTTGTGCTTTTGATCTTGGCAAAAGTTTTTATCATCGGAGAAGAACAGATTGTTTGTGGTTCAGCAGGATATTTCCCTTTGCTCAGAAGTTTCTTCACCTTTTTTAGACGAATTTCACGGACCTTCAATTCATGTGACAAAGCCCGAATTCCAATGCCAGGTTCGTCCAACACTTTTTTTTGTAAATTTTCGAGGAATTCTGATGTACGAACACAATAAGATCGTCTTTTATGTTGCTTTCTTCTAGCCACAGCCTCGTAGTCTCCATTGCAATTCTCCAGTTCATGCCTGATTGTTTTTACAGTGTTCTGTGAGTATTTAACTTAACTAAGTGTTTATACCTTTGGTGAAGTTTTAAATGCACCTTTCCTTCCCCCATTTCAGCTATGAGTATATGTTTATCCATACCCCCCACCATGACACAGTTCATTTTTAAGAGGAGTGAAACTAGTTTTAATCCGGAGTTTTCCTTCTGCTTGACTGGCTTCTTAATCAAGGCTAAAAACCCGTCAACACTACTATTTCCCATGGCTTGGAGGACAGATGGATAAATGCCTTGTGCAAGCCCATTACCTCAAAGTGAAATATAAATAGCCTCGTCCAGGATCTGAACTCATCAATTGAATTTCCTACAGCCATAAACGTTACACAGGTGCCTCTTTCTGTCAGTAGTAAATAGTATCGGTATGTGTAGACTTGGTGCGGCAAACGGTACGAGGGAAACCAGCTGTACTCTGCATAAAAATAGACCTTCTGTCTTATCCTGCCTGCAGCCGATGGATTGAGTAAATATATACAGTGACAACTGACTATGTATCGGAAGACTAAATTGATAAATTATCTGAAATACACAGACTCCTAGACAAATTATATTATGCCTTCTGGCTACCGATTTCGAAGCCCAACAACTGACATCATATTTATATATATATAAAAAAGTAAAGTCGTCGGGGCGGCCTAAAGTCGGTATCAGCCAGTCAGCGAGGGAGTCTATCCCCTTTTCAATAGCGCTAGACCAAGGAGATTGTTTTAGCATCTGAGGTGGAGCACCACACCTACCATCAGCTCCATGCTTTACCGCACAGATCCCCGTGCTACTCATACGCTGAGTTGGCGAGGACCGGTATCGAACTAGGAACCTTGTGGTTTCTAGCCGAACGCTCTACCGACTGAGCTAGTGTGTGTGTGTGTGTGTGTGTGTGTGTGTGTGTGTTTGTGTCTAAGTTGAAAAATGGAAGTGAATCCGACATTTATGTCGAAAGAATGATAAATAAAGGAAATGTTGAATGGATACAAATTATTTATTGCAGTGCTGACACGTGTTTTGATCAAGAGTT
>CM042152.1:48665212-48680212 GCA_023376005.1 Doryteuthis pealeii
AAAGAATAATAAAACAAATATATAGAAAAATAATTCTTATTGATCTATATTTAAATATAGATAAGACATATTTTAAATATCCAGCACGACCAAGTAGCTCGGCTACTCACACATATGATTCTGAATAACTTCAACCCCAGCTGAGCTTTTTCAATACACAAAGACTTGAAGTTACTAGAATCTTTCTTTTCCGATTATTTAAATGACGACACTCTTAAGAAACAGAATTCGGCAGATAAGCAACAAGAGATAATCAGGATTCAAATGTTTGCGTTTAATCTTGGACCATTTGGACGGTCTCCAACTTTAACAAGAGGTTGTTTTGCTGTTGGATTATTTTGTATATATATATATATATATATCTACCAACCCCTCCGCACGAGCAGGATGTAACACAAGATCAATTTCTTAAGCAGAGTTCAACAGGTTTGAATTCAGAGTTTTACTTCTCCTAGACCGGTTGCCTAAACAAGGTTAAAGAGACGAGTCTGCCCTGCTATTTATCCATAGCTGGAGCGAAAGTAGGATTCATACCTTTCCCAAGCGTATTAGCGCTAAGGGAAATGCAATTACCACACCCAGGATTTGATTATTTTGTATATAAGGTGTGCTATGATACACCACTTAAATTTATAGACTAAACGAGGTCACGTGATTTAAACATCTGCCAATCAACAACCCGAATGCGTGGCTCGTTGACTATTTAAGCACTGATACTGAGAGACGTCCATTTGCAATCATTAACGAAGGACTTGCAATACTGAGGAGCACCAAGGAACTACCAAAGGATTCTTTACCAAGAGTTTCCACCGGACAAGCGCTCTTGCCTGAAGCCTAAAAGATGGCCCATAAAATCGTAACACTTGCAAGATGATAACTGCCATACAATTAAGGAACACGAGTATTAATATATAAATAATCCTTTTTTTAACCTAGCACCTATATGATTTTCTCAACCCTATTGCCCTTATGGCAAGCCCCAAACCCTTTTATCATATGGGTGCTAAAAGGCGGTGGCTGCAGGTCTACATGTCCTGGGAATGACGTTAAACTCTATCTGATGGTGAGATTCCAGTTCTGGAGGTTTGGGGAATATGGAGCCCCCCTTCATCACCATTGTTCCCTGGTCCACTCTGACCCGGAGTGGTAGTACCTGTTCGGGTCCCATCTATGGGTTAAATAGAAAAATGTATTTATAAAAAAAATTGTATTATCCATTAAGAATTGATTTATTTCAAAAGTTTATCGGCATTAAATGACCCACTGAGGTTGATATGCCGTAAAACAAAACAAAACAAACCAAACCTTTTTTTTAACTAATGGACTTCGGTTTCGAAGGAATTTTGAACTCAACACAGAAAAGAAAACATTTAGCTGAACGTCACATATCAATCGTGATGTTATCATGCTCGGATATGATCGGTTCTTTCCGTGCGTGACATGTTCTTGGTCGATTTTGATGGATAACTAATATTGGATTAGATCAGAAAAAAACATCAAGAGGCATTGGGTCAGGAGACCGAGGCAGGCGCGTTCAGCTAGACTTCGTCTTCCGCCGACCCATCTCCCTTGGAATGTTTCATCTGTAACTAAGTAATATGAGAAAATAACACATTGAGACACTACTCACACACACACAAACTCACACACACACATACATACATACATACATATATATATATATATATATATATATATATATATATATATATATATATATATAACAAAAGAGAAAACAGAGAGACAGTGAACGATTGGAATGTTTAATCTATAACTGCATAACATAAAAAATATCATATTAAGACAGTATACACACACGAACGCTATCACATATACACACTAACCCACATGCGTGGACACACATGTATATACATATCTATCTATATATCTATGTCCTCTCTATATATACATACGTATGTGTGTATATATATATGAATGTGTATATTTATATATATATATTTACATGAAGACACAAGGATAATAATGTATATCTACACACACGGGAAAACAAATACTCACTCACACACATGCACACACCCAAAATACACACGTATATATTAAGGACAAAATACATATTTATACACACACATATATACGTATGTATGTATTTACATCTGGACAAATAGATAGATATTCATAAACAGAAACGCACTGAAACACACACACACATATACATACACACACACATATATATATACATATATATTTACGCACACTAGCAAACACATAATCGCACACGTATATAGTCACACACACAAACATGCCCACATATATAATAAAGAAAGAGAAATATTTGTATATATATATATATATATATATATATATATATATATATATATATATATATATATACACAGAGAGAGAGAGAGAGAGAGAGAGAGAGAGAGAGGGGGAAGAGAGGGGGAGAGAGACATAGATAAATAGATAATAATATATATGTATAAACATATGAGTAAACAAATACTCACTAACCCACAACATACACTCCTATATAATAAAGAAAGAAAAATATATTTATAAACACACACATATATATGGATGTGTATACTTATATACATTTACATATGAACATATATATATATTATATATATATATGTGTATATATATATATATATATATTATATATATATATTTTACACACATGGATACATAGATAAATATATCAATATATATATATATATATATATATGGGTGTAGGTGTGTGTATATACATATATATGTATATTTACACACACGAGCAACACATACTCACACACCCACAGGCACACACAAACATGCACACATATAATATATATATATATGTATATACATATATATATATATATATATATATATATATATATATATATAGAGAGAGAGAGAGAGAGAGAGAGAGAGAGAGGGAGAGAATACGAGGGGTGGGGAGGTAAGATGGAGATGAAAGATTAGACTGTCTGCATGAAAATCTTATCACATTATTATTCTGGTTGGTTTGCTTTAAAAGCTTATCACATTGAGAACACAAAGTCTGAATAAAGTATGAATAACCTACTGGTTATAATAGAAGTAACTTGAACCTCCCCTCTTCCTCCTCCTCTTCCTCCTCCCCATACTCTTCCTCCTCCTCCCCCTCCCCTTCTCATAAACACAACGAAACCTGCACATGCGCATATTCTTGCAAAGCACGATTTACACACGACTCTTTATATGCATTGGACACTCTACATTCATATATTCCTTCACATAAACTGCAATATTTTTCTGGCTAACTATCCGCATATAACATGTGCACCGGGGAAGAGCATTAATGGAATTATATTCTTATGCTTCTCAAATGTTTCTTGGGTTGGGTGTTTGTTTAGTTTTCATTATTTGACGCCATGTTTTTTTTTTTTTTTTTTTTTTTCTTTGGGAAGATATTATAGCTATATTTTTTTTTCACAGGATGGAAGAGAGATTAGTTTTATCCACTATTTCGATAAAGTAGCAGTGTGAAGATAACACAACTATGTCCATCAAATCAACTCTCTTTCCATTCAAATCCGGGATCCAATTCATCTTTGGCGCGCTCGGGTTTACCGCGTTAAGTCTCGTACGGTCGATCTCGTCTCGAAAAAAAAAAAAAATCATTTAAAATTTGCCATTACATTAATAGAGTAAAAAAAAAATCAAAATCTGGTTTGGGTTCTAAGCATATTTGAAGAATGAAAAGAGAGACCCCTTTGGTTAGAATTCAGTTTTCCTTCTCCTAGTCCAGTTGCCATACCAACTACTATTTATTCCACTAGCGTTTATAGTAAGTAGTCATGTGACAAGTTACCACGTGACATGACGTATGTACCATATTTTCCCCCAAAATAAGACCTACCTGCAAAATAATACCTAGCGTGTTTTTTCAGGATGATTTTAACATAAGCCCTCCCCTTAAAATAAGCCCTAGTTGAGAGCGACAGAAAGACGAAAGAAATAAGCATTTTTCCCAATCACATCATGCGACGCAAACACTCGACATCCGACGAAAATAATCCCTAGTGTTATTTTTCGTAGGGAACATCAATATTTTATTTATTTTCGGGTAAACACGGTATATATATATTTATATATTTACCAAACCATCAGCACGAGTAGGATGTGGCATAAGGTCAATTTATTAAGTGGAGTTTAAAAGGTTTGCATTCAGAGGTGTTCTCCTCCTAGCCAAGGTTAAAGATCCCTGTCAGTCCTACTATTAACCCATAGCTGGCGGAAGAATAGTTGTATTCGTACCTTTCCCAAGGGTATTAGCGCTATGTGAACTGCAAACAACGCGTCCCCGATTTGAATTTGTCTCGCCCTGCCTATTTCCTTTGACGGTAAACATTACACCATACGCCTCCACAAATTTGTATGAGCTCTTCTTTGTATCTTCTGTCATGTCTGTGTTCCCTTCTATTAAGTTTGCTCTGGCAATAAAATATCCTTGTTATTGCTCCATCATGAATTGTTCTCATGTTTATAACGTACAAGGAAAAATAATTGATACGTTTTAATCTAATGTTTTAATTGATTTCTTCATTGAGAGGTTCATCCCATAACTTGGTTTGCTCGTGGGAAGCAGTACTCGTGTAGCATATCTTGGGCAGGGATAGCTTGGCGGAACTCATCCTTCTCTGGGTCTACAACTTACATTCTCCTAGAGTTGTCATACTAAGATTTAAAAGCTCAGTCTTTCCTACTATTTATTCATAGTCGCAGATAGGAAGCGCGTGGTGTAATGGTTAAAGTCTTGGGAAATTAATTCGTCGCCCCGAGTTCAAATCCTGGACGTGGTAACTGCATTTTCACTTTGCGCTAATACACTTGGGAAAGGTTTGAATCCTACTCTCCCTCCAGCTATGGGTAAATAGTAGGGCAGACTGGGCTCTTTAACCATAGTTAGGCAACCGGTCTAGGAGAAGGAAAACTCTGAATTCAAACCTGATAAACTCCGCTTAAGAAATTGACCTTGTGTCACATCCTGTTCGTGTGGAGGGGGTCGGAAAAAATATAGAATATTTGGATTAATACCCAAGTTAATTTCTTTCTTCGGCGGGAAGATGTCTCTTTCTGTTTTCTATGTTGTCTTCTTGAACCAAGAAATACGGATAAATTTACATGTGAGCACATTTTTTTATTCCCATGATACAGTAGTGATCCAGACGAGCGCGGGCAAACAGAGACTCCCCCCCCACTCAAAAAAAAAAGGTCAGACCTCCCTACATTCTAGTTTTACTTTCCCAGCCCCGTCTGATCATGTGAAACACTAAAGGAATTGATTCATATTGAAACAACTTTGTATTTGTTTTTATCGTTTATTTACTACTGGTTTCGGCCTTTAAAAAAAAAACTTGAGCTTCCTATACGGATGATGGCTTTGGGTTCGTTCAGAGATATCTCAGTTACCCTTGAAAAATATTAAAACGAATAAATATTTAAGATAAGTATATATTTTTATTATTTTTCAGACAGGAATTGGTAGTTTTAAACATAGAAACATTTCAAATGTTTCTCTGTAAATGATAATGTTATGTCTGCATTTATCAAATACAACATTGAAAATCCAGAAAAAAGTGTTTATTGCTTTTATAATAGAGTCAACGCGCGGTTCTCTAAAATTATGACACGTTACTCGATTAGTAGTGACTCGACTACGGATACTACTTCATTACTCGACTGCGAATAACTTCGCGTATTCATATCTTTATATATGTTACGTTGAATGTGTTCAAAAATATTGTTGGGGAAATATTTGCAACAGATATGGATTCTTCCTTAGTGCCTCGACATCTGAACGTAGCAGGGTGGGTATAAGTATATGTAGGAACGGAGAGAATCGTCTGTGTATAGTAACGATTACCAAGAAAGTGGGTTGGGGTTGTGAGACTTACATCGTTTTACAGCTTGAGAGACAGTAAGGTATAGGGAATGAGAAACAGATTCCACCTAGAAAACAGTCTGAGCTGGATTTCGTAGTATATTTAAAAAACCTTTAAAGACATAACTCTGGCACTTGTTGAAACTTTACTTGAAATTACGCTAAAAATAGCATGATCATAACATTACTGACGGACGGATGGACGTCGGGATAGACAGGAGTTATGAAATGATATTTATTGTAATTTCTCAAAAGAAATAACAGTATATGTTAAGTTTAGAGTACTTTCTCTTGATTATATATAGTTATTTACTAAGCTAAGTTCAGAATTGGCACAAGGACAGAAGTAAGGGACGCCCAGTGAGAATCAAACTCACTCATAATGGTCTGCTAATCTAGCTTACAAACCATAAAACTACAGTTGTCCTATGCTATTCTATCAATAAAATGTGCGTAGTGCAATGGAGGTGTGTTGTGTAATGGTTATCGTCGCGGGAAAGGAAGTTGTATAACACTCAAATTAAAATCCTGGAAGAGGCTATTAACATTTCACATAGCGCTAATATTCATTGGAAATATATGCATCCAAGAATCCTCCCTCCAGCTATGGGTAAATAGTACGGCAAACTGAGCTCTTAGTTTGGCCACCAGTATATGAGAAGGAAAACTCTGAATTCCAACCTGTTAAACTCCGGTAAAACATTTACTTTGTATCACATCCTGTTGGTGCGGAAGGTTTGATAAATATATATATAAACTAGCTGCGGCTACCTGGCGTCGCCCGGGTAGAGGGGGATTTATTAAGTTAGTCCCGCAGATCCATTATTACGGAATCGTGAGTTGAATCCTCGTGGGATGCCCCATTTAAATCCCTATGGAAAAAGAATAGACCTCACATTGATCCAGCTAATCTGAAAAGAAATGTTAATGTCTACTATCTAAAATATTAAATGAAAAAAAAATCCATGCTGTTATCATTTAAATTTTATGTTTTAAATTATATTCAAGAATATAAATCAAATCTCTATTATTTTTGCTAAAAAAACAAGCTCTGGTGATATTTAATGTGTATATATATTTACTTTGTCGTTAATTGTTTTATTTTCGAAGTTTCCTCCGGACATACAGATTCACACAACTGCCCTTTATATATGTATATATAAATTACCCCTTGCTATCAAGCTTAATGGCCTCCATTGTGGCCTTTAAACCACTTGTGCTAAATAATAGATTTACTCATTTTTTTTTTAATTTTGAACATTTACTCTTTTGGTTACATTATAGTTGTCTGTCTCCCCCCCTCTCTCTGATTCTCAAATCCACTTAACACAAATAGCTGAATAATAAAATAAAGCTATTTCTAAAGATATCAGCTAAAATATAATTCGCTAACTATAATAATATTAAGAAGAAGAAGCAATGAATGTAACGGACACAATAATACAATTTGCAAACCACGTTCGAGATTCGGTCCAGTGGATATGCGTTCGCACTGCTCAATTCCATCGATATTAAAAGACATTACTTCACTTCTGGATAAAAGTATGAGACAAATGTTTGGTGTAGAAAAATGCAGGAAGATTAGGGATAACGATTGTTACATAATCTATGCGGTTGCATAAGATTATTGTCAATCCCCTATTTCATACCATGGCCGGGTCCTTCTATGGAAAACTACAGAAGCCCGCCAAATATGTGAAGTCACTTGGGACCCTTTCAGAGTTCCCAGTTGGCAGTTAGACATCAGACAGAGCAGTCGGCCTGATGCTCTGTCTAAAACTGTAACTCTGCATACGCGCGCTATGTTATGTCTGGTTGGGGATTTGGAAATAAAGTAACATCAACGTAAATCGAAGTCTTGTGTTTATTACCTAAAAACTAACAATGACACAGGGCTTCTGATAAGGAGTGATCCCTTACAGAAACCAGACCCGAAATCCCCATAGAAGACCAGACCAGACCTTAGAAGATTCCAGACCCAGACGCAAGATGTTAGAAGATAGAACCAAAGCCGACCAGAAGAGAAGACGACTAGAAGTAAGAAGTAAAGAAGTAAGAAAGAGTATACAACATTATATCGATTTGGTACCGTGAAAACGTCAATACTAACCCAAACCTGTTATCTATTTTCCCGTGTCGAGATATGTTACGTACCTCTTTCTCGTCGGGTATATAACAAGAGTTCTTATGTGATAGAGAGAGTGGAGACATCAGAGAGAGATAGACAGATAGTCGTTTATTTACTTGGTTGTTCTTCGTCTAGACGCCATGTTGGATCTTCACTTCTTCTCTTTCTATTCCGGCCATGATCGTCTACGTCTAAGTTCTTCCTTTACTTGTTGCTTCTTTCTTTTTTAAGATTAATTAATTATAATCCAACCTTGCCTTCGACTCGATCTTTCACCTGCTCAGCCGACAACCCGGTTTTCTGATAACCACGGCCCTGGCCTCCTTGCTGACTACGTTCCTATAGTGCCCCTAACTACCGGAAATTGACCCAGTCTTTTGCTGAACCTGATCCGGCTCTTCTCTCAGCAACCCTCAAAGCCAATCTCTTTACCAACACGAGATTTTCAACCCCGACAAGACTGTTGGAAATTTTTTGTATGGCATTTAAATGCCTATTTTTTAAATCTATTTTTAATTAATTAACAAGTCTTATTGCTTTGATCAAATGTTTTATTTGCCCGTTTAGTAACCCATCGCGCGGAGTGAGTGCAGCCCATAGTCATTCGTCTGTGATGCGTTACATCTCGGCTGGAACTGACTTAACTAAGTCAAAATTACGTGACGTGCGAGATTTCCGGTTTTACCAACGTCTGGTGTTTTTTCCACGGAAACCTACCCGCCTACGTGCTGATTTGAAAGCTCTATTCTACAGTCAATAATGTATGCCGCCACATAGATTATGCAACAGATGGACAATGCCATGTGTAACTGTATTACGCAAACATATTGCATTAATCAATGTGAAAAATTGAATAAAGGGTTCGGTTCAACGTTCCATGAAAGATCCTGATTATGACAATAAGGTTCCTGAGTTTGACAAGAAACACTTGAAGAAGACTGAAGGGCGCATCAACTGAAACAATGTATAGATAACAATAAAGGTGAGGACAACAGTCCCAAAAATCCAAATAATACAAAATACATGATTTTATTTTGCTATTTTAAAATCTATGATCAAATCCTAATAAAATATTATCAAATTACTTTAGGATTAAACCTAACTTGTAAAGATCAGAGTGTAAAAACACACCAGACATTTGAAAATTTGTGAAATTTGGATTTTATCCTCAGAAAATATTTAAATGGTAAAACAAGTTTTTGATACAAGAATTTATCTGTGGTAAAATATTGATTTCACATTAATTCAAAATAAACTAATTAGAAATATAAACAGTTATAAAAAAGATCTTGAAAAATCTATAAATCAAGATTTTCAAATATCAATATATAATCAAGATTATTATTTTTTATTTGCATAATCTATATTATTTTTTATTGTTTATGTTTTTGTTTTGTTTTTTTATAATAAAATAGTTTTGATTTGATTTTCAGAAAACTGATGAAAGTATTTCAAGAATTCTCTAACAAAATTGCATCTGGGAAAAGTTGTTTTTTTAATTTGGACTAGAAGATTCCCTACCCCCAAGAACTAAGCGCGTCCGTATATGACTGGACTGCGTGAGGGGGTGTAGAGGGTAACTACAGACATTTAACTTGCAGCCTCCTCGTCGTGAGAAGTGGCTCGAATTCAGACTACTGTCACCTATGTTGAATATGCAAATTTTGCATGGATCGGGCAGCGCTGAGTGTGATTAGCCCGAATGTAAGATCTTGGAAAGGGCAGTTAATTATTATTTAAGGCATACCTTCCCACACCACAGACATTTGTGTTTTGATTTTCTTAACGTGCGTTGAACGATTGAACTTTTGATGAATTGAGCAAGGACTACTGTGATAGCGTTGCATGCAAAATACTGTGTCAGGGGATTTTAGCGGCTGGTAATTTGACTACAGTGGTTGCTTTCGGTCGTCATTTCACACAAACAATTTCACTAAATACATTAACGGCCCTGTCGACAGGGGCTATAAATTCTCCGACTGTATTTCTGCAGAGAGGTAAGACCCCATCAACGGGGCCACCTGTTGACCATAAGTGGTAACCCGTGATGTTTAAGGATCGAATCCTGGTGGCTGAGCAGCCCATGATGTGCAACACTCCACTTTCGTTCTTCCTTAGGCAAGACGGACGGTCGGAAAGGCCCCCTCCGACCAATAGGCTGGTCACGTCAAGCCCTATTACCTATATGATTGTCTCAACCCTATTGCCCTTATTGCAACCCCAACCCTTTTTTCGTATATGTGCTAGAAGGCGGAGACCGAAGGTGTTAATTTTCTGAGTATGACGTTAAACTTTATTTGATAGTGATGTTTCAATTCTGGAGCTCTAGGGAATGTGGATTACGCCTTCATCACCATTACTCCCATGTCCACTCTGCCACGGAGTAGTAGAACCTGTTAGGTTTCAATCTATAGGTTAAATTGAAAAAAAAAACGAGTTTAAAAATGTGTTAAAAATTGGGTTTTAAAAAAGTGAGTAACCATTATGAATGAATCAAACCAAATACTACCTTTATATTAAGTATATCAATTTTGAACCTGATATTAATTGTGTTAAAATCATATCAATTTTTAGTCGGATGTATCGTTGTTAGGAAAGATTAATTTTTATTTATAGTTTTTACTTATGAATATTATGTTTATAGTCTAATACGTAATTCTAATAGATCAATAATACTAAAATAATATATATTCCATCTATTATATACTTTTCATACTGTCTACAGAAAAACAAAACTTTGGATTAACTTTTCGTCTCTGAGAATTCATTTTCATAATGTCGAAAGCCGCAATTCCATCAATTTGAGCAAACATCTCGGGGATAAATCGTAAAAGAAATCCATTTATCTAAACAGTAAAATTCGAATTATACTTAGGAAGGGAAGAATCTTGTTTTTGTTTTAATTATTGTCTCTCAAAGAGAGAGAGACTGGGCTGAATCCTGGAGACACTGCAATTCCAGGCCAACCCGTGGCAAAGGCGGAGCAAGCCCCTAACACTTCGCCGTGTTCCAAAAATCAGTTTAATATCATAGTCCCCATATAGAGGACGTATCAGATATTAAGCTGATAAGAACAGATACTACACTGTGGTCTTAGCCAGAGAGGCCGAGAAGCGCGCTAAATTGAATTCTGAAAATTGGCCTATTTTTATACTTAGATTGTCCACAATAATTAACAGAATATTTTTATCAACACAAAAACTTAATTACAAAAATCTATTGCAAAGTCTTTTACAAAAATCTAATCTAAAGATTTTTTACTTTCTATTTAAAAAAACTTAAAGGAAGAAATCTTTTAAATCATTTGATACAAAAGAAGAAGAAAAAAAGAAGAAAAATAAATGAAGGAAAATATGGAATCTATTGACCATATGAATTCCCGGTTCATTCCACATTTTTCTTGATTGTACTGTGGACTCCCATTTACACTCGGTTTTGTGGCGCGATGATATCTGAACAACTTTATTAGACGCCTTTATCTTTTATACACCTTTATTTTCAAACTTTTTTTGTGTTTTTCTGATCGATATTTGAGAAATTTAGGTTTAAAAATAAAATATACATTATTATAAACCAAAATACGTTTTTATACACATTTTAAAAGACATTCCGGCACGCAACGTTCCGTTTTGAAGAGGTTCAAATAAGAACCTCTTCAAAACGGAACCCTTTGATTATCATGACTTTTACAAGAATGTTTGTCTTATATACCCTTCTATTATAATATATATATATATATATATATATATATATATATATATAGAGAGAGAGAGAGAGAGAGAGAGAGAGAGAGGAGAGAGAGAGAAGATAGATATATTAAATGATAATAGTTGATGATTGGTGGTTGTCTTATTTTATATTCTGCTTCTACCTCCACAGCCCTCTTATCTGGTTTTTCTGTTGGGCTTCTTTTAATGGTGGGTTCTTCTTCGTTGATCCTTCTACGGGTTGGGCTGGTGTCGTCTAACCCTTATGACATCGTATGTCGAACATCGGGTATATACATGAGAGAGGAAACTCCGTGATAAAGAGAGAGAGATTATAGAGTTGGGACTCACTTTTTGCTTCATTTTCTTTCAGCTTTACTACTTCGGCTAACTTTTTGCTATGGTCGTCATCTTATCGTCTAGTCTTCTAACTGCTTCTTCTAAGGGCTTCTTCCGAGGGCTAACTTTTTAGCCGTGAAATTAATCAGACACATTTTTCCTTGATCAAGATTTATTTTTCTTGCCCATGTTCTTGCGCGCGGAGAAATAACAACCCCAGCAGAGGGATACACGTGCTCTCTGCTTCAATTTCAGGTTCTATCTGACCCTCTAACTAACTAACTAATCACGTGACGCGCGAGATCAACGTTACCTGGCATTTTCCACTTGGCCCCATGAATTCTCGCCACAAGTTTTGTTAACAATTCATGATACCATGAAATGTAACACTGGTCATTCTTTTTAACATTTAATTAACACAACAAGACTTGGTTGTTTCTTGATCAAACTTTTATTTCCAAACTTGCCCACGTGTCTAGACGGTCTACCGGAAGGTCAGTTGGAATGTCACCGTTGTCACACATCGGCCCCAGTAACTTTCCAAGGACACCATCACTTTTTTTATTTAACAGACCTTAATTAGATATTCTAACTACAGGTACGCACATAATTTATGAGTTTCTTATAAAGTATGCAACATTTGTTTGTTCGTTGTTATAGATCGCGTGAAGTTTCGAAGTCACCCAACCTCAAGACACAACATTTCGAGCACGTCAAGTTCTGATGACAATTTGTTAAAAAACCGAAATTATAACGTCGACTTCGTCATAAGCAATAAACTCATATTTTCGAATACTTTGTACTTTTCTATTTTCTACATAGTGTTAGATTAATTCCCTATTTACACACACACCCACACACACACCCACCCACACACACACACACACACACACACACACATATATATATATATATATATATATATATTATATATATATATATTATATTGCCTCTGGCAAAAAATATGGAATTAACACAGAGAATGTTCACCTTGGTTTCATATTTAGCAGTACATAAATTAATAGCAGATAAGTCGAAAGGCGTTTTATTGAATATCTGCACATTCGGGTTTCTCAAAATATTCCTTAAAAACTAGATTGAATTATATAATTTAATGATATATTCTTCCAAGCCATGCAGGGAAAAATATGGAATAACTCAATATTGAGAAACAAATTACAGAATTCATTGACAAAATTAGAATTATGCTTATACGCTTTTCCTCAAGCTTTATGACTGACTTCATTCTTTCGGGCATGTATATCACTAATTTAAAGCAATATCTATTAATAATGGGGATTCGCTTCCGGTTTTTGTCTGTAACAAAAAGTACGTCACTGCTTACGTCACATTACCCAAAATCATCATAACATAGAATAAATACACACAAACTTTGAACATGCAGCATTAACAGTCCTCATTGTTTTTTAAAACAAGTTTTAATAAATATCTATTAATAATGGAGATTCGCTTCCGGTTTTTGTCTGTAACAAAAATTATGTCAGTGCTTACGTCACATTACCTAAAATCGCCATAACATAGAATAAATACAATCAAAATTTGAACATGCAACATTAGACAGTTTTCATTGTTTTTTGAAACAAGTTTTAATAAATACATGACTTGTATTATATATCTATATATAGTTTGTTTTATTTTAATACATATTTGAAGTTTACATTTCAAATTGTTTTATTTTTTAATCCTTTAATGAATTTGATGATTTTACTTCCTTAGGGTACAAACTCGCTGACATTGAATTTTTAACTCCCACCCCTCAGGCAATATGTTTCAAAAATATATTTTACATCGCCCGGAGGGTGTTTTTTTTATTTGTACTAGTTTTTTTTATAAAATTGGTTCCAACTGTTTTTTATGTGTGGAGTCTTCGCATGGAACATTCTTTTTAAAATACTAATAGTTAGCCTTTCGAATGAGGGGGGGGGGCAGTTAGAATTTAAAATAACGGGGTCCATGAAAAATTACCAACAGTTATGGACGGGTAATAATTTTTTGATCTGACCTCTTGAAAACGCCCCATTACAGACGAATGAGAATAAGATTAGTTAGTCAGATTCCGCCCGGCTTTCAAGGAGCGTAGACATTAGTGTCAGCTCACGGGGGCCATCTACTCCCGCGGCGGATTCATGGGCTAGGGAAATAAAATTTGATCAAGAAACAAGTCTTGTTTTGTTAATCAAATATTAAAGACAATGACCAGACTAGACCAGTACAAAGAAGACCAACCCTTAACAGAAATCCCAAAACAGAAGTGTAGAAAGTAAGACAATCAACTATTAGCATATATTATCTAACTATCTGTCTAACATCACAACTGATTTGTTTCCTTTGGCTTAAGATAATATCCAATATTTATCAGGGTGTTGTATATTGTGCAAACGGAAATAGGAATTTCCGGTTAAATTAAACAAAGAAAAGACGAAAAAAATGGCAAAGGACTTTTTTCCCGGTAAAAGCGAACAAAGAAGTTAAAAATCGGAAGCGAGGCTTTCCGGTCAAAGAAGCAGGGAGAAGCTAAAGAAAAATATAACAAATGCCCGTTATCAGATCAAAAGATAAAGGTGCGTAGGAGTACCTATCAATATAAAAGGCCTGAGGGTTCGACCCGACAGGTCAGTCAGACAGCGGATGGCGAACAGAGCACAAGGGGCGAGCGTCGACACCGTCCATCGCTGCCAGTGGGCAGTGAAGTTCGTCCACCCCTTTACCTCACCATCCCAGCAGTAGTAGTAGTCATTGTCAACGCTCGCCGCCCACCACGTACAGCCGAGAAGAGAAAGAAAGTCAAAACTCCTACTATACCCATGTGTTGTGGTTTCTTAAGTCTGGCTACTACATACTTCGCCACGTGAGCATATACACCCGCAACGTATACAGATACACGATTTAGCAGCGTGAGTTTGAAGAAGCCGCTATATAACGTATAGCTATTT
>CM042152.1:48685212-48687712 GCA_023376005.1 Doryteuthis pealeii
TTTGTTCTTCTTTATCTTTTTCTACTTTTTTTATTCGTGATTCTTCTTCTTTCTTTTTTAAAAATATTCTTTATTCTTCTCTTTTGTTCTTTATACTCCTTCTTCTTCTTCTTCTTCTTCTTCTTCTTCTTCTTCTTCTTCTTCTTCTTCTTCTTCTTCTTCTTCTTCTTTTTCTTAATATATTTTCTTCTTCTCTCTCCTTCTTTATACTTCTTTTTCTACTTCTTTCTTATTCTTCTCCTTTTTTCTTAATATTCTTCTTCTTCTCTTTTCTTCTTTCTTCTTTTCTTCTTCTTCTTCTTCTTCTTCTCTTTCTTAATATATTTCTTCTTCTCTCTCCTTCTTTATACTTCTTTTTCTACTTCTTTCTTCTTTCGTCTTTCTTCTTCTTTTGTTCTCTTTATCTTTTTCCACTTTTTTTATTCGTGATTCTTCTTCTTGTTTCCTTTTTCTTAATATTCCTTTCTTCTCTCTTTTTTTATACTCCTTTTTTCTACTTCTTTCTTCTTCTTCTCTTTTATTTCCTAATTTTTTCTTCTTCTCTCTTCTTCTTTACACTCCTTTTACTACTTCTTCTTCTTCTTCTTCTTCTTCTTCTTCTTCTTCTTCTTCTTCTTCTTTTTCTTAATATTTTCTTCTTCTCTCTCCTTCCTTTATACTTCTTTTTTTATACTTCTTTCTTCTTTCGACTTGTGTTCTTCTTTATCTTTTTCCACTTTTTATTCGTGATTCTACTTTCTTTTTTCTTAATATTCTTTCTTCTTCTCTTTTCTTCTTTATACTCCTTTTTTTCTACTCCTTTCTTCTTCTTCTTCTTCTCTTTCTTTTTTCTTAATATTTTTCTTCTTCTCTCTCCTTCTTCTCTCTTCTTCTTTATACTTCTTTTTTCCACTCCTTTCTTCTTCATTCGTTCTGCTTTATCTTTTTCCTCTTTTTTCTTCTTGATTCTTCTTCTTCTTCTTCTTCTTCTTCTTCTTCTTCTTCTCACCTTACTGCATTAATTTTCACTGATTCGATTACTACTATTACTACTACTACTACTACTACTACTACTACTACTAAAACCATCAGGATATAATAATGAGATGTTTGTATTTCACATAACGCTAATATCCTTGAAAAAGTTATGCACCCAACTACTCATCCTACGACTATGGGTAAATACTAGGACAGATTTAGTTAAGTAAAATTAGCTTGGGAAACAGTCTAGGAGAAAGAAAACATCTGAATTCAAACCTGTTAAAATCCGCTAAGATCGATGTGACAAACAGAAAAGTAAACGAATACTTTATGCTTCACATAATTTTGCTATACTTCTCCTACGCATTACATTACGTATCATTACTTATTGCGGTTCATCACTTATTGGGCCTCATTTCAAGATTACACATTTTCGGTATATATATATATATATATATATATATATATAGAGAGAGAGAGAGAGATAGATAGATAGATAGATAGATAAAAGGGTATGAAAACACACAATGCTGTTAAAATGAAAATATTTTATTTCATATTCATAGCTAATATTGAACAATATTTCGATTTATAAAAATCATCACCAGAGCTTGTTTATAATCCGGACTCATCGAGAGAGAAGGAGAAAATAATTTAAATTCAAAACGGAAGCATTGTTGTTCCAAAAAATTATAAACAAGCTCTGATGATGGTTTTTATAAATCGAAATATTGTTCAATATTAGCTATTAATATGATATGATATATTTTCATCTTAACAGAGTGTGTTTTCATACCCTTTTATCTATACATATACCGTCGGATTCATTTCCTTTATCTTAACTTATATATATATATATATATATATATATATATATATATGTGTGTGGGGGGGTGGATGTGAGGAACAAAAGAACAAAACTCAGACAAAAGTGTGTAGGATATATTTCGCTAGAGATTTGAGCTCGAATTCATCAGTCGTTTTAATGAATTATCAGGTTATCATACAAGTGTTTTATAGAAGGGACAGTGTGGCGGGAGGAGGTGGATAGGAAAGAGGAGGTCAAGTGGGTGGGTAAGCGTTAGTGAGGAGAGGTTTTGAATGGTCAAGTAGGAATCATTGGAGAGGAAGAGGAGGAAGTTTTGCTCTTTTATTCCTCATATCTCAACCATGAATCTATATATTACGTTCGTTTGGCTTAGGGGATTTTTTAGGAGAGTTTGTGTTATATCTTATGTTGTATATTGTACAAACAAAAATAGGAATTCTGGTAAAATTAATCCATGAAAAGACGAAAAAAATGACAATCCTTAAAAAACGGAAGCAAGACGTTCCGGTCAAAGAAGTAGGGAGAAGAAAGATATAACAAAGGCCCGTTATCAGATCAACAGATAAAGATACGTAGGCATGTCGTCAATACAAGAGCCAGAGGGTCGAGTCAGTCAGTTAGACAGTTAGACAAGAGACAGCGAACAGAGCACAAGGCGCGACCGTCGACACGGTCTATATCTGCCAGCTGGTAGTGAGGATCGTCCACCTC
>CM042152.1:48692712-48694608 GCA_023376005.1 Doryteuthis pealeii
TATGCAACAATTGCATAACAAAAGAACTAGCACAGAAGAAGTGATATGCGTATGTATGTGGTGGTAATTTGAATACATACATTCAAATTATTATTATTATTATTATTATTATTATTATTATTATTATTATTATTATCAAATTGCACTACATATAACCATAGCAAAATGTGCTTCTCATTAACATAACCAACACACTAATGTTAAAATGTTATGTCATTAATAAACAATTCAAACTCCACTAATTTTAATATTACAGTACATCACATAGATTCAATAAATTATTACATATTATCCATACGCGTCAATATTGTATAGAGTCCAGTAATATAAATAGGTATTACATAGATTAATGTACTATTGTCATGGTTTTAATAAATTATCTTCTATACAAAAAACCTAGTATATAAGATTATCAACTATATAAATACAATAAAAATATTGTATTTAGATCATTTACTGATTGATTAAGCCCAAAATAAATTGCAGGCATACTCTAAAATTAATATCAAGTGTAGTATTAGAGTACTACATAAATCACTTCTAAAGAATATATTATCAGTTAAAAAAAAGAGAATAAAAATATCCGTATAGTATCCAACATATACCATATATACATTGATCCAGTAAATCTCTAAAAATATGTATAAACATCATTAACATTAATCAGTAGAAAAGTTGCATGAAGAACAAATAAGTTTCAATCTCTGTCTCTGTCCCTCTCTATCACAGAATTAACTCTTTCATGTATTATTGGCATTTCAGTCTCGGAAGACTATAATAAAGTTTTTGTGCCCCTGAAGTTGCAGCGCCTCCTGTGACTGTAAAGTCCGATGTTTGAAAAACATTCTCGACCACATATGTCGCATTTGAAGGCTGTCCCTGATATACCGGTGCTTTGTTGCCGCTACTTTCTTCTGAACCTCTTAGCTTCATGGTGTTGCGTCAGGGTGACTTCTGACATGAGTAGGCCGCTACGGAGAGTCTGACGCCACCGAGGGCGGTTCTGAGCCAAATTTCCCCAGCTGGAAAGGGCAATGCCAAAACACCTGAGATCATTCTTGTACACATCCTTGAATTGCGGCTGGGAGCGACCAATCTGTCTATTATCAGACGAAAGCTCTGCATAGAGGATGTTTTTCGGGATTCGTCCATCATCCATCCGACGTACATGACCTAGCCATCGGAGACGACGTTGTCTCAGTAGAGAACATGAACTGGGGAGTTGAGCTCTCTCTAGAACTGTTGTGTTAGCGATCCTGTCCCTCCCGGCATACCTCTCTGTAGAGGTGCAGTCGGTGTATTCTAAAGCCTCAGCCGACAGGGCTGTAGTGCGTTTGGAGTTCGAACTCATTTACTACGATGTCGCAGTCCAGTACTTTCGCAACAACGCAAAATAATAATTTTAAACATTATCTCGAAATTATCTATTTGCCAGGTAGAGAGGGTCATAACGGGCACTACCATTCAGGTTCAGAACTAGTCTATCAATAATAAAGATTCGGTCTCCATTTTTCTGTAACCGAAACTACGTCACTGCTTACATCACTGTCATTTCAGGAATTAAGTAAGTTTATCAATGAGTATTGATTTCACCAAAATTTCGGTACTCATTCACCTTTAGAGGAATTTATGTTTAAAATAGTTTTTTTCCTAAAATAATAAAGATTCGGTCTCGATTTTTCTGTAACCGAAACATACGTCACTGTCTACGTCACTTGTTCAGGAATTAAGTAAGTATATCAATGAGAATTGATTTCACCAAAAATTTCGATAATCATTCACCTTTAGAGGAATTTATGTTTAAAATAGTTTTTTTCCTAAAATATATTAGGTGGAATATCTTTTTTTTACTAGGTCGAGCCCCCCCCCCCCTCACCTTATTTAATTTTATGAAAT
>CM042152.1:48694708-48717208 GCA_023376005.1 Doryteuthis pealeii
AGAGAGAGATAAAAACCAAACATTAGAAATCATAATACTAAGCACATTATTTATTAAATCACATTTTAATAATCATATGCAAATTAGCCTTCCCGTTCACTACAAGTAAAGCCGGCTATTTGGGTTTATATATAAATATATTTGCTGTTGTTAAGTATGTAGACATGGTCAACAGTTAATAATGTAAAACAATTTTATTATAATTGATGTTTAAATAAAAATAAATTCAGGGAGAATATGACGTAAATAACTAAGGGAATTGTGATTTGAAGTAGTAATATAGTTTTGGTTACAGACAGAAAAACACACAATCTCCATTATAAATAAGATATATATATATATATATTCAACATATATATATATATATTCAACATATATATAAATATATATATAATAAAGTAAATATAATGGATCTGAGAATATCTATCTAGGTTTCTCCTAACGGATCATCAGCATAATTCTGACTGTTAGGCTCTGGTGCAAAATACATTTTCTTCCCAAAAATCTTCACAAGGACATACATAATTAGCATAAAAATCATATCTATTAATGTTTCGTGCACCACAATCTTCCTGTTTTTTTATCTTCCTAATTTGGCCTTGTATCTTACTAGGCAAAACTTGGTCATAGCATAAAGATATTTATGCGAAGTGTGAACCGCGTGAAAATGAAGTACAGAGTTTTGTTATTCTGATCAGTAATATTATTAATAACGATGAGGAAGAATTGATCATGAAACGGAATTGTAACTGAATTTCCGCGCTAAAATAACTGAAAATGTTATTAAACGAAGAATTCTTGCAGAATAATTTTTAAGAAGCAAATAATTTCGATGACGCCAAATGGGAAAAGAAAAGGAAAGAAAAAAAGAAGGAGGAAGTTGATAATTACTGTCACAAAGAAAATAGAAATCAGCGTTTGAAAATGATGAAGAGTGATAAAAAGTAATATAGCGATGAAGGCGGAAATGAAAGAAGGAATAAAGGTGTGTGTGTGGGGGGGGTAGGATATAAGTAGAAATAAGACGATGGTGAAAGGGAAAGTAATAATTAGGAGGTCGAGGGAGAATAGAGGAAAATGGAAGATGAGATATATAAAGTGTTCTGTGGTAGACAAGAGAGAGAGAAGAGAGAGAGAGAGAGAGAGAGAGAGAGAGAGAGAGAGAGAGAGAGTAACAAAGAAGAGAAAAATATGATATATAATATATGTATATATATAGAGAGAGAGAGAATAACAAAGAAGAGAAAAATATGAAAATGTAGGGAGAGAGAGAGAGAGAGAGAGAGAAGAGAGAGAGAGAGAGAGAGAGAGAGAGAGGAGAGAGAGACCAATGGAAGTGAAAAACAAAATACAATGGAAGAAGAAGAAGAAAGAAGAAGAAGAAGAAGAAGAAGAAGAAGAAGAAGAAGAAGAAAAGGAGAAAGAAAAAAGGGAGGACAAAGAGAAGAAAGAAGAAGAAGAAGAAGAAGAAGAAGAAGAGAAGAAGAGAAGAAGAAGAGGAAGAAGAAGAAGAAGAAGAAGAAGAAGACTGATAGTGGGGGTAATGAAGCTAATGTAAAATGAGGGCAGAAGAAGAAGAAGAAGAAGAAGAAGAGAAGAAGAAGAAGAAGAAGAAGAAGAAGATCAAGAAGAAAAAATGAAAAATATAAAGAAGAACAAAAAAAGAAGTAGAATAAAGAAGTATAAAGAGAAGAAAAAATATTAAGAAAACCCAAGAAGAAGAAGAAGAAGAAGAAGAATCGAGAAGAAGAATCAAGAATAAAAATGACGATATAGATAAAGATGAACAAAAGAAGAAAGGAATATAAAAAAGAAGTATAAAGAAAAGAAAAAATATTAAGAAAAACCAAGAGAAGAAGAAGAAGAAGAAGAAGAAGAAGAAAGAAGAAGAAGAAGAAAGAGAAAAGAAGAAGACCCAGTGTATCGTTTGTCTTGGTAATAACTATTGTAATGATGAGTGTAATTCTGTCGATACCAATTTTAATGATGATAATAACAAAGCAACAAATAAAACAATCGGTAAAAGAATATGAAAAAAAAGAAAGCAAATCTCTAAATTTGTCTACGCTAAGACGACAATGGAAAGTGCAATCGGGAAGAAAGTTAAAACAGTTCTAATATCGTTAAATTCCAATTTATAGAGCGAGAGGCAAAACAATATCAATCAAAGTAATAATATTGTTATAACAACAACAACAATTTCAATTCATGAAAAATTCTCTTTTTTTTTTTTTTTTTTGGTTTTTGGATTTAAGGCAGCGAAAACAATTATGAACAAGTAATTACGGAAGGAATAATACAATTAATTGTCATAGAAAATAAGAATTGATACAAAATTCTTCTTCTTCTTCTTCTTCTTCTTCTTCTTCTTCTTCTTCTTCTCTTCTTCTTCCTTCTTCTTTCTTCTGCTTAATATTTGTTCTTCTCTTATACTTCTTTTTCTACTTCTTTCTTCTTCTTTTGTTCTTTATCTGTTTCCTCTTTTTTCTTCTTGATTCTCCTTTTTTCTTCTTGATTCTTCTTCTTCTTCTTTTTTCTTTCTCTTTCTTCTTCTTCTCTTCTTCTTTTCTTTTTTCTTAATATTCTTTCTTCTTCTCTCCTTCTTTTATACTCCTTCTACTTCTTTCTTCTTCGGTCTCTTTCTTTTTTCTTATATTTTCTTCTTCCACTCTCCTTCTTCATACTTCTTTTTTTCTACTTCTTTCTTCTTTCTGCTTTTGTTTTTCTTTATCTTTTTCATCGTTTTTATTCTTTATTCTTCTTCTTTCTTTCTTTTTTCTAAATATTTTTTCTTCTTCTCTTTTCTTCTTTATACTCCTTTTTTCTACTTCTTTCTACTTCTTCTCTTTCTTTTTTCTTAATATTCTTTCTTCTTCTCTCTTCTTCTTTACACTCCTTTTACTACTTCTTTCTTCTTCTTCCTCTTCTTTTTTCTTAATATTTTTCTTCTTCTCTCTCCTTCTTGATACTTCTTTTTTTTATACTTCTTTCTTCTTTCGACTTGTGTTCTTCTTTATCTTTTTCCACTTTTTATTCGTGATTCTACTTTCTTTTTTCTTAATATTCTTTCTTCTTCTCTTTTCTTCTTTATACTCCTTTTTTTCTACTCCTTTCTTCTTCTTCTTCTGTTCCTTTTTTCTTAATATTTTTCTTCTTCTCTCTCCTTCTTCTCTCTCCTTCTTCTCTCTTCTTCTTTATACTTCTTTTTTCCACTCCTTTCTTCTTCATTTCGTTCTCCTTTTTTCTCTCCTTTCTTTCTTCTTCTTCTTCTTCTTCTTCCTTCTTCTTTCTTCTTCTCTTCTTCCTTTCTTCTTCTTCTTCTTCTTCTTCTTCTTTCTTCCTTCTCTTCTGTTACTGCATAATTTTCACTGATTCGACTACTACTACACTACTACTACTACTACTACTAAACTACTACTCTAAACCATCAGGATATAATAATGAGATGTTTGTATTTCACATAACGCTAATATCCTTGAAAAATGTATGCACCCATCTACTCATCCTACGACTATGGGTAAATACTAGGACAGATTTAGTTAAGTAAAATTAGCTTGTGAAACAGTCTAGGAGAAAGAAAAGATCTGAATTCAAAACCTGTTAAAATCCGCTAAGATCGATGTGACAAACAGAAAAGTAAACAAATACTTTATGCTTCACATAATTTTGCTATATTTCTCCTACGCATTACATTACGTATCATTACTTATTGCGGTTCATCACTTATTGGGCCTCATTTCAAGATTACACATTTTCGGTAAATATATATATATATATATATATATATATATATATATATATATATATATATAGAGAGAGAGAGAGAGATAGATAGATAGATAGTAAAAGGGTATGAAAACACACAAGGCTGTTAAAATGAAAATATTTTATTTCATATTCATAGCTAATATTGAACAATATTTCGATTTATAAAAATCATCATCAGAGCTTGTTTTTAATCCGGACTCATCGAGAGAGAAGCAGAAAATAATTTTAATTCAAAACGGAAGCATTCTTGTTCCAAAAATTAAAAACAAGCTCAGATGATGGTTTTTATAAATCGAAATATTGTTCAATATTAGCTATTAATATGATATGATATATTTTCATCTTAACAGAGTGGGTTTTTCATACCCATTTTATCTATACATATACCGTCGGATTCATTTCCTTTATCTTAACTTATATATATATATATATATATATATATATATTATATTATTGTGTGTGTGTGTGTGTGTGTGTGTGTGTGGAGATGTGAGGAACAAAAGATCAAAACTCAGACAAAAGTGTGTAGGATATATTTTCGCTAGAGATTTGAGCTCGGATTCATCAGTCGTTTTAATGAATTATCAGGTTATCATACAAGTGTTTTATAGAGGGGATAGTGTGGCGGGAGGAGGTGGATAGGAGAGGAGGTGAAGTGGGTGGGTAAGCCTTAATGAGGAGAGGTTTTGAATGGTCAAAGAGGAATCATTGGAGTGGAAGAGGAGGAAGTTTTGTTCTTTTATTCCTCACATCTCAACCATTATTCTGTCGCATTCATTCAAATCCTCTTTCATATATATATATATATATATATATATATATATATATATATATTCTCAAAGGCATGTGTTATTAAACAACACGGAGTATTCCTTCTTCATTTTTTGGATTAATATTTTTTCCAGTCTTCTGGCGATCTTTTTTGAGTCTGGATCCAATTGATTTATGTTATTTTCCTTACTTATATCCTGAGCGCTTTCGACTGTTTCGCCAGTCGTCATCATGGGGTTACATAATTTGGTTTTTAGTTCATTCTTTTAGTTCTTTTATCTATATTTTTATCAAATTCGGAGAGTCTATTATTTTCAAGAGGGAGGTGTTAGTTAAGTGTTAGTTATTAAAGATATTTAATACGTTGTCTCCGACTTTAAATGCTATGTTTTTAATGTTAGATTTTTTAAATTTTTTTATGCATATGGCTTCTAGGATCTGTAGGCGTTTCTTATTATTATTTTTGTAGATATTTTAGTGTTTTCGTTTAAGATTTTTCTAATTTCGGTGGAGGTGGATTTTTCTGGGTGTTTTTTTAATTAAGTGTTGTTTTATGGAGCTAGTGTCGGAGAGATGGTATGTGAGACGGCGGGACAGTGTTGTTGTTGTATGGCCAATGTAGCTATTAGTGTATAGTTTATTTTCTGAGAGGCACTCTCGGAATGGGCAAATGAATCTATATATTATGTTCGTTTGGCTTAGGGGATTTTTTAGGAGAGTTTGTGTTATTTTTTAAATTTAATATATATATATATATATATATATATTAATAAGTCATCCACAGACACGTGTTTCGGCGACAGACACGTGTTTGTCGAACTCAGACTGACCGCATGGTAGTCCGATATCTTATCGCCTCGTCCACTGACAGCTGATGCGGGGACTGGTGTTTTTAAACTACATAGGAATGTTTATGTATTTTACGGTCACTGAGAGATCAAATTTCCGGAGAAATGATCATTGCTTATTTGCTTAGTAGTGAGAGTTAATTCAAATTACCAATTAGAGAGCTCATTACCAAATTTATGGGAGCATATATTAATAAGTCATCCACAGGCACGTGTTTCGGCGTTTAACGCCTCTTCAGTGTGGCTAGACACAACTATCCTTGGCTAGGGTCAAACTCAGACTGACTGCATCGTTAATCCAATATCTTATCCCCTCGTCCACTGACAGCTGATGCGGGGACTGGTGTTTTTAAACGATATTAAGTACATAGGAATGTTTATGTATTTTACGGTCACCGAGAGATCAAATTTCCGGGGAAATGATCATTATATATATATATATATATATATATTGGGTGAGTGAAATGATTTGCAGTATTATGGTACGTGTTAGTTTGTGGTGAGCATATTACCAGAATGAAATTCAAGCCGTGGAAGCTACTCCCTGTGGTTCTTAGTATCGTGGTAGATAATACGCTGAAACATTGTGCATTGATTCAGTCCATGTGTGATTTGAAAGTCGCACAGATGGACGGGGAACGTAATCTTATTGAACGTTGTGAGTTCGAACTGTATCTTAATCCCACATGAACATACAAAAAAATTGTTGTGCGAAAGGTGAAAGGCACGGTTGGACACAGTTCAGTAAAGAGATGGTTCAAGATATTTTGCTAGGGTGGCGTACAAATGTGTGTTCCGAGGTAATAGATACAAATTCAGGGATTAGCAATCATAAAGTATCAGGAGGACTCGGCATCTAAGAGTTCGGTCAGGTGCATCATTTTCAAGACATCTATAAATCATCAGTAGCAGCCGAATTGTTCATTTTGTTCCAAAAGTATGCTCAATATATATATATATATATATTTATATATATATATATATATATATATATATGTCTGTGTGTGTGTGTGTATGTGTTTGTTTTTGTATATGTTGTACCGGCCGTTCCTACAGTGGAGAATTTACACCGGTTCTCACTATAAATAGTGAGACACCGAGTGGAAAGGTACTACTGTTCCGTTAACGACAAGCTAGTCGTACATGTACCATGATTGTAAATACACTTGTCTTATTTTACCCTATCTCGACTTGACTTCTTTTTACTGTTGGGACTAACACCACAACAGTATATATATATATATATATATATATATATAAATGTAATTTCTCTCCAAGCCAACCAAAGAATGTTGACGTAATTTCTCCCCTATCACGCTTCTCTTCCTTTGCACTTAACCATCTTACTCACCATATTTCTTCCAACTCACTCCATACTTTTGATCTTATCCCCCTCGGGCATCCACAAAAGATTCCTTCTGACCAATCAAATCCCCACAAATGCTATCCCATCTACCTGACTTCATCCCTAAATTCACCCCTCTCCCGTCCGCATTCTCTTCTATAAAACACATGTATCATGCATTAATGATCAAATAAACGACTGATAAAGCCGAGCTCAATACAGGGCGAAATATTTCTCCTACATATGCTTGTTTGAGTTTTGTTCCTTTGTCCACATTTTCCCTCTATTATTTTCCACACACTCACACACGCGTACACACACATACACACACACACACACACACACACACACAACATATATATATATATATATATATTTGAATTCATTTTTCCAACTCTCCAATGGACATATTCCAAGTCTGTCAGCAGTTTTATGAAAATATAAATTGTATATATATGTATATATATATATATATATATATATATATATATATATATATATATATATATATATATATACGTGTGTGTGTGTGTGTGTGTGTGTGTTGTGTGTGTGTGTGTGTGTGTGTCGCTGTCTCTCTGTGTGTGTGTGTGTGTGTGTGTGTGTTGAGTTCGATACTATTTGTATTTTCAGATATCCGCTGACAGACTTGGAATATGTCCATTGGAGAGTAGGAATAAATAAATTCAAAGAAATGAATGATTTTCTCCAAGACAAACGATTATTAGTTTGTTATTGGTATTCTTTGAGAAATTGGTTTCCTTTATAGATTTTGTATTGCCATGAAGATATAATGTGAATCTTTCATTTCTTCGAGCAAAGTTAGAATAAAAATCGTTAAATCAATCGTTTTGACTCGATTATGTTATACGAGACACCTCTTATCTTGTTATAATGCAGTTTCAGTATCTGCCTGTAATCGAAACTACGCCAAAGCTTACGTCACAATACCCTCAGGAATTTAAGTAATTTTATCATTGAGTATTTGATATATAGTCAAAATTGTAACATTAAATAAGTACGCGTATAAAAAGATTACACTTATTTCAATTATCTTTTAATTGATTTCTATATAGAATGATTCATAGGATTGATTTTAATTCGTTGGAGAATAAGGCAATCATATTAGAGATCAACAACACCACGATCTGTGTGGAATCTTATGAGCTGGGTTGTTTTAAATAAAAGACTAAAGAAAAACAACCCGTTTTGTTAAGTTATTAAAACAAGAAATGATCAACCCGAAAAAGAAAGAGGAACAAACACGAATAAATCAAGAAGAGGAAACCAGCCCGAGAAAACAGCCCAACAAGAGAAGATGGCGGTCGAATTAGTGTCAGACAGTAAGCGGCCGAATAAAGAAGTAAGAACCCACTGTAATCTGAAGATTAGTTAAATTAATTCCTACCATGAAATTGTGTTTGTGCATTATTTGAAATGAACTCATTGCTTTGAGAGTTAAGTCCTTTTTAAGACTTAAATGAGAGTTAAGTCCCTTTGTTCTTTTTCTGAGAAGAAACTTGTAAACAATGGCAGTCATCTTTGATTCAACGTAATTTTCACGGAGAAAACATGACGCCATTTATTAAACCCAAAATTGTAAATACATAGAATAAATCTTATAAATGATATCTCTATGAAAATCTGAGATTTGCAACAAAACAGTGTGTTACACAATTTATGCGGCAGCATAAATTATTGACAGACCCTGTAGTGAGAATTCAGGGAATGGGAAAATACAGGACTGTTGTTAACCCCATCTGACCCCCTGGAGAACACATCACGAGAAACACATAACTAGCGTTAGATTTTACTTTGAACCAGAGATGGACGCAGGATAGACGTGCCACTGCGAGGTGGAATCTCCCCCCACGGCGAATAAGAATATGGGCAGAAATAAATCTCACCTTGATCAAGAATGTAAAAGTCTTGTAGTTAATTAATTGTGTTATAATGCCATATACTCTCGTTGGGTATATACGCAAGATTTCTTTTAATAGAGAGAGGAGAGAGGTAGACAATTAGATATTTACACAGATTCATATCATACTTGTTACTTTCTTTCTTTAGCCATTTGTGAATATCTAGTGTTCTTCTATTCTTTCTCGGCATGTTGGATTCTACTTCTTCTTTCTACGTGATATCTACGTACTTGTGTAACGTTGCGGGCTTTTTACCGAGTCTCACAGTGCCTCAAAATGCACGGCACTATTAAAAATTATTCACTGGTCGCTGGACGCTTACAAGGCATGTAAACTTCTAGCGTTTGTTTACAACACTCACAGATCTAGTAGTCAGCCTTCAAGCCCAAAATTCTTCCACACTTCTTCGTGTGGTCAGGGAAGATATCACCTTACGCACCGCCGCGGGCTCTTAGTCACGATCAATTGACTTTATCTCCACGGGTATCTTTGGACAGGGGAGTCTCATTCATAAAAGAATTCCTAGTATTTTTGGCGTAGTAAAATAAAGATGAGGACAGTACTTCTTGCTTTTTCATCAATTTATTTTCTTAATACAAGTTATTGAGAGAGAGAGAGAGAGAGAGAGAGAGAGAGAGAGAGAGAGAGAGAGAGAGAGAGAGAGAGAGAGAGAGAGAGAGAGAGAGAGAGAGAGAGAGAGAGAGAGAGAGAGAGAGAGAGAGAGAGAGAGAGAGAGAGAGAGAGAGAGATTCGGTTTCATTAACACATGTTATTTTAGTAATCCTTAACCTCGTTCCAACGGTCAGTACCAATTATCAGGCTTCATTAACAGGTATGTTTTTAGCTTCGTCCAGTGTAAAATATTAAATCTCAGGTTTCACACATCAACGACACCAGGACCTCAGTCACTCGCCTATGACTAACCTCATCAAAACCCTAAGCCCACTGTCAAGCCAACTCCACGGTCCCAGACCAACTCAACTGATCTTACTCCCTCGGTCTCCAGAACTCAACTGTCGCAAAATCTAAGGTTCCCTCATTATATAGAAATCGGTGGCGAGCTTTCTAGAATGTCCTCGAATCTATCGAAGGTTCTAATTGTTCTACCAAATTGCGTGTGTCAATTAAGAGGTCAACGGGTCAACCATCCTTTCTTCTAACAAACCGATTAAACTGAATTTTAATAGCAAAATCCCAGACTCACTGGCTACGAATAGACTCAAGGTGATAACGAGTTTTACATTGCTTGCCCACTCCCGTAAGGTCTGAGAATCATGCTACATCCTATTAAGGTTTCTCTGTGTCTGGCACAAAGCCACAAATATGGTGTTCCTGGGTCCATTATGCTACAGTTGTTGCTCCTTTCTTTTGTCTGGCTGTTTCATCTTTACTTGTTAGTTCTTCATTTTCTAAGGCATGCTTAATTAATCATACAACGCCTGTTGCTTTTTCAAAGCTTTTATTTGCCTTTTCTTACTAACACATTACGCTCGGAACCAACAGCAAAGGTGAGACAGGTCGGTCTCTCCCCAAGTCTCACTGTCAACTGAGGACCTAACTAGATCTCACGTGACTTGCGAGTTTCCCGTCTCTGATGTCAAAGTTTCCCGACGGTCTGTAATTTTCCATTTGGGCTCTTTGTATTCTCGCTACACGGTGCTGTCAATAGTCTAATGCTACCACATAGTTTATGCAACGATTGCTTGACAAAAGAACTAGTGCAGAAAAAGTCTTTAGACGAGACTAGGCAAGATGACAACCAAAGAAGTAAAGGAAACAGCCAGAAAAGAAATTAGCAGAAACAGTAGAAAAGTTGCATAAAGAACAAATAAGTTTCAATCTCTGTCTCTGTCCCTCTCTATCACAGAATTAACTCTTTCATGTATTATTGGCATTTCAGTCTCGGAAGACTATAATAAAGTTTTTGTGCCCCTGAAGTTGCAGCGCCTCCTGTAAAGTCCGATGTTTGAAAAACATTCTCGACCACATATGTCGCATTTGAAGGCTGTCCCTGATATACCGGTGCTTTGTTGCCGCTACTTTCTTCTGAACCTCTTAGCTTCATGGTGTTGCGTCAGGGTGACTTCTGACATGAGTAGGCCGCTACGGAGAGTCTGACGCCACCGAGGGCGGTTCTGGGCCAAATTTCCCCAGATGGAAAGGGCAATGCCAAAACACCTGAGATCATTCTTGCACACATCCTTGAATTGCGACTTGGAGCGACCAATCTGTCTCTTACCAGACGAAAGCTCTGAATAGAGGATGTTTTTTCGGGATTCGTCCATCATCCATCCGACGTATATGACCCAGCCATCGGAGACGACGTTGTCTCAGTAGAGAACATAAGCTGGGGAGTTGAGCTCTCTCTAGAACTGTTGTGTTAGTGATCCTGTCCCTCCCGGCATACCTGTAGAGGTGCAGTCGGTGTATTCTAAAGCCTCAGCCGACAGGGCTGTAGTGCGTTTGGAGTTCGAACTCACTTACTACGATGTCGCAGTCCGGCACTTTCGCCACAACGCAAAATAATTAAAAAAAAAAATAAATCCACTACATGTGCTTGTAAATGATTGAGAACCAAGGGACATAACTCTGGTGTCAACTCAACCAGGCACAAAATATTATTTCATTTATTATATATATATATATACACATACAATGAAACAATCAGGATGATGTGAAATGATTCTATTTCAAGTTTTGCTTTTTTCGGGTTTTTTTTTCTTTTGGTTTTTTTTCTTTCTATAAACTATTAAATTACTTGGCAAATAACATTTTGTAATAATGATGATAAGGACTAAAACTTCTACCAATTTGTACTTCTTCATTGCTCTGTTGGGAAAAAAAAATTATTAGCTAAAAAGAATATTTAGCTTCTTCCCTCATGCAAAAACAGGGAAGTATTTTTGATCATTACTATAAAAATTATCTTGAAATTATCTATTTGCCAGGTAGAGAGGGTCATAACAAGCACTACCATTCAGGTTCAGAACTAGTCTATTAATAATATAGATTCGGTCTCCATTTTTCTGTAACCGAAACTACGTCACTGCTTACATCACTGTCATTTCAGGAATTAAGTAAGTTTATCAATGAGTATTGATTTCACCAAAATTTCGATACTCATTCACCTTTAGAGGAATTTATGTTTAAAATAGTTTTTTCCTAAAATATATTAGGTGAAATATCTTTTTTTTTTAATTTTATGAAATCTGAACAAAATATATTTTACTTGTACGATTTTTTATTTTTTCACTAAAGATAAGAGTCTGAAAAACTGAATCAGACATTTTTAGAAACGTTTTGGAGGTTCCTCCTGTCGTAAAAATATATATATATATATATATCAGTGGAGGGGAGGAAATATGATGCTTTTTAAGTAAGTAATTAATTTTCAAAAAATATTAAGTTTTATTTTACCCACCTCAAAGAATATCTTTCAAACATTCATTTTTACACCGCCCGGAGGGTGTTTTTTTTGGTAGTAGTAATAAAAACGAAAGTGTGATTCAAACACTTCCTAGAGTTTCAGAACCGGAGACTTAGCACCAAATTTAGTAGAATGACCTATGCAGCACACATTTAATATTGGTGGCATGTACCCGTTTTGGTACATATAATTTGGTTTTGTACTAAGGTATGTGTTGGTGTGTAACTAGAAGTCGTGTAACACATTAAGCAATAATTAGTAGACATTTATCTCGTGTTTTCTCTGTCAGTTAATCGATATATATTTCTGTATTGATCGAAATATGACACCGGTAGTCGTCCAAGATGAATTGAGTTGGACGTGATAGAATTTTAAGTGCTTCGTCATTTCATCTAGGTTTTTCCTTTAACAAGAGAAAACTATATAGAAAAAACAGAAATAGTATGTTCTCAGATATGAAACGACCAAGATAATGACCAATGTGATGAGGATAAAAGAGAGGATGAAGGTATTATGGAATTTGAAGTTGAAAATAAAAGAATTAAGGTAAAAAAGATAGAGAGATAGAGAAAGAAAGAGAGAGAAAGAAAGAGAAACAGAGAGAGAGAGAGAGAAGAGAGAGAGGAGAGAGAGGGGGGTTAAAGTAAGGAAGAAAGAAAAGAATGAGAGACAGAGCCAACGAAAGAAAGAAATACATAAAGAAAGAAAGAGAGAAAGAAAGAAAAAATGAAAGAAAGGTGAAGTAATCTAGAAAGTACCGAAAGATAATGAAGGAAAGAGAAGAAAGAGAGAAAGAAACGAAATAACAGATTAAAAGAAAGAAAAAAGAAATAGAGAGAGAGAGAGAGAGAGAGAGAGAGAGAGAGAGAGAGAGAGAGAGAGAGAGAGAGAGAGAGAAAGACAGAAAGAAAGGAAGAAAGAAGAAAAAGGGGAAAAGAAATGAAGAAAAAATAAAGAATAGTGAAGCATCTGGGAAGTAGAAGAAATATAACATAACGAAGTAAAGAGAAAGAAAGAAACAAAGAAAGAAAGGGAAAAAGACAGAAAGAAAGAAAAGAGAGAAAGAAAGACAGAAAATAGAAAGAAGGAAAGAAAGAAAGAAAAAGAAAGAAAGGTGAAGCAATCTGGGAAGAAGGAGAAAAGAGGAAGATAAAAAGAAGAAGGAAACAGAAAAGCGGGAAAAAGAGTCAGTAAATAAAAAATAAAAAATTATATAAGTAAAAGAATAAAAGATAAAATAGGAAATGGAATGAAAGAGAGAAAGAAAAAAGAAAAAGAGGAAATAATTTCTTAAAAGACAATGAATAGAAAAGAAAAGAATAAACTCAATCTGTCATGAAAGTCAAACTATATTAGACGAGCTCTCTATTAGACTCACATATACATACACACTCACACACACACACACACTCACACACACACACACACACATATATATATATACATATATAAATATTTATATATGTATATATATATGTGTGTGTGTTGAGTTTGTGTGTGAGAGTTTGTGTGTGTGTGTGTGTGTGTGTGTGTGTGTAAGTGAGAAAATGGAATTGAGAAAAATGGAAGTGAATCTGCCAATTATGTTGAAAGATAAATGGAAAGAAAATGTTGTATGGAAAACAATATTTATTGAAATGCCAACAAGTGTTTCGACCGAGAGTTTGTCCTTGTGTACACTGTATTCTATTTAGTATTATTTTAAATACAAAATAAAATAAAATAATAATAGAGAAATATAAAATTTAAGGATACAAACAGCGGTCTTCATCAGAGCAGGTTTCTTAGATAATTTTTTGATAATACAAAAAAAAAAAAAAAATTACCCTGATGGTCGAAAGGAAGGTTGCCGAAAGTAATGGACATCAGTGCGATCTAATGATGATATGGGACAAAATTACCTGACCTAACGATCGATTTTTATGAAACTCAGGGCCGTGATTTGTTTTATTATGTATATATTAATACTTAATTGTATGACCGCTATCATTCTGCAATACCCTCGAGTTAAAAATGCGTCGTCTAAATCGTCCAGAATGAAATACAAAAATTTATATCCGGATTATCTGGCGTTGCTTATTCAACGAATTAAGTGTTGTCACCTCAGCTAAATAATGGGTGATTCCGTTTTTATCATAAAGAAAGAAAGGGAAGTAAAATGACACGCGATACAGAAAAATATAATGAGAAAGAAACAATGAAACAAAAAGAGTATGTTGAAGATAAAGAGAGGGGGTGAGCGTGTGGAACAATAACGCTAATCGGTTTCAATCGATCATAATGAAAATATGAAAGGAAGGAAAGAAAGAAAAAGGAATTAAAGATAGTTAAATCCAGATTATTATGGTTTTTTTACATATTGAACTATATACCCAATAGCTCTCAAATAAACATATCAACCATATTAGCAATTGAATTATCATACTGCGTTATATCCACGTACTAATAGTTATTTAATATTTCGCTATTTGCAATATACTCGCATTTATTTTTAGATTTCCAGTATTGAGCACTGTGATAGTCTTCCTGGTGTTACTATTTCTCTCTCTCTCTCTCTCTCTCTCTCCTCTCTCTCTCTCTCTCTCTCTCTCTCTCTCCTCAATCTATCTATCTATCTATCTATCTATTTAATCATATCTATCTATCTATCTAATCATATAAACGAATTCAAATCTTGGTCGAGGCCGTTTGAACTTCACATAGCGCTAATAACCTTGGGAAAGGTAGGAACTCAGTTTTTCTCCTTCCAACCTTGAGTAAATGGTAGGGCAGATTGGAAACATTTACCTTCTTTAAGCTTGGTTAGGCAAGCAGTCTAGAAGGAAATCTCTGAATTCAAACCCATTAAACACTGCGTAAGAAATTGATATTTTGTTGCATCCTACTCAGGCGAAGGAGTTTATATATATATATATATATATATATATATATATATATATATATATATATATATATATATATATATATAGAGAGAGAGAGAGAGAGAGAGAGAGAGAGAGAGAAAGATAGAGAGTAGAAGATTCCTATCTGAATTAAGTATATATTATATATATATATATATATATATATATATATATATCCAAGGTTAGAGAGCCCAGTCTGCCTTACTATTTTACCCATAGCTGGAGGGAGAATGTATGGGTCCATACCTTTCCCAAGGATATTAGTGCTAAGTGAAATGCAAACAGCCTTGTCTAGCATTTGAACTCTGGTCGAAGCGTCCATTTCCTTCGAACTAGAAATACTGACAACAAAGGGTTGACTTCACATTTCTCAAAGTTCCAGAACTTGAACCTCATTACTGAATGCAGTTGTGTGTTATACGCTGGACACCATTTTTGCGGGGTGGTGGTGAGAGGATCTTACCATATTCCAAGGGATGCAGTCAACGTATTCTCATCTGCACTCACAGGGTTCCTCAATATTGTGAGCGAGCTACTATGAGGACGGTACTAGTATAATGGCAATTGTTGTTGGAAATGGACCAGGTGACCCTAGTTTGGTTTGGTTTGGTTTGTTTTACGGCATATCAACCTCAGTGGGTCATTTAATGCCGATAAAGTTTTGAAATAAATCAATTCTTAATGGATAATACAATTTTTTTATAAATACATTTTTCTATTTAACCCATAGATGGGACCCTAACAGGTACTACCACTCCGGGTCAGAGTGGACCAGGGAGCAATGGTGATGAAGGGGTGCTCCACATTCCCCAAACCTGGAACCTCACCATCAGATAGAGTTTAACGTCATTCCCAGAGCATGTAGACCCGCAGCCACCGCCTTCTAGCACCCATATGATAAAAAGGGATTGGGGCTTGCCATAAGTGACCCTAGTTCAAATCACTTTTAAATCTATACACAAAAAAATTCAACTGTCATTTCTTTCTTCTTTTAACCACATCCTAAGAACATAAAGCTATGAAAATGAATAAAGTAAAAATAAAATCGGAAATTTTCAAAAATGCCAATTCATGCAAACAATAATTCTTTTTTCGAACACTTCAAAATTCTCCGTATTTTGACCGCTTTACTTTCAAACAGCAAACATTTTACTCTGACGAAGGCCGTTATTCTTTGGATGCTTAAAGATTTTGTGGTTTTCTATTATTATTATTTTATTTTATATTTAAAATGATAATAAATAGTATCCATGTGTACATGAACAAACTCCTGACCGAAACACGTGTTAGTATAATAAATCTATTTTATCCATTCAGCTTTTTCGATCCTTTGTTTATTTTTCCTTTCAACAAACTGTTGGATTCGTTTCCATTTTCAACTTACAAACAATAATTGTACATTAAGAAAAGCACAAACCTATTCAAGAGTTGTTATTCCTTCAAAATGTCTGTTGACTTTGTGAATCGCAAAGCTTCTGATTTTGTTGTGTATTTCAGATCGACAAAGAAATTGTATTGTTCGAATTATCTTAATTATTGATATTTTTTTCTAAATGAAAACATGAAATTACATTGTATTTATATTGATTTTTAAACTCAGTTTTCTTTTTTATTTTATATGTTTATTCAACAGAGTAAAGTTCAAAGCAAGTAATTGTTCGCCAATTTTTAATAAATTAATTGCATCAATTAAATTAAAATATCTATTTTTGTTCTGAAACAATGCATCGAGAAGAGGTGAATAGGTTATGTGGTGACAAAAAGGTAACAATTACTCGGAGGATAAGCGAATGCAGAAAACTAACACGAAAAAATGAATACAATAGTAAGCATGATTTGATGAATGGTTGATCACCTGCATATAGTAAGCATCATGAGTTGATCCACTAGGAATTGTGCAAGGGACTAAAATTTGGGCATACTACCAAGTTGGAGGCGCGTGGTTTAATGGGTAGACTCGTGGGAAATGGAATTTTCGACCCGAGTTCAAATCCTGGACGAAGCTACAGTTCACATAGCGATAATACCTTTACGAAAGGCAATGAATCCAACTACTCTCCCTCCATCTATGAGTTAATAGAAGGGCAGACTATGCCCTTTAACATTGACTAGGCAACCAGTCTAGGAAAAGGAAACATCTGTTAAACTCCGATTGGGTGTTCATTACTAGAATAGACTCAGTCCTAATTGGTAATCTTTTTCACTAATTTAAACTCTTAAGAAATTGATTTTTTGTCACATCCTACTCGTGCGGAGGAGTTGGTTCAATATGTATAAAACGATAGGCAACAATAGATATCACTGGAAAATTGAGACTATTTAGATGTGAGGAGAATTAGAATCGACAAAGACACTGGTAAGAGTACAGAGGATTTGTGGAAACGTACTCTCCCCTAGTCGTAAGCGACAGACATGAGATAGATCGCCAATGAATATAATCATTAATTGGAAATAGTAAAATATAGAAAGAAAAGAAAAGTTCAAAACATTATAGTTATTTACTAAGCTTAGCTTAGATGTGGCACAAGGCCAGAAGCATGGGGCGCCCAATGAGAATCGAACTCCTTAACAATGGTCTGCGAATCGAGCTTGCAAACCATTACACCACGTGAGGTGCCCAGTTCAAAACATTATACGTTTCTGTAGGATAAAGAAAAACAGCATAAAACTTGACTTGGTTTCAGATTACTGAAAAGTTAATAAATATTTGATTTGGGCGAAAGTTGGAAGGTACATATCTCAAGAAGGATCAGGGGGAGAAAGGGATGGAAGAGAAGGAAGGAGAGGTAATAGTCCTTTTGCAGTAAGAGTAGTTTTCATCTAATTACCACGTAAGTCGTTTCCATTCTCCATGATTAGGGAGTCCTGATTAGTGATCTATTTCACTAGTCTGAATGGTTTGTCAATCGCATGAAAATGCGCGTTGCCTTTATGTTGATTCAGTCTCTTTGTCTTGTCAGAATCTCCAAAGACATTTTTAAAAGCCGGTTTTGTTAAAAGCAGCATGCCAATTAATCACACAATATTTTATGCAACCATTTATTTCTTAGTGATATATATATATATATATATATATATATATATATGAATAGGTTTTTGGTACACGAGAATTTCTCTATAGCACTAAAAGTTGAGGAATCATATGTAATTAGGGAGAATATTTTATTAAGGAATAAAATATAAAATAAAGCGGGGGGGATACACGAAGGCCTTTTCAACCGGTACTTTTTCAAAATGATACAATAATATACCTCTCCCAATAAATATACCTCTATTTATTGGGAGACACTTCCAACCCTGTTTCAACCTAGGGTTCATACATAACCCCCTCTTTCTCCCTTTTCTTTTTTTTATTTGTCCCTCTCTGGCTCACCCCCATTCGTTTCTTATAAATTTCTTATACAAACTGACTTTTATTCGTCACCGGTGTATCACTTGAAAAGTACCGGTTGAAAAGGCCTTCGTGTATCCCCCCTTTATTTTATATTTCATTCCTTAATAAAATATTCTCTCTAATTACATATGATTCCTCCACTTTATTACACCACCACACACACACACACACAACACACATATAATATATTATATATATATGTGTGTGTGTGTATATATATATATATATATATATATATATATATATATATATATATATGACACTTTTAAAGGCACTAATAAAATGGACTGTTGTGAGTCAAATCTACCTCAGATTCTCATAGTTACATCATCAATAAACAAGATTTATTGTATGTATTAATGATTTTGTCTATGAATTAAATACTCCTTGTTGAACTTGCACAATTTTTCAGGATATTTGACGTAAGCAGTGACGTTATTTCGGTTACCGTTAGACAGACACCAAATATCCATAATAATAAGATTTAAATGATTATTGTTCACTAAAATAATTTTTTTATCGTGATGGGAAATGAAAAATGAGTCTGAATTAAAGAAAATAATCGTAATCTACAAGAAAGAAGTGAAAACGACAGGAATCTTCATATTAGGATTGAACAAATATTAATATTAACAAGAAAAAGGAGAGAAAATAAAATTTCGAATAAAATAACAATGAATAGAACAAAAATTATTCAGATCAGCAGAAAACATGAAAAGAAATTGATTAAAATGACAACACATTGTAAGACTGTATTTCTAAGCTTGTAGGAAATGAAGAGAGATATGATGAGAATTGAGAGACGGAGGGAGAAAATTTGAATAAGGAGAGAAGGAGTGGAAGAGAAAATAGAGAGAGGGAAAAGTCATAAAGGGGAGAAGGGAAAAGAGGTGTGTTAGAGAAACAAAAGATAAAAAGGAATATCGGGAAAAGAAATAGAGAAAAAGGATAGAATGAGAGAAATGAATAAAAAGAATGTGAGCGGGATGAAAAACAGAATAAGAGTAAGAGAGAAGAGAGAGAGAGAGAGAGAGAGAGAGAGATGCAGAGAGAGAGAGAGAGAGAGAGAGGAGAGAGAGAGAGAGAGAGAGAAAGAGAGAGATGGGGAGAAAGAAAAAGAGAGAGAGACATAGAGATGCAGGGAGAGAGAGAGAGAGAAAGAGAGAGATGCGGGAAGAGAAGAAAGAAAGAAAGACAGACAGAGACAGAGAGAGATGCGGAGAGAGAGAGAGAGAGAGAGAGAGAGAGAGAGAGAGAGAAAGAGAGAGATGCGGGGAGAAAGAAAGAAAGAGAGAGAGAGAGAGAGAGAGAGAGGGTGCGGAGAGAGAGAGAGAGAAGAGAGGGTGCGGAGAGAGAGAGAAAAGAAAGAGATGCGGGGAGAGAGAGAAAGACAGAGATGCAGGAAGAAAGACAGAGATGCGGGGAGAGAGAGAAAGACAGAGATGCGGGAAGAAAGACAGAGATGCGGGAAAAAGAAGAGAGAGAGAGAGAGAGAGAGAGAGAGAGAGAGAGAGAGAGAGAGAAGAGAGAGAGAGAGAGAGATCATGTCAGTTCCCCTTCTGAATTCCTTATAGAACCTACAAGACATATAATTGCTGTCTAAAATGTGTGAACAAGTTAGAACCAAAAAACATTGACTTCTCATATGGAAAACACAATTTCGAAAAAAAAAACGATTGATTGATTGATTGATTTTAATGGCATGTCATCCCACCAAGGGCTATTTCATAGGAACTGACTTTATATTTACATTTTTCTGTAAGGCTTTTTCTAAAAAAAAATTACTTGTTTTTTTTTTGTTTTTTGTTTTTTTTGCACGCGTTCATATCCAATACGAATACATATTATTCACATCGGTTGTCATGCTTAATAATCTAGTCTCATAGATCAATTACTAATTACTATTGAATTGACAGTTTGACCCTCACTGGAGGCTCCATACTTGCATTTAACCTAAATGTTGACGTTGATTATATTCCCTTAACAGGATTAAGACGAGACCCTCCCCCCACCAAAAAAAATGGAGGTGTCCTAGGTATGATACTGAACTAAATCCCGATGGGATGTTACTCTTTGAAACACAGGGGTGTGAAGGCCATCGCTGTCATCACCTAACGAGTGGGCTAGGAACCCTAAAAGTTGCAAGCCCAATCTCAGCATGCATACACAAACTCCCATCCACCCCACGTATATATATATATATATATATATATATATATATATATATATATATATATATTCCCTATCTGACTCATTCCATTACCAATAGTTTCACGCAAGAAATTGTTTTTACCCAATGTTCTTAACCATTCTTTCCATTATATATATATATATATATATATATATATATATATATATATATATACATACACATATATATATATATATATATATATATATATATATATATAATTAATAAATAAGTTATCCACTGACACTTGTTTCGAGGTTTACCTCTCATCAGTGTGGCTACATGTTAACAGCCATATATATATATATATATATATATATACATATATATACCAAAAAAGTGTAGGATTGTATTATCTATCATGCAGTACAAATATATTTATTAGGTATCATTTATTCACAAACCCTGCAGCATTGAAATGCTATTACCAAAATGATATTGCGGCACACCCGTAAATAAAAGTTGTACACATATAAAGACGCACACACACACACACACACACACACACACACACACACAGAGAGAGAGGTAGATACACGTACATACATATACGTATATATATACATATATGTTGTCTATATATATATGTGTGTGTGTGTGTGTATAGTAGATGTATTTCAAGAATTATCACATGAGTTATTTTGGCAGGTAACAAGAGTTCTAAAATATACTTACCACTTGACTAATAACGTCACGTGACCAACAGTAAGATATTTAAACAAAATGTTTAAACAAAAATGTTTAAACAGGAAAATAATTACTTTCTTATTTACTCCATTTACAGTCAATGGCGTAGTGAGTAACGGGCAATGGACAGGGATATCGGAGTATGCGAGTTCGAACTCCACCCACGCTATTATTCTTACGTTCGGACAAATACCTTTGGAAAGGTATGGAATATGTCATCCCAAAGCTATCGGATTATTTTTGTTGTTTTGCCCGATACCTCAAATCACCACATCAACAAACTTTTACCTAGCTACATCTTACTCTGCCAACACGATACTACAACGACTATTCACTGATTCATCTGCCCACATCACTATCCACTACGACTGACTCGGCCACAGAGCCCTTCCTGACTTATTATCCCCGCCATACGATAACCACACCCACACCTTGTGCCACGCAAAGCCAGAACTGGTTTTCAACCCTACGCCTACCCTCATTTCACCAAGCAGTGAAAAGGAATTACCATCACAACAATTCCAGCTTTTGTTTATTTTAAATAAACGATATTAATCCAAACCTTCTCGTCTATTTTTTCTTTTGCAAACCATATGTATTTTGAGATATTTCATTATATATCAGCACCCCTCTCAACAAAGACCCGTTGAGTTAAATATTTATTTTATATTATGTAATGTGTGAAAATAAACCAGTTTTCTTGTCTTTTTCTGTATCCTTCTTAACTAATATCTTTAATACTAAAGTGAGTCAAAATTTTTACAATAATTTGATAGTATCTTGGTATTGGTTCACTGACAGATTTTGCATTGCTTCACACCATGTGAGATTTGAAAGCCAATGTAGTCTAAATTGGGAATTTATGCTGTATGAGTTCAAACTGGACCATAATGCTTCAGAAGCAAGTAAAAATACTTGCTGTGTAAAAGGTGATGGCACAGTTGACCACAGTACACTAACCAGATAGATCAAGACATTTTGCTTGGATTGCAAGAACCTCAATTATATGGCAAGATCAATTCTTAATCTTAAGCATAATTTAACATTAAAATTGATAAATTTAATTCAGAGTTTTCCTTCTCTATTACAAGGATGAATTTTGCATTAAATAACCCATTAATGTAAAACTGCTTTTAAACAAAGAAACCAAATTTACTTGTGGATTGAAATTTATAAAATCATTTCCAGTGTATTTTTATTGTAAAATCCTTGGTCAATTCTAAATAATTTCCCATGCATTCTTA
>CM042152.1:48722208-48732444 GCA_023376005.1 Doryteuthis pealeii
AATAAAATTGAGCGTTATCCAATGTGTATATCTCATATTTGATTTCTAGTTATAATTATTTTTACCTTATATTAACGATTCATTGTGGCGGTAGATCTACTGTAGTGAGGTTCCAATTTTGGAGCTCTGGAGAGTGTCGAATACCACTTCATTGTTATTACTCCCAGGTCCACCCTGTGCCAATGTGCTAGTACTTACCTAGGTCCCATCAATGGTTTAAAATGAGTTTAAAATCTGTTCGAAAAATAAGTTAAAGAAAAATTAAAGCCCAACAATGATGAATTATAAGCTAGATGGGAGCTGTACGAGAATGCTACGGACGGTCCTGGATAGGTCGTGGAAGCAGCACCCCACAAAAGAGCAACTATATGGCCACCTGCCCCCCATCTCACAAACCATACGAGTGAGACGGACTAGACATGCAGGTCACTGCTGGAGAAACAAGGACGAGATCGTAAGCGACGTACTACTGTGGAAGCCAGCACATGGGCGCGCTAATGTGGGCCGCCCAGCCAGGACCTACATTGACCAACTATGTAGGGATACTGGCTGCAGCGCAGAGGAGCTGCCGGAGTCAATGAATGATAGGGAAGGCTGGCGAGAGATCATCATGGATATCCGTGCAAACTGCACGACATGATGATGATGATGATATTAAAATAACCCACGAGTTTAAATGCTGTAAATCCAACCAACTAACCAGCCAAGATTTATAGCAATATAATAGGTTAACAGATAGGGAACTGTGTATATGGTAAATGGTTCGTGTAGTAGAACATGGACCTATCGACCAGAGTTCAAATCCTGGACGAGACTGTTTACATTTCACATAGCTCTAATACCCTTGGGAAAGGTACGCATCAACCTACTCTCCCTCCAGCTATGGGTAAATAGTAGGGAATACTGGAATCTTTAGCCTTGGATAGAAATCCAATCTAGAAGAAAATCTCTGAAATCAAATCTGTTAAATCCTGCTGAAGAAATTGACCTTGTTTCACATCCTGATCGTGCAGAGGAGTTGGTATATATATATTATATATATATATATATATATATATATATATATATATATATATATGTATATATATATAGCTAGATGGGAACTACACAAGAATGTTTCCTGTTGTCTTGGAAACAGTACCCTCCCCCCAAAGAAAGCATCTTTACAGCCACTTGCCCGCTATCAGATAAATCAACCATTTAAGACGATTAAGGCCTGCCGGACACTGATGGAGAAGCAAGAACGAACACATAAGGGACATTCTCCTGAGGGCAGCAACGCAAAGATACACTATTGTAGGTCAACCAGCAAAAATCTAAATCAATCACCTCTATGCGGATTCAGGATTCCGTGCGGAAAATCTACTCGGAGCATTAACCGAGAAGGGACGGGAGGTGAGAGGCAGTCAGGGAAATCAGTGCTGTCAGTGCAATTTGATGATGATGATGATGATGATATACGGCTGGTTTGATTTATCTTAACCATATCTTATTATAATCGAGATTGTGTCTTTGTCTTTCTGTAACCGAAAGTCTTGTCCGATACAAAGTAACATTTATTTAACCAATAAAGACACACACACACACACACACACACACACACACACACACACACACACACAGATAAATCAAGTCTATATCTTTCTGCTTAAAAGAAGATATATTGCAAAAAATGTCCGTGGCAAAAACTAATGATATAAACTTTTTTCATAATTATTTTCAAATAAACTATTTCCTTGCGACCCTGAGGGCTGAGAAGTCCATGACATGCAACACTCTACTTTAGTCCTCACTTTGGCTAGACGGGTGAGCGGAGTGACCCCCTTGGCTGCCCACGTCATACCCTAGCACCTAAAGATTGTCCCAACTATATTGCCCTTATGACAACACTGACCCCTTTTTATCATATATGAACTAGAATGCTGTGACTGAGGATCTTAATGTCCTGGGTATGCGTTAAACTGTCTTTGATGACGAATTTCCAATTCTGGAGCTCTCGGGAGAGCCAAGTACCCTTTCATCACGATTACTCTTAGGTCCACTTTCATCCAGAGTGGTAGTACCTGTTAGGGTTCTATCTATGGGCTGAATAAAAAATTATTATTATTCTAAAAAACGATTAAATAATTGAGTTAAAAAATTGGGTTTTAAATAAATATTGAATCCCAAGAATGAATAAAACAAAACGTCTTTGGCATAAAATAACCTAACCAGAGTTGACATGCCGTAAATTCCAACCAAACAACCAACCAACCAACCAACCAACCAAACATTGCATTTTACGTAGCGTTAATAAACTTAGGAAAGATAGGAATCTAATTATTCTCGGAGTGGTAGTACCTATTAAGGTTCCATCTATGGGTTGAATAGAAAAATGAGTTTTAAAATGTTAAAAAAAATTGAGTTTAAAAAAATTCAATACTCATCAAGATTGAATAAAACAAAACGTCTTCGGCATAAAATAACCCAGCAGGGGTTGACATGCCGTAGAATTCAACAACGCTACAACGAATTATTTTCCTGCTCATAGGAAAATTTAAATTTTAGAATATCGTGTTGCACTTGTACTTGCAGTGGTCAGTTGGGTGTAGCGGGTGGGTGGATACAAATGTTAACTCATGAGCACGTTCATTAATTTAAAGTTCGGAAAAAAAATACAAGCAAAAAAAAAAAAACAAAACAAAAAAAAACAAAACAACAACAAAATGCAAACGAAAAAACAACAACAAAAAATTTTTTAAAAAACACAGTATTTGTTTGCTGGATATAAAAAATGAAATGAATGAATTCAGTTTCGATTTGCGTAAATTAAAATCCTGCCCGTTGGGTGAGTTTTCAACAAGTAAAAAAAAAAATGAAAAAAAAAAAAAAAATAACAACAACAACAACGACAACAACAACAACAACAACAATAATAATAATAATAATAATAATAATAATAATAATAATAATATAATAATAATACGTGAAAAAACTGTGTAAATCTAAATTATCTTGATTTCACCTTTAAAAATATTAATTCTATAATAACAACAGAACCCCGGGCAATTATACGTTTCTTCTGGATGTAAAGATATGAACTAAATCTCTTCCTAATATGAATACTACTATTACGTTTAAGATTTGGTTGATTTCTTTACTTAAATGGTAGGCATGTGCATTTTCTCGCTGGCTCTAAAAAAGGGGGATCACAGAATATTCTTCTAAAAATCATATAAAATAAACTAACTATCCGATTTTAATAAAACTTTCGGTATATGAAGTAATAAACGACGAATTTTTTTTGTACATAAATGTTTACTAAATTGAAAAGGGTACTATTTTTTTTTCATTAGTTATTGTTTCGCGCATTGATCCCCCATACAAAGATCTTAGTAATTTTTTGGAGTATATAAATAATTTTTACATTTTTGGAAAGATAATTTAATGACGGAACATATGTAAAATAAAATGGTTTTAAAATAGTTTTAACAATCCTCGTGCGTATTAAAAGAGCGTGTTTGGCACAAAGCTACTTAATGGCATATCAACCTTTTTGGGGTTAATTCATGCAAATGCCATATTTATAGAAGAACAATAGTAAAGTAAAGTCGTCGTGGTGGCCTAAAATCAGTATCAGCCAGACAGAGAGGGAGTCTATCCCCTTTTCAGTAGCGCTAGATCAAGGAGATTTTTTTGGCGTCAGATCCCTGTGCTATTCAAACGCTGAGTTGGCGAGGATCAGTTTTGAACAAGGAACCTTGTGTTTCCTAGTCAGACGCTCTACCGACTGAGCTAAACCATAGTGGTGCTATTTAACTCATAACTAGTGGATGGAGAAGGTTCATGCCTTTCCCGAGGGTATTAGTCCGAAAGGGAACGTAATAGCTCGACTGGAATTCGAACACGCTTACTACGGTGTCGCAGTCCAACACGTTAGCCACTACGCTACGGTGACCCGGCCACTTTTCCACTGTCAGTTGCAAATTGAGACTGTAAAAGATAACAGATACTAATATGTTAGTAAAATAGTATGATAAAGTAATAGCAAACTATAAAAAAGTGGTACAAGGCTAGGCATGGCTGGGTGGGAAAGGTGTTCCACTGGGAATTATGCAAGAATTAATGGTTGACCATACTACCAAATAGAATATTAACAAACTAGATTTCGTCCTAGAGAATGCATTTCTCTATGATTTTGAGATAGAAACGGATAGAAGAAGAAGAAGAAGAAGAAGAAGAAGAAGAAGAAGAAGAAGAAGAAGAAGAAGAAGAAGAAGAAGAAGAAAGAATAATAATAAGAAGAAAGTTACAGAAGAACTTTAAAGAATATGAAGAAGACGGTTAAAGAAATTGAAAGAAGAAAAGAAGAAAAAGAAGAAGAGGAGATTAAAGAAGTTGAAATAATAATAATAATGATAATAATCTTATTATAATGGAGACTGTGTGTTTTTCTGTCTGTAACCGAAACTATATTCCTAATCAAGTCACAATTCTCTTAGTTATTTACGTCACATTCTACAGGATTTTATTTTTTATCTAAACCTCAATTATTAATAAAATTGTCTTAAATTATTAATACTGTTAACTATGTCTACATACTGATAACATGCAATTATATTTATATATACAACAAAATAGCGGTTTACAGTGTGAATGGGAAGGCTAATTTGCATATTAATATTAAAAAATCGAATTTAATAAATATGTGCTTAGCATTATTGATTTCTAACTGTTTGGTTTTATTTTAATGAATATAAGCAAAAATCTCTTTAATGAATCTTAAATGAAATCCATTAACAAGATAAAACAACTGTCATTTTATTCTTTACTTCCTATTTTAACTAAATACTTAAATTAGAAAAATAACAATGAAAGACGAGAGTGATGGAAGAGTAAGTTTCAGTTGTTCTATTTTTTATTATACTCCCTCTGTTTCAAATCATTTACTATACTCCCTCTGTTTCAAATCTTTTTATCTGTATTCTTATTTAGTTTCATTAGCCTTTCTAATTTAATACAATATTTTATTACATTAAAACTTGAATACTTGCAGCCGGAGGGTGCATATATTTGCTAGTAATAATAATAATAATAATAATAATAATAATAATAATAAGAAGAAGAAGAAGAAGAAGAAGAAGAGGAGGAGGAGGAGGAGGAAGAGGAAGCGGAAGAAGAAGGTGAAAGAAGAAGTTGAAAGTATAAGAAGAAGGTTAACGAAGAAGGTAATAATAATTATCACTTGTAATACTACTACTACTACTACTACTACTACTACTAATAATAATAATAATAAGAAGAAGAAGAAGAAGAAGAAGAAGAACAGCAACAACAACAACAACAACAACAACAGCAATAAGAGGAAATAGAATTGAAGAAGCAGTGAAGTATATTACAAACACCCGTTGGTGTGAAATTATAGAAATCGGAGATCAGAAGAATTAATAAGACTCTATAGAGCATATCAGTGTTGAGAGGAGTGCTGGGAAGGTACAGATACTTGTTGACATTCATTTACCACAAATAATCAATAGATTCTCATGCTTAGACAACAACAACAACAACATCAACAACATGAACAACAGCAAAACAACGGCAACAGCCGCAAAAACAACAATAATAATAATAATAATAATGATAATAATAATAATATCTTATTATAATGGAGATTGTGTGTTTTTCTGTCTGTAACAGAAACTATATTACTAATCGAGTCACAATCAACATAGTTATTTACATTACATTCTTCATGATTTTATTTATATTTAAACCTCAATTATTAATAAAATTGCTTCACCTTTTTATTAGTGTTGTCCATATCTACATACTAATACAATGCTATTGTATTTATATATATACAACAAATAACGGTTTGCAGTGTGAACAGGAAGGCTAATTTGCATATTGATATTAAAAATGTGATTTTATTAAATATGTGCTTAGTATTATTGATTTCTAATTGTTTGGTTTTATTTTAATGAATATAAGCAAAAATCTCTCCAATGAATCTTAGATGAAATCCATTAACAAGAAAAAATAAGTGTAATTTTATTCTTTATTTCCTAATTTAACTAAATAGTTAAATAAGTAAAATTCAGCAATGAAAGACGGTAATGATGGAAGAGTAAGTTTCATTTCTATTTTTCTATTATACCCCCACTCTGTTTCAAATCTTTTTATCTGCATTCTTATTAGACTTTCTAAATTAATACGATATTTCATTACATTAAAACTTAAATACTTGCACCCGGAGGGTGCATATATTTGCTAGTATATATAATTATAGTAAATTCATTGAAAATCAACAGGAGAGGTGATTGATGGCTGGGTTGGAACGGAAGTGAGGATAGAAACATTATTTTACATTACCAGTAAAACTTGGCCTGCTAGTTTGGCAGACCAGTTGTCCCTCCTTTTTGTGCTTTTGTGTTGTGTTTTCTCCACGGGGATTGTTATGTGAGCGTAAAGGCTCTAAACTGACACTGACGCAACTGTTGTTTCTTTAGGATTATTCATTTAATGTATTTTTATAGTAAAATTGTAGTCCAATGCATTTTTATATATTTTTGTATATATGTGTTTGTATGGAAATAAATCTGCTACCATATTGGTTTAATGATTTTTAAATTTGATTGTTTAAGTGGAGCAATCTCCGTGCAGCGAAAGGTTTTGATAATGGGAAATAATAATAATAATAATAATAATAATAATAATAATAATAATAATAATAATAAAATAATAATAAGAAGAAGAAGAAGAAGAAGAAGAAGAAGAAGAGGAAGAGGAAGAGGAAGAGGAAGAAGAAGAGAACGTGTCAATTGGTGGACTTTGCGGTTCCAGCAGATCACAGGGTGAAGTTGAAGGAGAACGAAAAGATGGATAAACACCTGGATCTTACCAGAGAATTGAAGAAGCTGTGGAATATAAGGATGAAAGTGATACCAATTGTAGTTGGTGCAGTTGGAACAGTCCCAATAAACTTGGAAAAATACTGGAGAGTCTGGAAATCAGAAGAAGAATTGAAACCATTCAGACTCTTGCACTACTGCAATCGGCTAGAATATTCAGAAGAGTCCTCGAGACATGAAGAGACTTGTTGTCACTCAGACTCCAGTGAAATACCATCAGCTAAAGCTGATGTGAAAAACTCAAAAGACGAAGAAGAAATGAATATTTCATCTAGTGGATTATACCGTCCAATCAATTCTAAGAAAAAATCTATAAGTACCTGTACCTTGCCAGAGAACAGAGCAAATGATGGAATATATTTATGAACCCCTCCAGAAAAAACCTGGATAACAGACTGGGAAAACTAGAGATTGGAGGGGATTAACTGGAAGACAAGCAAAAATGCTTATAATCCTTAGATTTTAGAAGCATCAGAAAATGTTGTGCAGTCACCATCGAGACGGTTGAAATGTTTAGCGATTTAAAAATGAATCCTCAAATACATCTCCTGAAATAGCTAAATACACAGAAAAGGTAATTTCGGCTTTTGTAATTGTCTATTTCGTCTTGTCTGCTATTCGAAAAGAATCCTACAAAATCGAGAACGATGTCACCCAGACTTCACTGGAGACCACCAGGTTTTATTGGTGTGAGAAGCTCATAAAGGGTTAATAATACATAGAATTATTACCAGTATTACTTTTAATGTTACTACTTTGAAGAAAGAAGAAGAAGAAGAAGAAAGAAGAAGAAGAAGAAGAAGAAGAAGAAGAAGAAGAAGAAAGTTTAAAGAAGGTGGAAAAAAAAGAACAAAACAAAAATAAGAACAAGAAATAGAAGATGAAAGAAGAAATAGAAGAAAGTGAAAGAAGAATAGAAGACAGTTAAAGAAGAAGAAGAAGAAGAAGAAGAAGAAGAAGAAAAGAAGAAGGAAGAATGAAGAAGAAGAAAGAGAAGGCCGAAATAATAATAATAAATAATATTAATAATAATAATGAGAAGAAGAAGAAGAAGAAGAAGAGAAGAAGAAGAAGAAGAAAGAAGAAGAAGAAGAAGAAGAAGAAGAAGAGAAAAGATTAAAGAAGGCGGAAGAAAAAGAAAAGAACAAGAACAAGAAAAAGAACAAGAAGAACAAGACGAGAAAAACAAGAACTACAAGAATAAGAACAAGAACAAGAACAAGGTGAAAGAAGAACAACAACAAGAAGCAGAAGATGAAGAACAAGAAGAAGAAGGTTAAAGAAGAAGAAGAAGAAGAAGAAGAAGAAGAAGAAGAAGAAGGTGAAATAATAATAATAATAGTAATAATCATGAGAAGAGAAGAAGAAAAGGAAGGAGAAGACAAGAAGTGAAAGAAGAAGAAAGTGAAGAAGAAACTGAAAGAAGAAGAAGATGAAGAAAAAGAAGTAGAAAAGGGGAAAAAAGAAGAAGAAGAAGGTTAAATAATAATAATAATAATAATAATAATAATAATAATAATAATAATAATAATGATAATAATGATAATAATAATCATTAAAGATGTGTTGATTATCAGTGTCATGGATGTTAGGGCATTTTTAAGACGTTAAATAATGATAGAGACGAATATAAAAAAACCCATTATCGTTCTAAAGTCTCCAAGAATGATGTTGGCAATTGTAGACATTTCCTCATTCTATCCTCATAAAAATAACATTCACAGTGCAAATGGAATTTTCATTATTCAACACTAAGATAAAACTGCGTGTCTGATATACAGACTGATTTTAAAGTAAGTCCCATCCCTATTTTAAAAATCTTATAATTTATTTCTGAATAATTAAAAGAAATACAAGAAATGAATATGAAAAGAACATACATAACACGGAGGTTTATTTAAAATTCTATAACGGCACCAGCTTCGGTCTCCAGCCTCTCAAGCCACTCGAGAATAGCATGAACTGATATTCCATGGTACTCTTGTGGAATGGCAGAAAGAAATTCTCGTTTTCTTCGTGCAAGACCTTCCACACATTTAATTGCCATATTTTAAGAAACATACATTAAAGAATTGAGAAAAATGTAACTGCATATAAAAAAATTATAAACAGTTTAAAATAGTAGTTAATTTCAATCACCCGATATTATATATATATATATATATATATTATATATATATATATAGTAAGATAAATATATAAAGGTTTTACATATCTATTTATTAGGTGACAAAGGAACAATCACAACCATATTGGTTTCATGCGATGCAATCATCAGGTGAAGATGTTTCAAATGTAAGGAAAATCGAAAAGATTACAAAATATTTCAAAAAATTCAATAGACATGGGATGCGTATGATTGGATAAGATGATGTGTGTGTGTATGTGAAGATGAATTGAATGTGTGAGAGTGTTTATGGGTTGCATAAAGGTTGCGTACGCGTAGTAACTGGTCACATAGAGAAATGTAGACAAACACGGGGTATTATAATGGACGGAAGTATATTTATGGTGATAATGCCGACGCTAAAACGTTTTTGTCTTTCAGACCTTTTTTAGGACACGGGCAGAATTCTTATATATGCATAACTTCGAAGTTAAGTAACAAAAAGCCCGTTCATATCTTAAATTGGTGACTCCTAACATTGGCTACTGAAAGTAAGTCGAGATATAAAATCCTGTTTACCTCTACCACAAGGGTCACCGAAGTTTAAAGCTTCGAAGCGGACTAGTCAGTCCTGCAGTGAGTGACCAATAAGTACGCATTTACCCAACCCGCAGCCATGAATAGGACTCGACACAAGATTAATTATTAACTGAAGTTAAGCTGGTTTGAAATCAAAGGTTTTCTTCTTTTAGACTGTTGCCTGGCATAGGCAAGAGAATCAATGCTCTCACTATTAATTCTAGGTTGGCGGGGATTTAGTTTTTCGCAAAGATTTTAGATCAAAGTGAAACATAAAAGAATCATGTCTCGTGGTTAAATATCAATATATTATGTATTCAGAATTAAAATTAGATGTAAATAGTTGTCCCTCCCTGTTCAGCCATCTAACCACCTTAACTGGCCGCATATATCTATCTATACATATATAAAAGGCAGTTGTGTCTATGTAGGTATTGGGTATGTCCGGACGAAACTACGAAAATAAAACAATTAACGACAAATTATATATATATATATATATATTATATATTATATTATATATATATATATATATTCAGATTTACTATCAACAGATGTTGCTTCTTGAACAAAAATAATGAAGATTGATTGATATTCGAAGATAAAAAAATATAGAATTGTCAAAAGCATGGATTTGTTACTTTTGCATCATCTCTCTCT
>CM042152.1:48732544-48750044 GCA_023376005.1 Doryteuthis pealeii
GAGAAGGAGAGAGAAGAGAGAGAGAGAAGAGAAGAGAAGAGGAGAGAGAGAGAGAGAGAGAGAGAGAGAGATGAGAGACAGTGGGAGAGACGAGAGGAGAAAGAAGAGACGTAGAGGAGAGGAGAGATAGAGAGAATGAGAGAGAGGGGAGAAGGAAAGAGAGATGACAGAGGATTCGGTTTTCACATTTAACACATATGTTTTTTTTTTAGTAAACCTTAACCTCGTCCAACGGTCAAGTACCCAATTACAAGCTTCTCATGTAACAGGCTATGTTTTTAACTTCGTCCAATTGTTTTAAAAAAAATTATACTCAGGTTTTCACAAAAGATCACGACACCAGACCGTCATCTCGCCTATGACGTAACCTCTCATCAAAACCCTAAGCCCAACTGTCAAGCCCCAACTCCACCGTTCCCAGACCAATCAACTGATCTTACTTTTCGGTCTCCACGAACTCAACTTCGTCAAAATCTAATCCCTCATTATATAGAAGAAATCGGTTTGGCGAGCTTTCATAGAATGTCCTTCGAATCTATCGAAGGTTTCTAATTGTTCTACCAAATTGCGTGTGTCAATTAAGAGGTCAACGGGCGTCACCATCCTTTCTTCTAACACAACCGATTAAACACTAAAATTTTAATAGCAAAATCCCAGACTCACTGGCTACGAATAGACTCAAGGTGATAAAGAGTTTGTTTTACATTGCTTGCCCACTCCCGTAAGGTCTGAGGAATCAGGCTACATCCTATTAAGTTTTCTCTGTGTCGGCAACAAAGCCACAAATATGGTGTTCCTGGGTCCATTATGCTACAGTTGTTGCTCCTTTTCTTTTGTCTGGCTGTTTCATCTTTACTTGTTAGTTCTTCATTTTTTCTAAGATGCTTAATTAATCATCAACGCCTGTTGCTTTTTTTCAAAGCTTTTTATTTGCCTTTTCTTACTAACACATTACCTTCGGAACCAACAAGCAAAGGTGAGACAGGTCGGTCTCTCCCAAGTCTCACTGTCAACTGAGGACCTAACTAGATCTCACGTGACTTGCGGAGTTTCCCGTCTCTGATGTCAAAGTTTCCCGACGGTCTGTAATTTTCCATTTGGGCTCTTTGTATTCTCGCTACACCGGTGTTGTTCAATAGTCTAAGCTACCACATAGATTATGCAAAATGCATAACAAAAAGAACTAGCACAGAAGAAGTGATATGCGTATGTATGTGTTAATTTGAATACATACATTCAAAATTATTATTATTATTATTATTAAATATTATTATTATTATATTATATCAAAATTGCACTACATATAAACCATAGCAAAAATGTGCTTCCATTAACCATAACCAACACACTAAATGTTAAAATGTTATGTCATTAATAAACAATTTCAAACTCCACTAATTTTAATTATATTACAGTACATCACATAGATTCAATAAATTATTACATATTATCCATACGCGTCAATTTATATAGTCAGTAAATAAATAGGATTACATAGATTATGTACTATTGTCATGGTTTTAATAAATTATCTTCTATACAAAAAACCTAGTATATAAGATTATCAACTATATAATAAATACAATAAAAAATTTGTATTTAGATCATTTACTGATTGATTAAGCCCAAAACAATGCATACTCTAAAATTAATATCAAGTGTAGTATTAGAGTACTACATAAATCACTTCTAAAGAATATATTATCAGTTAAAAAAAAAAGAGAATAAATATCCGATAGTATATCCAACATATATACCATATATACATTGATCCAGTAAATCTCTAAAAAATGTATAAACATCATATTAACATTAATCAGTAGAAAAAGTTGCATGAAGAACAAATAAGTTTCAATCTCTGTCTCTGTCCCTCTCTATCACAGAATTACACTCTTTTCATGTATTATTGGCATTTCTCTCGGAAGACTATAATAAAAAGTTTTTTTGCCCCCTGAAGTTGCAGCGCCTCCTGTGACTGTAAAGTTCCGATGTTTGAAAAACATTCTCGACCAATATGTCGCATTTGAAGGCTGTCCCTGATATTACCGGTGCTTGTTGCCGCTACTTTCTTCTGAACCTCTTAGCTTCATGGTGTTGCGTCAGGGGTGACTTCTGACATGAGTAGGCCGCTACGGAGAGTCTGACGCCACCGAGGCGGGCGCGGTCTGAGCCAAATTTTCCCCAGCTGGAAAGGGGGCAATGCCAAAACACCCTGAGATCATTCTTGTACACATCCTTGAATTGCGGCTGGACGACCAATCTGTCTATTATCAGACGAAAGCTCTGCATAGAGGATGTTTTTCAGGAGATTCGTCATCATCCATCCGACGTACATGACCTAGCCATCGGAGACGACGTTGTCTCAGTAGGAACATGAACTGGGGAGTTGAGCTCTCTCTAGAACTGTTGTGTTAGCGATCCTGTCCCTCCGCCGGCATACCTCTCTGTAGAGGTGCAGTCGTTTGTATTCTAAAGCCTCAGCCGACAGGGCTGTAGTGCGTTTGGAGTTCGAACTCATTACTACGATTGTCGCAGTCCAGTACTTTCGCAACAACGCAAAATAATAATTTTAAACATTATCTCAAATTATCTCTATTTGCCAGGTAGAGAGGGTCATAACGGGCACTACCATTCAGGTTCAGAACTAGTCTATCAATAATAAAGATTCGGTTCTCCATTTTCTGTAACCGAAACTACGTCACTGCTTACATCAGTCATTTCAGGAATTAAGTAAGTTATCAATGAGTATTGATTTCACCAAAATTTCGGTACTCATTCACCTTTAGAGGAATTTATGTTTAAAATAGTTTTTTTCCTAAAATAATAAAGATTCGGTCTCGATTTTTCTGTAACCGAAACATACGTCACTGTCTACGTCACTTGTTCAGGAATTAAGTAATATATCAATGAGAATTGATTTCACCAAAATTTCGATACTCATTCACCTTTAGAGGAATTTATGTTTAAAATAGTTTTTTTCCTAAAATATTAGGTGGAATATCTTTTTTTTTTTTTTACTAGTCGAGCGAGCCCCCCCCCCTCACCTTATTTAATTTTATAATCTGAACAAAAATATATTTTACTTGTACGATTTTTTTATTTTTTTCATTAAAGATAAGAGTCTGAAAAAATGAATCAGACATTTTTAGAAACGTTTGGAGGTTCCTACTGTCGTAAAAACAAATATATATATATAAATATATATATATTATATATATATATATACATATATATATATATATATCAGTGGAGGGGGAGGAAATATGATGTTTTTTAAGTAAGTAATTAATTTTCAAAAAAATATTAAGTTTTATTTTTACCCACCTCAAAGAATATCTTTCAAAACACTCATTTTACACCCCCCGGAGGGTGTTTTTTTTTCTAGTAAGTAATAAAACGAAAGTGTGATTCAAACACTTCCTAGAGTTTCAGAACCGGAGACTTAGCACCAAATTTAGTAGAATGACCTATACAGCACACATTTAATATTGTGGCATATGCCCCGTTTTACATATAATTTGGTTTTGTACTAAGGTATGTGTTGGTGTGTAACTAGAAGTCGTGTAACACATTAAGCAATAATTAGTAGACATTTATCTCTGTTTTTCTCTGTCATTAATCGATATATTTCTGTATTGATCGAAATATGACACCGGTAGTCGTCCAAGATGAATTGAGTTGGACGTGATAGAAATTTTAAGTGCTTCGTCATTTCATCTAGGTTTTTCCTTTAACAAGAGAAAACTATATAGAAAAAAAAAGAAATAGTATGTTCTCAGATATGAAACGACCAAGATAATGACCAATGTGATGAGGATAAAAGAGAGGATGAAGGTATTATGGAATTTGAAGTTGAAAATAAAAGAAATAAGGTAAAAAAGAAAGAGAGGAAGAGAAACGAGGGAGAGAGAGAAAAGATAAAGAGAGAGAGAGAGAGAGAGAGAGAGAGGGGGTAATAAGGGAAGAAAGAAAAGAATGAGAGACAGAGCCAACGAAAGAAAGAAATACATAAAAAAAGAAAGAGAGAAAGAAAAAAAATGAAAAAAAGAAAGAAAGTTGAAGTAATCTAGGAAGTACGGAAAGATAATGAAGGAAAGAGGAAGAAAGAAAGAGAGAAGAAAAAAACAGAATAACAGATTAAAAGAAGAAAAAGAAATAGAGAGAGAGAGAGAGAGAGAGAGAGAGCGAGAGAGAGAGAGAGAGAGAAGAGAGAGAGAGAGAGGGGGGGGTTAAAGTAAGGAAGAAAGAAAAAGAATGAGAGACAGAGCTAACGAAAGAAAGAAATACATAAAGAAAGAAAGAGAGAAAGAAAAAAAAAAAAGAAAGAAAGTGAAGTAATCTAGGAAGTACGGAAAGATAATGAAGGAAAGAGGAAGAAAGAAAGAGATAAAGAAAACAGAAAACAATTAAAAGAAAAGAAAAAAAGAAATAAGAGAGAGAGAGAGAAAGAAAGAAAGAAAGAAAGAAAGAAAGGAAGAAAGAAGAAAAAGGGGAAAATAAATGAAGAAAAAAAAAGAATAGTGAAGCAATCTGGGAAGTAGAAGAAATATAACATAACGAAGGAAAGAGAAAGAAAGAAAGAAAGGCAGAAAGAGAAAAAGACAGAAAGATAGAAAACAGAGAAAACAGAAAAAAGGAAAGAAAGAAAGAAAGAGAGAAAGAAAGAAAGAAAAAGAAAAAAAGGTGAAGCAATCTGGGAAGAAGGAGAAAAGAGGAAGATAAAAAGAAGAAGGAAACAGAAAAGCGGGAAAAAGAGTCAGTAAATAAAAAATAAAAAATTACATAAGTAAAAGAATAAAAGATAAAATAGGAAATGGAATGAAAGAGAGAAAGAAAAAAGAAAAAGAGGAAATAATTTCTTAAAAGACAATGAATAGAAAAGAAAAGAATAAACTCAATCTGTCATGAAAGTCAAACTATATTAGTGGAGCTCTCTATTAGGCTCACATATACATACACACTCAAACACACACTCACACACACACACACACACATATATATATATATATATACATATAAATATTTATATATGTATATATATATGTGTGTGTTGAGTTTGTGTGTTTGTGTGTGTGTGTGTGTGTGTGTGTGTGTGTAAGTGAGAAAATGGAATTGAGAAAAATGGAAGTGAATCTGCCAATTATGTTGAAAGATAAATGGAAAGAAAATGTTGTATGGAAAAAATATTTATTGAAATGCCGACAAGTGTTTCGGCCGAGAGTTTCTCCTTGTGTACACTGTATTCTATCTAGTATTATTTTAAACACAAAATAAAATAAAATAATAATAGAGAAATATTTAAGGATACAAACAGCGATCTTCATCAGAGCAGGTTTCTTTGATAATTTTTTGATAATACAAAAAAAAAAGATAAAAAATAAAAAATACCCTGATGGTTCAAAGGACGGTTGCCGAAAGTAATGGGTATCAGTGCGATCTAATGATGATATGGGACAAAATTACCTGACCTAACGATCGATTTTATGAAACTCAGGGCCGTGATTTGTTTTATTATGTATATATTAATACTTAATTGTACGACTGCTATCATTCTGCAATACCCTCGAGTTGAAAATGCATCGTCTAAATTGTCCAGAATGAAATACAAAAATTTATATCCGGATTATCTGGCGTTGCTTATTCGGCGAATTAAGTGTTGTCACCTCAGCTAAATAATGAGTGATTCCCTTTTTTTTATAAAGAAAGAAAGGGAAGTAAAATGACATGCGATACAGAAAAATATAATGAGAAAGAAACAATGAAACAAAAAGAGTAAGTTAAATATAAAGAGAGAGGATGAACGTGTGGAACAATAACGCTAACCTGTTTCAATCGATCATAATGAAAATATGAAAAGAAGGAAGGAAAGAAAAAAGAATTAGAGATAGTTAAATCAAGATTATTATGTCTTTTTACATATTGAACTATATTCAATAGCTCTCAAGTAAACATATCAACCGTATTAGCATTTGAATTATCATACTGTGTTATATTCACAGGTACTGCTAGTATTTTAATATTTTTCTATTTGCAATATACTCGCATTTATTTTTAGATTTCCAGTATTGAGCACTGTGAAAGTCTTCCTGGTATTATTATCTCTCTCTCTCTCTCTCTCTCTCTCTCTCTCTCTCTCTATCTATCTATCTCTCTATCTATCTATCTATCTAATCATATATAAATAAGAAACGAATTCAAATCCTGGTCGAGGCCTTTTGAATTTCACATAGCGCTAATACCCTTGGGAAAGGTAGGAAACCAGTTATTCTCCTTCCAACTTTGAGTAAATGGTAGGGCAGATTGGAAACTTTTACCTTCTTTAAGCTTGGTTAGGCAAGCAGTCTAGAAGGAAATCTCTGAATTCAAACCCATTACACACTGCGTAAGAAATTGATATTTTGTTGCATCCTACGCAGGCGAAGGAGTTTATATATATATATATATATATATATAATATATATAGAGAGAGACGAGAGAGAGAGAGTAGAAGATTCCTATCTGAATTAATATATAATATATATATATATTATATATATATCCAAGGTTAGAGAGCCCAGTCTGCCTTACTATTTTACCCATAGCTGGAGGGAGAATGTATGGGTTCATACCTTTCCCAAGGATATTAGTGCTAAGTGAAATGCAAACAGCTTTGTCTAGCATTTGAACTCTGGTCGACGCGTCCATTTCCTACAACCTAGAAATACTGACAACAAAGGGTTGACTTCACATTTCTCAAAGTTCCAGAACTTGAACCTCATTACTGAATGCAGGTTTGTGTTATACGCTGGACACCATTTTTGCAGGGTGGTGGTGAGAGGATCTTACCATATTCCAGGGGATGCAGTCATTGTATTCTCATCTGCACTCACAGGGCTCCTCATATCTTATTATAATGGAGATTGTGTGTTTTTCTGTCTGTAACCGAAACTATATTACTACTCAAGCCACAGTTGCCTTAGTTATTTACGTCACATTCTCCATGATTATATTTCTATTTAAACCTCAGTTACTAATAAAACTTTGACATTATTAATACTGTTGGCCTTACCTAAATACTAATAACATGCAATTGTATTTATATATACAACAAAATGCCAGTTTCAGTGTAAACGTAAAGCTAATTTGCATATTGATATTAAAAAAACTGATTTTAATAAAAATGTGATTGGTAGTATTGATTTCTAATGGTTTGGTTTATCTTAATGAATATGAATAAAAAATCTCTTCAAATAAATCCTAAAGAAAATTCATAACAAGAAGAAATAACTGTAATTTTATTCTTTACGTCCTATTTTAACTAAATAGTTAAATTAGGTAAAATTTAGCATTGAAAAACGGAAGTGATGAAGAGTAAGTTTCAGTTGTTCTATTTTCCGATTATACCCCCTCCGTTTCAAATCTTTTTATCTGAATTCTTAATTAGTTTCATTAGCCTTTCTGATTAATCTAATATTTTATTACATTTAAACTTAAATACTTGCACCCGGAGGGTGCATATATTTGCTAGTTAAAATAAATAAAGGAAATATGTTTAGTATTGTAAAATAACGGGTGCAAGAAAAATAAAACTTTTTTTGCAAAAACACGGACATAAAATGAGGGTTCAGTTTATTTAATGTTAGGAATTTACGAGCAAATTTTATTACCAAAATGTTTATCTAAACAGCAATTTTTTTTACATGTTTCGTCATTAAATTCTCTTTCAAGAAATGAAAAATTAATTTTCCTCTACCAAAAAAAACCCAACAAAAACAAAAACAAAACATATACGAAGAAACTAAGTTTCTTCGCGTTTGTTTTTTTTTTAATAAGTTACTTATTTATTGTACACTGTGGGGGTAAAATACCCGCACTTTTAATTTAAAGTAAAGAATTATTTAAAATATAAGATCTTACTACTTGATAAACAGAACATTTTATTAAATTCGGATTGTGAGCGAGCTACTATGAGGAAGGTACTAGTATAATGGCAATTGTTGTTGGAAATGGACCTGGTGACCCTAGTTTGATTTGGTTTGTTTTGTTTTACGGCATATCAACCTCAGTGGGTCATTTAATGCCGATAAAGTTTTGAAATAAATCAATTCTTAATGGATAATACAATTTTATTATAAATACATTTTTCTATTTAACCCATAGATGGGACCCTAACAGGTACTACCACTCCGGGTCAGAGTGGTCCAGGGAGCAATGGTGATGAAGGGGTGCTCCACATTCCCCAAACCTCCAAAACTGGAACCTCACCATCAGATAGAGTTTAACGTCATTCCCAGGGCATGTAGGCCCGCAGCCACCGCCTTCTAGCACTCATATGATAAAAAGGGATTGGGGCTTGCCATAAGTGATCCTAGTTCAAATCACTTTTAAATCTATACACAAAAAATTTCAACTGTCATTTCTTTCTTTTTTTAACCACATTCTTAGAATATACAGATATGAAAATGAATAAAGTAAAAATAAAATCGGAAATTGTCGAAAAATGCCAATTCATGCAAACAATAATTCTTTTTTCGAACACTTCAAAATTCTCCGTATTTTGACCGCTTTACTTTCAAACTGCAAACATTTTACTCTGACGAAGGCCGTTATTCTTTGTATGCTTAAAGATTTTGTGGTTTTCTATTATTATTATTTTATTTTATATTTAAAATGATAATAAATAGTATCCATTGTACATGAACAACTCCTGACCGAAACACGTGTTAGTATAATACATCTATTTTATCCATTCAGCTTTTTCGATCCTTTGTTTATTTTTCCTTTCAACAAACTGTTGGATTCGTTTCCATTTTCAACTTACAAACAATAATTGTACATTAAGAAAAGCACAAACCTATTCAAGAGTTGTTATTCCTTCAAAATGTCTGTTGACTTTGTGAATCGCAAAGCTTCTGATTTTGTTGTGTATTTCAGATCGACAAAGAAATTGTATTGTTCGAATTATCTTAATTATTGATATTTTTTTTCTAAATGAAAACATGAAATTACATTGTATTTATATGATTTTTAAACTCAGTTTTCTTTTTTATTTTATATGTTTATTTCAACAGAGTAAAGTTCAAAGCAAGTAATTGTTCGCCAATTTTTAATAAATTATTGCATCAATTAAATTAAAATATCTATTTTTGTTCTGAAACAATGCATCGACAAGAGGTGAATAGGTTATGTGGTGACAAAAAGGTAACAATTACTCGGGAGGATAAGCGAATGCAGAAACTAACACGAAAAAATGAATACAATAGTAAGCATGATTTGATGAATGGTTGATCACCTGCATATAGTAAGCATCATGAATTGATCCACTAGGAATTGTGCAAGGGACTAAAATTTGGGCATACTACCAAGTTGGAGGCGCGTGGTTTAATGGGTAGACTCGTGGGAAATGGAATTTTCGACCCGAGTTCAAATCCTGGACGAAGCTACAGTTCACATAGCGATAATACCTTTGCGAAAAGCCAATGAATCCAACTACTCTCGCTCCATCTATGAGTAAATAGTAGGGCAGACTATGCCCTTTAACACTGACTAGGCAACCAGTCTAAGAAAAGGAAAACTCTGTTAAACTCCGCTTGGGTGGTCATTACTAGAATATACTCAGTCATAATTGGTAATCTTTTTCACTAATTTAAACTCTTAAGAAATTGATTTTTTGTCACATCCTGCTCGTGCGGAGGAGTTGGTTCAATATGTATAAAACGATAGGCAACAATAGATATCTCTGGAAAATTGAGAGTATATAGATGTGAGGAGAATTAGAATCGACAAAGACACTGGTAAGAGTACAGAGAATTTGTGGAAACGTACTCTCCCCTAGTCGTAAGCGATAGACATGAGATAGATCGCCAATGAATATAATCATAAATTGGAAATAGTAAAGTATAGAAAGGAAAGGAAAGTTCAAAACATTATAGTTATTTACTAAGCTTAGCTTAGATGTGGCACAAGGCCAGAAGCATGGGGCGCCCAATGAGAATCGAACTCATTAACAATGGTCTGCGAATCTAGCTTGCTAACCATTACACCACGTGAGGTGCCCAGTTCAAAACATTATACGTTTCTGTAGGATAAAGAAAAACAGCATAAAACTTGACTTCGTTTCAGATTACTGAAAAGCTAATAAATCTTTGATTTGGGCGAAAGCTGGAAGGTACATATCTCAAGAGGGAGCAGGTGGAGAAAGGGGTGGAAGAGAAGGAAGAGGGGGTATAATAGTCCATTTCCAGTAAGAGTAGTTTTCATCTAACTACCACATAAATCGTTTCCATTCTCCCTGATTAGGGAGTCCTGATTAGTGATCTATTTCACTAGTCTGAATGCTGTGTCAATCGCATGAAAATGCGCGTTGCCTTTATGTTGATTCAGTCTCTTTGTCTTGTCAGAATCTCCAAAGACATTTTTAAAACCCGGTTTTGTTAAAAGCAGCATGCCAATTAATCACACAATATTTTATGCAACCATTTATTTCTTAGTGATATATATATATATATATATTATATATATATATATATATATATATATATATATATATGAATAGGTTTTTGGTACACGAGAATTTCTATAGCATTAAAAGTTGAGGAATCATATGTAATTAGGGAGAATATTTTATTAAGGAATAAAATATAAAATAAGGGGGGGGGGATACACGAAGGCCTTTTCAACCGGTACTTTTCAAATGATACAATAAATATACCTCTCCCAATAAATATACCTCTATTTATTGGGAGACACTTCCAACCCTGTTTCAACCTAGGGTTCATACATAACCCCCTCTTTCTCCCTTTTCTTTTTTTTTATTTGTCCCTCTCTGGCTCACCCCCATTCGTTTCTTATGAATTTCTTATACAATCTGACTTTTATTCGTCACCGGTGTATATACTTGAAAGGTACCGGTTGAAAAGGCCTTCGTGTATCCCCCCTTTATTTTATATTTCATTCCTTAATAAAATATTCTCTCTAATTACATATGATTCCTCCACTTTTATTACACACACACACACACACACACACACACACACACACACACATATATATATATATATGTGTGTGTGTGTGTGTATTATATATGTATATATATATATAATATATATGACACTTTAAAGGCACTAATAATGGACTGTTGTGGAGTCAAATCTACCTCAGATTCTCATAGTTACATCATCAATAAACAAGATTTATTGTATGTATTAATGATTTTGTCTATGAATTAAATACTCATTGTTAGACTTGCACAATTTTTCAGGATATTTGACGTAAGCAGGTGACGTTATTTCGGTTACCGTTAGACAGACACCAAATATCCATAATAAATAAGATTTAAATGATTATTGTCACACTAAAATAATTTTTTATCGTGATGGGAAATGAAAAATGAGTCTGAATTAAAGAAAATAATCGTAATCTACAAGAAAAGAAGTGAAAACGACAGGAATCTTCATATTAGGATTGAACAAATATTAATATTAACAAAGAAAAAGGAGGGAAAATAAAATTTCGAATAAAATAACAATGAATAGAACAAAAATTATTCAGATCAGCAGAAAACATGAAAAAGAATTGATTAAAATGACAACACATTGTAAGACTGTATTTTCTAAGCTTGTAGGAAATGAAGAGAGACATGATGAGAATTGAGAGTCGGGGGAGAAAATTTGAAATAAGGAGAGAAGGAGTGGAAGAGAAATGAGAGAGGGGAAAATTCATAAAGGGGAGAAGGAAAAGGGGCGTGTTAGAGAAACAAAATAAAAGGAATATCGGGAAAGAATAGAGAAAAAAGGATAGAATGAGAGAAATGAATAAAAAGAAAGTGAGGGGAGGAAAAACAGAATAAGAGTAAGAGAGAGAGAGAGAGAGAGAGAGAGAGAGACAGACAGACAGACAGACAGACAGACAGACAGAGAGATGCGGGGAGAGAGAGACAAAGAGGGAGATGCGGGAAGAAAGAAAGAAAGAAAAGAAGAAAGAGAGGAGATGCGGGGAGAGAGAGAAGAGAGAGAAGAGAGAGAGAGGAGAGAGAGAGAGAAAGAGAGCGGGAGAGAGAGAGAAGGAGAAGAGATGCGGAAGAAAGAAAGAAAGAAAGAAAGAAGAGAGAGAGAAGCGGAGAGAGAGAAAGAAGAGAGAGAGAGAGAGAGAAGAAAGAAAGAAAGAGATGCGGGGAAGAGAGAGAGAGAAGAGAGAGATGCAGGGAGAAAGAAAGAAAAGAAAGAAAGAAGAAGAAAGAGAGAGAGATGCGGACAGAGAGAGAAAGAAAGAGATGTGGGGAGAAGGAGATGCAGAGAGAGATGCAGGAAGAAAGAAAGAAAGAAAGAGAGAGAGAGATGCAGAGAGGAGAGAAGAGAGAGAGAGAGAGAAGAGAGAGAAATAAAGAGATGCGGAGAGAGAGAGAAAAGAAAGAGATGCGGGAGAGAGAGAGAGAGAAGAGAGAATGCGGGAAGAAAGAAAGAAAGAAAGAAAGAGAGAGAGATGTGGAGAGAGAGAGAAAGAAAGAGAGAGACAGAGAAAGAAAGAGAGAGAGAGAGAGAGAGAGGAGAGAGAGAGAGAGAAAGAGAGAGATTATACGCCAGTTCCCCTTCTGAATTCCTTATAGAAACCACAAGACAGATAATTGCTGTCTGAAATGTGTGAACAACTTAGAACCAAAAAACATTGACTTCTCATATGGAAAACACAATTTCGGAAAAAAAAACGATTGATTGATTGATTGATTTTAATGGCATGTCATCCCACCAAGGGCTATTTCATAGGAACTGACTTTATATTTACATTTTTCTGTAAGGCTTTTTCTAAAAAAAATTACTTGTTTTTTTTTGTTTTTTGTTTTTTTTTGCACACGTTCATATCCAATACGAATACATATTATTCACATCGGTTGTCATGCTTAATAATCTAGTATCATAGATCAATTACTAATTACTATTGAATTGACAGTTTGACCCTCACTGGAGGCTCCATACTTGCATTTAACCTAAATGTTGACGTTGATTATATTCCCTTAACAGGATTAGGACGAGCCCCTCCCCCCAAAAATGGAGGTATCCTAGGTATGATATTGAACTGAATCCCGATGGGATGTTACTCTTTGAAACACAGGGGTGTAATGCCCATCGCTGTCATTACCAAAAGAGTGGGCTAGGAACCCTAAAAGATGCAGGCCCACTCTCCGCATGCATACACAAACTCCCATCCACCCACCCATATATATATATATATATATATATATATATATATAATAAGATAAATATATAAAGGTTTTACATATGTATCTATTAGGTGAAAAAGGAACATTCACGACCATATTGGTTTCATGCGATGCAATCATCAGGTGAAGATATTTCAAATGCCTTGATGTAAATCTTGTCCAACTGAAACAGGGACCATCTCACACTATAGTCACCCTATAGTATATATATATATATATATATATTCCTTATCTGACTCATTCCATTACCAATAGTTTCACGCAAGAACTTTGTTTTACCCAATGTTCTTAACCATTCTTTCCATTATATATATATATATATATATATATATATATATATATATATATATATATATATATAATAAATAAGTTATCCACTGACACTTGTTTCGAGGTTTACCTCTCATCAGTGTGGCTACACGTTAACAGCCATATATATATATATATATATATATATATATAATATATATATATTATATATATATATACCAAAAAGTGTAGGATTGTATTATCTATCATGCAGTACAAATATATTTATTAGGTATCATTTATTCACAAACCCTGCAGCATGAAATGCTATTACCAAAATGATATTGCGGCACACCCGTAAATAAAAGTTGTACACATATAAAGATCACACACACACACACACACACACACACACACAGGTAGATACACGTACACACATATACGTATATATATATACATATATGTTGTCAATATATAATATATATATGCGTGTATATATATATATATAATATATATGTATACAGAGAGAGAGAGAGAGAGAGAGAGAGAGAGAGAGAGAGAGAGAGAGAGAGAGAGAGAGTCAGAGACAGAGACAGAGACAGACAGAGAGAGAGAGAGAATGAGAGAAGGACGGAAAATAAGAAAACACACACTCTCTCTCTCACTATATATGTTATATATATGTATATGTATATATATATATATATATATATATATATATATATATATATATTATATGAGTGTGTGTGTGTGTGTATGTGTGTGTGTGTTTTATTAGGAGTGTTTTTATTTTCCAACTGTTCTAAAATTTTATTTTTGTTTATAGAGTTGCAATGCTGTAATGACAAAATGGACAAAAAGTTCTTGAATTTGATATAAAAGAAACATTTTTTTAAACAATCAAGCTGAAAAAAATGTTCTATAAAAATAAAGTAAATGTCGGTTACATCGGTATGGATATTGTACGAAACATTATCGGAAAATATAACCAAAGAATAAATAAGTGGCTAGATACTAAAGAATACTTCTGTAATTGTAGGTGTAAGAAAAGAATGTCTTTTACAAGAAAATTGTCCAACTGGAAATTTGGAATATATGGCAATGGTTAAAAATGGAGAGTCGGACAATATTTATATAGGAGCAACAGAAGGGTCATGCAGACAAAGGTTTTATAATCATACATTTTCCTTCCATAAATAGAAACTACGCAAATAGCAATAAGGGAGCTAAAACAAGAATGGAATCGAAGCTTAAAACAAACGGACAATCATAAAAAAGAACATACTCATAAAATGAGGTGTTAAAACGCAGTAGATTGTGTTTAGATAAGGAATAAGATTCATAATCGGATTCCCTAAACAGAATAAATTTCTAAATAAACAACTCAAATGTGAAAAAAAAGGACCCATTACTGACCCCCAATAGAATCTCTTGGCCATTTCGTGGCGAGTTCTTAATTGTGTCTAGAAACTATTACTATTGGCTAGGGAGACATTTCCTTGCCAGGTGGTGACCATGACTGGTGAATAAAGCCAAAACCATAAAACCACCTTCTGTCTCTTTCTTTTCGTTCCTTGAATCCCTTCCTTTTCAGTGCGACCACCAAGTTAGATGGGGTTAAATGCAAACCCTAAGAATCTGCCCCAAGAATAACAACAAGCTACTTTTTTTAATTTAACACACAAAACCTTATGCATCAGAAATTCTTCATAGTCCAAATGGCAGATCAAACATTATTCATTGTAATGTAAGAAAGTTTCACAAAAAAGATTTTTGTATTTTCAATATATTTTTACCGCATAAAATTGATTTTTAAAAAAATTTTATTTTCCTGATTTTAGGAAATTAAAAAACGTTTTGACTGTTTTACATATATCAATGTTTTTTCCCTCTCATTAAGCAGTGATGCGTGTTCAGTGCTTAACAGTTTGACCACTTAAGCAACAGCAGATACTGTAAGCCATCTGAGTCATTTGTTTATCAAAATTACTTGATTCTACATTATGATATGCCATAAAAAAGATTGTTCACCAAAGTTAAGAATCAATGAGCCTGTTCATTACTTAATTGGGTGACCATTTAAGCAACAGCAGGTACTGTAAGCAACCCGAGTCCTTTGTTTATCAAAATGACTTGATTCAGCATTAAATGACATGAAAAGGGTTGATATGCCATAAAACAAAACTAACCAGCTATAAAAATAATGTAAATAGGAAAAAGGTTGGAGCAGATAAATTCTAATCAAAAACCCAAGATCTCTTTCACATTTACCGTCTAACTCGTTTCATACCGGTATTTTGTATTATTTTACTCGCATGCGAGAGAAGAGTAGATGTATTTCAAGAATTATCACATGAGTTATTTTGGCAAGTAACAAGAGTTCTAAAATATACTTACAACTTGACAAATAACGTCACGTGACCAGCAGTAAGATATTAAAACAAAATGTTTAAACAAAAATGTTTAAACAGGAAAATAATTACTTTCTTATTTACTCCATTTACAGCCAATGGAGTAGTGAGTAACGGGAATGGACAAGGATATCGGAGTATGCGTGTTCGAACTCCACCCACGCTATTATTCTTATCTTCGGACGAATACCTTTGGAAAGGTATTGGATATGTGATCCCACAGCTATTGGATTATTTTTGTTGTTTTGCCCGATACCTCAAATCACCACATCAACAAACCTTTACCTAGCTACATCGTACTCTGCCAACACGATACTACAACGACTATTCACTGATTCATCTGCCCACATCACTATCCACTACAACTGACTCGGCCACCGAGCCCTTCCTGACTTATTATCCACGCCATACGATACCTACAACCACACCTTGCGCCACGCAGAGCCAGAACTGATTTTCAACCCCACGCCTACCCTCATTTCACCAAGCAGCGAAAAGGAATTACCATCACAACAATTACAGTTTTTTGTTTATTTTAAATAAACGATATTAATCCAAACCTTCTCGTCTATTTTTTCTTTTGCAAACCATATGTATTTTAAGATATTTCATTATATATCAGCACCCCCCTCAACAAAGACCTGTTGTGTTAAATATTTATTTTATATTATGTAATGTGTGAAAATAAACAAGTCTTCTTGTCTTTTTCTATCTTCTTAACTAATATCTTGAGTCAAGTGAGTCAGATGCTTTATAATAATTTGATAGTATATTGGTATTAGTGCACTGACAGATTTTGCAGTGCTTCACACCATGTGTGATACGAAAACTAATGTAGTCTAAATTGGGAATTTATGCTGTATGAGTTCAAACTGGGCCATAATGCTTCAGAAGCAAGTAAAAATACTTGCTGTGTAAAAGGTGATGGCACAGTTGACCACAGTACACTAACCAGATAGATCAAGAAATTTTGCTTGGATTGCAAGAACCTCAATTATCTGGCAAGATCAATTCTTAATCTTAAGCAGAATTTAACATTAAAATTGATAAATTTAATTCAGAGTTTTCCTTCTCTATTACAAGGATGGATTTTGCATTAAATACCCCATTAATGTAAAACTGCTTTTAAACAAAGAAACCAAATTTACTTGTGGATTGAAATTTATAAAATCATTTCCAGTGTATTTTTATTGTAAAATCCTTGGTCAATTCTAAATAATTTCCCATGCATTCTTATTGCAAAAATTATTTGCACTACATTTCTATGGTAAAAATCATTGTCCAATACATTTTTACAGTGAAAATTATTGATCAATGCATTTTTCTGTAACTTCAATTAATTCTTAAAGTAAAAAAAAAATTGATCCATGCATTTTCAGTTTGAAATCAATTCCACTGTACTTTTAAATAAAAACTCATTTTAATAGTAAAAAATCATTTTCAGAGTCAAAGCATACATTTGTTTGTTTGTTTGTTTGTTTTGTTTTACGGCATATCAACCTCAGTGGGTCATTTCATGCCGATTAAGTTTTGAAATAAATCAATTCTTAATGGATAATACAATTTTTTTATAAATACATTTTTCTATTTAACCCATAGATGGGACCCTAACAGGTACTACCACTCCGGATCAGAGTGGACCAGG
>CM042152.1:48755044-48765044 GCA_023376005.1 Doryteuthis pealeii
ATGTAGTATATTAAGACAAATGAAAAAACACAGGTTTAAGTGGGTTAAGTGGTGAGTTTATAGGCCGACGCTGCAGTGTTTCGATCTATTAATTCGATCATCTTCAGGGCATACGATAAGAAATTATTTATCACAGAATGACGAGAAAAGCGAGTGGTAATCCTTGTCATTCAGTCTGTTTTAAAAAAAATCTGAGGTTTGAAAAAGGAGACGGTTTTGAAATATGACATCAAATATTCTATTTTATGGCGTGAGTTTGGGACGCTGTAAGTGTGTGTATCGAACGGAAACATTGTGCATTTTTTAGGTATGTGGTTGTGTGTGTGTGTGTATAATTTTTTTCTGTTGCGATAAACGACAGCGGAAGTAAAACTCAAGGTTGTGTGTGTGTGTGTGTGTATTGGTAAGAGGTATATATATATATATATATATATATATATATATATATATATATATATATATATATATATGTAAAAGTGTATATATATACATATATATATATATGTAAAAGCGTGCAATACAATTAAAAGGCGATTGTTACCATTGGTTTCAAACCTGCATATTATCCGCTTATAATTAGGAAAATAGATCTGGGAAAAACATTATAACGAATTTTAATTTAAACATATGCGCTAATTTAGGCTATCTCAGGACGGGATTGAAATGGCCAATCTTTTGATAAAATTGAGCATTATCCCGTGTGTATATCTCATATTTGATTTCCACATGTAATTATTTTTAACTTACATTAACGATTCATTGTGGTGGTAGATGTAATGTAGTGAGGTTCCAATTTTGGAGCTCTGGAGAGTGTAGAATACCACTTCATTGTTATTACTCCCAGGTCCACCCTGTCCCAATGTGCTAGTACCTGCCTAGGTCCCATTCAATGGTTTAAAATGAGTTTAAAATCTGTTTGAAAAATAAGTTAAGGAAGAATTAAAGCCCAACAATGATGAATAAATAAAAAGTATCTTAAATGCCGTAAATCCAACCAACTAACAGGCCTAGCTTTATAGCAATATAATAGGTTAACAGATAGGGAACTGTGTATATGATAAATGGTTCGTGTCGTAGAACATGGACCTATCGACCAGAGTTCAAATCCTGGACGAGACTGTTTACATTTCACATAGCTCTAATACCCTTGGGAAAGGTACGCATCAACCTACTCTCCCTCCAGCTATGGGTAAATAGTAGGGAATACTGGGATCTTTAGCCTTGGATAGAAATCCAATCTAGGAGAAGAAAAACTCTGAAATCAAATCTGTTAAATCCTGCTGAAGAAATTGACCTTGTTTCACATCCTGATCGTGCAGAGGAGTTGGTATATATATATATATATATATATATATATATATATATATATATATATATATATATATATATATATATATGGGAACTACACAAGAATGTTGGCTGTTGTCTTGGAAGCAGTACCCCTCCCTCCCAAAAAAGGATCTTTACAGCCACTTGCCCGCTATCAGATAAATCAACCATGTAAGACGATTAAGGCCTGCCGGACACTGATGGAGAAGCAAGAACGAACACATAAGGGACATTCTCCTGAGGGCAGCAACGCAAAGATACACTATTGTAGGTCAACCAGCAAAAATCTAAATCAATCACCTCTATGCGGATTCAGGATTCCGTGCGGAAAATCTACTCGGAGCATTAACCGAGAAGGGACGGGAGGTGAGAGGCAGTCAGGGAAATCAGTGCTGTCAGTGCAATTTGATGATGATGATGATGATATACGGCTGGTTTGATTTATCTTAACCATATCTTATTATAATTGAGATTGTGTCTTTGTCTTTCTGTAACCGAAAGTCTTGTCCGATACAAAGTAACATTTATTTAACCAATAAAGACACACACACACACACACACACCACACACACACACACACACACACACACTGAAATAAAGTCTATATCTTTCTGCTTAAAGAAGATATATTGCAAAAAATGTCCGTGGCAAAAACTAATGATATAAACCTTTTTTCATAATTATTTTCAAATAACCTATTTCCTTGCTACCCTGAGGGCTGAGAAGTCCATGACATGCAACACTCTACTTTAGTCCTCACTTTGGCTAGACGGGTAAGCGGAGTGACCCCCTTGGCTGCCCACGTCATACCCTAGCACCTAAAGATTGTCCCAACTATATTGCCCTTATGACAACACTGACCCCTTTTTATCATATATGAACTAGAATGCTGTGACTGAGGGTCTTAATGTCCTGGGTATGCGTTAATCTGTCTTTGATGACGAATTTCCAATTCTGGAGCTCTCGGGAGAGCCAAGTACCCTTTCATCACGATTACTCTTAGGTCCACTTTCATCCAGAGTGGTAGTACCTGTTAGGGTCCTATCTATGGGTTGAATAAAAAAAAAATTATTATTCTAAGAAACGATTAAATAATTGAGTTAAAAAATTAGGTTTTAAATAAATATTGAATACCCATCAAGAATGAATAAAACAAAACGTCTTTGGCATAAAATAACCTAACAAGGGTTGACATGCCGTACATTCCAACCAAACAACCAGCCAACCAACCAAACATTGCATTTCACATTGCGTTAATAAACTTATGAAAGATATGAATCTAATTATTCTCGGAGTGGTAGTACCTATTAAGGTTCCATCTATGGGTGAAATAGAAAAATGAGTTTTAAAATGTTTTAAAAAATTGAGATTGAAAAAATTGAGTTTAAAAAAATTAAAAACTCATCAAGAATGAATAAAACAAAACGTCTTCGGCATAAAATAACCCAACAGGGGTTGACATGCCGTAGAATTCAACAACGCTACAACGAATTATTTCCCTGCTCATAGGAAAAATTTAAATTTTAGAATATCGTGTTGCACTCGTACTTGCAGTGTTCAGTTGGGTGAAGCGGGTGGGTGGATACAATGTTAACTCATGAGCACGTTCATTAATTTAAAGTTCGGAAAAAAAGAAAAGCAAAAAAAAAAACAAAAACAAAAAAAAAAAAAAACAACAACAACAAAATGCAAACGAAAAAACAACAAAAAAAAATTTAAAAAAACACAGTATTTGTTTGCTGGATATAAAAAATGAAATGAATGAATTCAGTTTCGATTTGCGTAAATTAAAATCCTGCCCGTTGGGTGGGTTTTCAACAAGTAAAAAAGAAATGAAAAAAAAAAAAATAATAATAACAACAACAACAACGACAACAACAACAACAACAATAATAATAATAATAATAATAATAATAATAATAATAATAATAATAATAATACGTGAAAAAACTGAGTAAATCTAAATTATCTTGATTTCACCTTTAAAAAATATTAATTCTATAATAACAACAGAACCCCGGGCAATTATACGTTTCTTCTGGATGTAAAGATATGAACTAAATCTCTTCCTAATATGAATACTACTATTACGTTTAAGATTTGGTTGATTTCTTTACTTAAATGGTAGGCATGTGCATTTTCTCGCTGGCTCTAAAAAAGGGTGATCATAGAATATTCTTCTAAAAATCATATAAAATAAACTAACTATCCGATTTTAATAAAACTTTCGGTATATGAAGTAATAAAAGACGAACTTTTTTTGTAAATAAATGTTTACTAAATTGAAAAGGGTAATAATTTTGTTCATTAGTTTTTGTTTCGCGCATTGATCCCCCATACAAAGATCTTAGTAATTTTTTGGGGTATATAAATAATTTTTACATTTTTGGAAAGATAATTTAATGACGGAACATATGTAAAATAAAATGGTTTTAAAATAGTTTTTAACAATCCTCGTGCGTATTAAAAGAGCGTGTTTTGCACAAAGCTAATGGCATATCAACTTTTTTGGGGTTAATTCTTGCAAATGCCATATTTATAGAAGAACAATAATAAAGCAAAGTCGTCGTGGTGGCCTAAAATCAGTATCAGCTAAACAGCGAGGGAGTCTATCCCCTTTTCAGTAGCGCTAGATCAAGGAGATTTTTTTGGCGTCAGATTCCTGTGCTATTCAAACGCTGAGTTGGCGAGGATCAGTTTCGAACAAGGAACCTTGTGTTTCCTAGTCAGACGCTCTACCGACTGAGCTAAACCATAGTGGTGCTATTTAACTCATAACTAGTGGATGGAGAAGGTTCATGCCTTTCCCGAGGGTGTTAGTCCGAAAGGGAACGTAATAGCTCGACTGGAATTCGAACACGCTTACTACGGTATCGCACACCAACACGTTAGCCACTACGCCACGGTGACCCGGCCACTTTTCCACTGTCAGTTGCAAATTGAGACTGTAAAAGATAACATATACTAATATGTTAGTCAAATAGTATGATAAAGTAATAGCAAACTATAAAAAAGTGGTACAAGGCTAGGCATGGCTGAGTGGGAAAGGTGTTCCACTGGGAATTATGCAAGAATTAATGGTTGACCATACTACCAAATAGAATATTAACAAACTAGATTTCGTCCTAGAGAATGCATTTCTCTATGATTTTGAGATAGAAACGGATAGAAGAAGAAGAAGAAGAAGAAGAAGAAGAAGAAGAAGAAGAAGAAGAAGAAGAAGAAGAAGAAAGAATAATAATAATAAGAAAGTTACAGAAGAACTTTAAAGAATATGAAGAAGAAGGTTAAAGAAATTGAAAGAAGAAAAGAAGAAAAAGAAGAAGAGGAGGTTAAAGAAGTTGAAATAATAATAATAATAATAATAATAATAAGAAGAAGAAGAAGAAGAAGAAGAAGAAGAAGAGGAGGAGGAGGAGGAAGAGGAAGAGGAAGAAGAAGGTGAAAGAAGAAGTTGAAAGTATAAGAAGAAGGTTAACGAAGAAGGTAATAATAATTATCACTTGTAATACTACTACTACTACTACTACTAATAATAATAATAATAAGAAGAAGAACAACAACAGCAACAACAACAACAACAACAACAGCAGCAATAAGAGGAAATAGAATTGAAGAAGCAGTGAAGTATATTACAAACACCCGTTGGTGTGAAATTATAGAAATCGGAGATCAGAAGAATTAATAAGACTCTATAGAGCATATCAGTGTTGAGAGGAGTGCTGGGAAGGTACAGATACTTGTTGACATTCATTTACCACAAATAATCAATAGATTCTCATGCTTAGACAACAACAACAACAACATCAACATCAACAACAGCAAAACAACGGCAACAACCGCAAAAACAACAACAATAATAATAATGATAATAATAATAATAATAATAATATCTTATTATAATGGAGATTGTGTGTTTTTCTGTCTGTAACCGAAACTATATTACTAATCGAGTCACAATCAACATAGTTATTTACATTACATTCTTCATGATTTTATTTATATTTAAACCTCAATTATAATAAAATTGCTTCACCTTTTTATTAGTGTTGTCCATATCTACATACTAATAAAATGCTATTGTATTTATATATACAAAAAATAGCGGTTTGCAGTGTGAACAGGAAGGCTAATTTGCATATTGATATTAAAAATGTGATTTTATTAAATATGTGCTTAGTATTATTGATTTCTAATTGTTTGGTTTTATTTTAATGAATATAAGCAAAAATCCCTCCAATGAATCTTAAATGAAATCCATTAACAAGAAAAATAAGTGTAATTTTATTCTTTATTTCCTAATTTAACTAAATAGTTAAATAAGTAAAATTCAGCAATGAAAGACGGCACTGATGGAAGAGTAAGTTTCATTTCTATTTTTCTATTATACCCCCACTCTGTTTCAAATCTTTTTATCTGCATTCTTATTAGACTTTCTAAATTAATACGATATTTCATTACATTAAAACTTAAATACTTGCACCCGGAGGGTGCGTATATTTGCTAGTATATATAATTATAGTAAATTCATTGACAATCAACAGGAGAGGTGATTGATGGCTGGGTTGGAACGGAAGTGAGGATAGAAACATTATTTTACATTACCAGTAAAACTTGGCCTGCTAGTTTGGCAGACCAGTTGTCCCTCCTTTTTGTGCTTTTGTGTTGTGTTTTCTCCACGGGGATTGTTATGTGAGCGTAAAGGCTCTAAACGGACACTGACGCAACTGTTGTTTCTTTAGGATTATTCATTTAATGTATCTTTATAGTAAAATTGTAGTCCAATGCATTTTTATATATTTTTGTATATATATGTTTGTATGGAAATAAATCTGCTACTATATTGGTTTAATGATTTTTAAATTTGATTGTTTAAGTGGAGCAATCTCCGTGCAGCGAAAGGTTTTGATAATGGGAAATAATAATAATAATAATAATAATAATAATAATAATAATAATAATAATAATAAGAAGAAGAAGAAGAAGAAGAAGAAGAAGAAGAAGAAGAAGAAGAAGAAAAGGAAGAGGAAGAGGAAGAGGAAAAAGAAGAGAACATGTCAACTGGTGGACTTTGCGGTTCCAGCGGATCACAGGGTGTAGTTGAAAGATAACAAAAAGATGGATAAACACCTGGATCTTGTCAGAGAATTAAAAAGGCTGTGGAATATGTGGATGAAAGTGATACCAATTGTAGTTGGTGCAGTTGGAACGGTCCCAATAAACTTGGAAAAAATACTGGAGGGTCTGGAAATCAGAAGAAGAATTGAAACCATTCAGACTCCTGCACTACTGCAATCGGCTAGAATACTCAGAAGAGTCCTCGAGACATGAGGAAACTTGTTGTCAGTCAGACTCCAGTGAAATACCATCAGCTAAAGCTATGTGAAAAACTCAAAAGACGAAGAAGAAATGAATATTTCATCTAGTGGATTTACCATCCAATCAATTCTAAGAAAAAATGTATAAATACCTGTACCTTGCCAGAGAACTGGGCAAATGTTGGAATATATTTATGAACCCCTCCAGAAAAAACCTGGATAACAGACTGGGAAAACTAGAGATTGGAGGGGATTAACTGGAAGACAAGCAAAAATGCTTATAGTCCTTAGATTTTAGAAGCATCAGAAAATGTTGTGCAGTCACCATCGAGACGGTTGAAATGTTTAGCGATTTAAAAATGAATCCTCAAATACATCTCCTGAAATAGCTAAATACACAGAAAAGGTAATTTCGACTTTTGTAATTGTCTATTCGTCTGTCTGCTATTCGAAAAGAATCCTACAAAATCGAGGTACGATGTCACCCAGACTTCACTGGAGACCACCAGGTTTTATTGATGTGAGAAGCTCATAAAGGGTTAATAATATATAGAATTATTACCAGTATTACTTTTAATGTTACTACTTTGAAGAAGAAGAAGAAGAAGAAGAAGAAGAAGAAGAAGAAGAAGAAGAAGAAGAAGAAGGAGGGTTAAAGAAGGTGGAAGAAAAAGAATAAGAACAAGATATATAAGGTGAAAGAAGAAATAGAAGAAAGTGAAAGAAGACGAACAAGAACAGAAGGAAGAAGAAGAAGAAGAAGAAGAAGAAGAAGAAGAAGAAGAAGAAGAAGAAGAGGAGGAGGAAGAAGAAAGGTGAAGAAGAAGGCGAAATAATAATAATAATATTAATAATATAATAATGAGAAGAAGAAGAAGAAGAAGAAGAAGAAGAAGAAGAAGAAGAAGAAGAAGAAGAAAGATTAAAGAAGGTGCAAGAACAAGAACAAGAAAAAGAAAAATAAGAACAAGAAAAAGAAAAAGAAGAACAAGACAAGAAGAACAAGAACTACAAGAATAAGATCAAGAAGAAGGCGAAAGAAGAAGAACCAGAAGGTGAAGAGGAAGAAGGTGAAATTAGAAGAAGAAGGTGAAATAAGAAGAATAAGAAGAAGAAGGCGAAATAATAATAATAATAATAATAATAATAATCCTGAGAAGAAGAAGAAAAGGAAGGAGAAGAAGAAGGTGAAAGAAGAAGAAAGTGAAGAAGAATCTGAAAGAAGAAGAAGATGCAGAAGAAGAAGAAGAAGAAGAAGAAGAAGAAGAAGAAGAAGAAGGTTAAATAATAATAATAATAATAATAATAATAATAATAATAATAATAATCAATAAAGATGTGTTGATTATCAGTGTCATGGATGTTAGGGCATTTTTAAGACGTTAAATAATGATAGAGACGAATATAAAAAAACCCATTATCGTTCTAAAGTCTCCAAGAATGATGTTTGCAATTGTAGACATTTCCTCATTCTATCCTCATAAAAATAACATTCACAGTGCAAATGGAATTTTCATTATTCAACACTAAGATAAAACTGCGTGTCTGATATACAGACTGATTTTAAAGTAAGTCCCATCCCTATTTTAAAAATATTATAATTTATTTCTGAATCATTATTTGTACAAGAAATGAATATGAAAAGAACATACATAACACGGAGGTTTATTTAAAATTCTATAACGGCACCAGCTTCGGCCTCCAGCCTCTCAAGCCCCTCGAGAATAGCATGAACGCATATTCCATGGAATTCTTGAAAAAATTCTCGTTTTCTTCGTGCAAGACCTTCCATACATTTAATTGCCATATTTTAAGAAACATACATTAAAGAATTGAGAAAAATGTAACTGCTTTTGAAAAAAATTATAAACAGTTTAAAATAGGTAGTTAATTTCAATCACCCGATATATATATATATATATATATATATATATATATATATATATATATATATGGGGAAATTTAGACAAACACGGGGTGTTTCAATGGACGGAGGTATATTTATGGTGATAATGCCGACGCTAAAACGTTTTTGTCTTTCAGACCTTTTTTAGGACACGGGCAGAATTCCTCTATATGCATAACTTCGAAGTTAAGTAACAAAAAGCCCGTTCATATATTAAATTGGTGACTCCTAACATTGGCTACTGAAAGTAAGTCGAGATATAAAATCCTGTTTACCTCTACCACAAGGTCACCGAATTAAGCTTCGAAGGGTCTAGTCAGTCCTGCAGTGAGTGACCAATAAGTACGCATTTACCCAACCCGCAGCCATGATAGGATTTGACACAAGGTTAATTATTACTGTTCTTAAGCTGGTTTGAAATCAAAGGTTTTCTTCTTTTAGACTGTTGCCTGGCATAGGCAAGAGAATCAAAGCTCTCACTATTAATTCTAGTTGGCGGGGATTTAGTTTTTCGCAAAGATGAAACATAAAAGAATCATGTCTCGTGGTTAAATATCAATATTATGTTTTCAGAATCAAAATTAGATGCTAAACTAACTAGTTGTCCCTCCCTGGTTCAGCCATCTATCCACCTTAACTGGCCATATATCTATCTATACATATATAAAAGGCAGTTGTGTCTATGTAGTTATTGGTGTATGTCCGGACGAAACTACGAAATAAAACAATTAACGACAAATTATATATATATATATATATATATATATATATATAATATATATATATATATATATATATCAGATTTACTATCAACAGATGTTGCTTCTTGAACAAAATAATGAAGATTTGATTGATATTCGTGAAGATAAAAAAATTTAGATTGTAAAAGCATGGATTTGTTTTTGCATTTGATGTTTTAAATTTTTATTAATTTTTTCTTTGTCAAGGCGTTTGGCAGTTTTTTTTTATTCAGCATTTAAAATCCTGAATTTATCAAGGTTTAAGGATCAAATTCATTTGCTGGTTTTATACAAAGAATTATTGAATAAGATCGAGTAAGATAAAAGAAAAAAATATTTATACAGCGGTATTTATTTGTGTAACAGTTTTACCTGTTTTAAAAATCACCATTTAAACTCCTGGAATTTATCAAGGTTTAAGGATCAAATTCATTTGCTGGTGATGAATACATAATCATCCCAGTAGCAAAATGTATACTCACTTTAAAGATAAAGCGCACATATCGTGTTCTATATAGGATTGATTTAGCTCCGCCAATTAACCACAATGTTTCTGATTCGATACCGACCCTTGCCAACTCAGCTTATGAGTAGCACATGGATCTGAACGGTCAAGTAAGGAGCTGATGGTAGGTGTGGCGCTCCACATCAAACATAAAAACAATCTTCTTCGCTATTGAAAAGAGGATATACTCCCATGCTCTGAG
>CM042152.1:48770044-48779137 GCA_023376005.1 Doryteuthis pealeii
CAAGCCCTAGCACCTATATGATCTTCCCAACCCTAATGCCCTTATGGCAAACCCCAACCCCTTTTTATCATATGGGTGCTAGAAGGCGGTGGCTGGGAATGACGTTAAACTCTATCTGATGGTGGGGTTCCAGTTTTGGAAGTTTGGGGAATGTGGAGCACCCCTTCATCACCATTGCTCCCTGGTCCACTCTGACCCGGAGTGGTAGTACCTGTTAGGGTCCCATCTATGGGTTAAATAGAAAAATGTATTCATAAAAAAATTGTATTATCCATTAAGAATTGATTTATTTCAAAACTTTATCGGCATTAAATGACCCACTGAGGTTGATATGCCGTAAAACAAAACAAACTAAACCAAACAAACCAAACAGTTTGTAAAAGATGACAAATCATTTTGTTGCTGAATGTACCCCTTTAGTTGATTTTTATCTTCATCATTGCTTTCAGCCTAACTTAGGTAATATTTGTCTTAACCTATGTTGGAACCTTTGTAATAAATTGCCTGGTCGACAAGTTGGCAACCCGTAGATGAGACTCTAACAGGTACTACCACTCCGGGTCAGAGTGGCCTATGAGTAATGACGACGAAGACGTACTCCACTCTCCTTAGAGATCCAGAATTAGATGCAGTTTAACGTCATACTCAGGACACTATGACCCGCAGCAACCGCCTTCTAGCACATATATGATAAAAAGGGAGCGTGCCCTAAGGGCAATAAGGTCAGGAACATCATATAGGTCCGAGATCTTGACCTGACCCTTATTTCCGACTTTCTAAAAGAATTCCCATAGTTGGATTCATTCCCTTCCTAGGGGTATCAGTGCTATATAAACAGATAATACTAGTTTACATTGTATTAGTAGCAGACAAGAAAGAAGACATGTCTTGTTCTGGCCTGACGCATGTAAACTAGTATAACCTGTTCCATGGTCGGATTTTTGGCGGCTAACCTGGCACCCCCGTTAGACATGCCTTGGCTTGTCTGCTGATATGCGTGTGCAGACACTCAGCATCGCTAAAGACAAGTGCTATCTAAGGGCGAATGAGCTCCAGGGGAGTCAACGGCCATCCACGCCGATAGTAGTAGCAGTATTCAGCAACTCCTGTGACACTGCTGGTACCAAACCGCATTCTTTTAGCCTTCCCTTTGGACCATAACTTCAGTGTGGGGATAGCGGGCCTGCCTCTTGGGAAACAGCGCATTCTCCATATTAACTCACTCAGGCTACGGAATTTCACGTGTTTTGGACACTGTGCTATCGTCTCTAGTAGATTGATTCATGCCAACGAACGATATCGCTATGTGAAATGCACACGGCTTCGTTCAGGATTTGATGTCGCCTCGCTGTGTCTAGTTCCACCGACGGTAACCATGACACTATGTGTCTCAAAAATGTTCTAAAAACAGATACACATTTTTTCTCTGCAAAATGACTTTTCCGGGTGAAAACTTGAAAATTTCATTTCGTGTTTTTCTTAGTCTTTTCCCGTTTTGTTGTCTCGTTCTTCAACTTCTTCAACCAGTGTGTGTGAAATTTCTCGTTTTTTTTTTATTGAACATTTACTTAAAAGGGAAATAAACAGAAATTACAGCAAACAACACCCAACCCCACACACACTTTTGTCATTTTTACACTTGTGGCAATTCATACGCTTCAATGATTCGATTTATTCTTCCGGGTATTTTTCAAATAGAAAAATGTTGCCTCAATCAACCGACGAATATGCAATGTTAAAAAGACACTTCTCTCTCTCCCTTTCTTTTTATCGCTCTCACTCTCTCTCTCTCCCTCTCTCTCTCTATGTCTTCCTCTCTCTCTCTCTCTCTCTCTCTCTCTCTCTCTCTCTCTCTCTGAAGAAGAAGAAGAAGAAGAAGAAGAAGAAGAAGAAGAAGAAAGAAGAAGAAGAAGAAAAGCAAGACAAAAGAAAGAAAAAAGAAAGGAAGAAGAAGAAATAAAGAAAAAACGAAAGAAAAATAGGAAGAAGAAGAAAGAAAGAAAAGCGGAAGGAAGAAGAAGAAATAAAGAAAAAATAAAAAATGAAGAAGAAGAAAGAAGGAAAAAGCAAGAAGAAATAAAGACAAAGAAAAAAAAGAAAGAAAAAAGAAAGACAAAAAGAAAGGAATGAAGAAGAAAGAAGAAAGAAAGAAAAAAGAAGAAAAAAAGAAAAAAGAAAAAAAGAAAGAAAAGAAAGGAAGAAAGAAAAAGAAGAAAGAAAGAAAAAGTTGTTATTCATATTTAATTTTTAAAGTTACAAGCACGTGCGACCTTTCTCGAGAAACGCTTATGCATAGACACATACAACTATAAATGTTTGTTTGGTTGGTTGTTTTTTCTTCTTGTCAAATTTTGTTGGGTGTCTTGCCGAAGCCAGTCTTTTTTCCAAGCAATTACATAATTTCAAGCAACTAAAGATATACATCTGTAAACTATTATAGCTCCAAGTTATTATTTCGAATACAAAAATTGAACAGTTATATGATATCAGTCGGTAGCGAATACCGGCCCTTGACAACTCAGCATATGAGTAGCATGGCTTGGACCTTTGCGGTAAAGTGGATGGGTGTGGCGCACCACTTCAAACGTACAAACAATCTCCCTGGTCACACGCAAGTGAAAAAGGAATAGACTCCCTCGCTGTCTGCGTGATACCGACAGTAGGCCACTCGGGCGTCTTTACTTACTTTATCAAATACTAATAATTCATACATACTTATGTTTTCAAACATTGCTGTCTAACAAATAATTTTTAAATGGAGCCACCTATGGGACCCTAAGAAGAACCTCCATTGGTGTTCATATAAGTTAAAGTTGGCGGAGTGACATATAATCGCAATCAGCTGGACAGCGAGGGGGTCTATCTCCTTTTTGCTAGCGCTAGGCCAGGGAGATTGTTTTTTGGTGAGCAGGAGCGCCACATCTACCGTCAGTTCCCCACTTTACCGTTCAGATCAGATTGCTTATCTGTACTAATATTGCGCCGAGTTTGTGGTGACTGGTATCGAACCCGGAACCTTAAGGTTCCTAGGCCGGTGCTATACTGATTGAGCTAAACCGGTCCCTTTAGTGGTCATCGTGGACAGTAATGGCAACAGAAAGGGGAATATACAATCCCCATAACTCTTGTACTGAAGTCTTATAAACGGATGCAATTTAGTGTGATCTCCAGGTCTCCTCTTTTTTGGGGATTTCTTACTCTTCAGAAGAAGATACAGTAGACGTGTTTTTAGTCCAACAAAGAGAGACAAACTGGATATGTTTTGACTGGGTACATGAAATAGCTGGATGCAAGTATTTAAGTTTTAGTGCATTAATATATCATATTAAATTAGAAAGGTGTGACAGAAAACACGAGGTGAGTGGCTGGCCGTATTCTCGAAGGAAGCGGGCTAGGCTTTGCCTGGCATGTGGAATCGAACCCGCGTCCTTCGGAATGCGAATGGTCGACACATTGACACTGAATTCAAGATACTACTGTCCCAGATGTAAGCACCAGGTGCCCGGATGATGGCTACGAGGATTCCGGCGGCCGGGATTGGCTCGGGAGTCTCGTGCGTGGGGTGCAGACACCCGGATGTTGAAGGAAAAACTTGTATAAGTAGAAGGGGGGGCCGACAGCAGGAGTTGCGATTTTTTAGCTGCTGAAGATATTTGAGTTGGTGATTTTACGCCGACGCCGACGACGGAATTTTTTGTGCTATAGATTTTGTGACGGCGACGACATTGTTGACCCCTCTCTTCAACAAGTCGAATTTATTTTTCCCCTCTATTTTTTTTCTATTTCATTCTAGAAAAGGCTAACGAAACTAAATAAGAATGCAGATAAAAAAGATTTGAAACAGAGTGGTATATAATCGACAAATAGAACAAATTTGAAACTAATTTTTCCATCATGCTCGTCTTTCATTGCTAAATTTTCATAATTTAACTATTTAGTTAAATTACGATGAAAAGAATAAAATTAAGTATTTCTTCTTGCTAATGGATTTCTTTTAAGATTTATCTCCGAGACTTCTGCTTATATTTATTAAAATAAAACCAAACAATATGAAATCAATGATACTAAGCCCATGTTTGTTCAAATCAAATTTTTAATATGAATATGCAAATTAATATTCCCATTCTCACTGTAAACTGCTATTTTGTTGTATATATAAATACAATTGCATGTTATTAGTTGATATGGCCAACAGTATTAATAATGTAAGTAAAAGTAAACTCGTCGGGGTGACCTAAAGTCGGTATCAGCCAATCAGCGAGGGAGTCTATCCTTTTTTCACTAACGCTAGACCAAGGAGATTGTTTTTGCCTCGGAGGTGGAGCGATACACCTACCATCAGCTCCTTACTTTACCGCACAGATCCCTATGCAACTCATACGCTGAGTTGGCGAGGACGGGTATCGAATTAGAAACCTTGTGGTTTCTAGTCGAACGCTCTACCGACTGAGCTAACCAGGTCCTTAATAACGTAAATTTTATTATTAATTGAGGCTTAAATGGAAATAAATTCATGGAGAGTGTGACGTAAATAACTGAGGGAATAGTGACTTGTGTAGTGATATAGTTTCGATTAGAGAGAGGCAAACACATGATCTCCATTATAATAAGATGTATTTTGTAACATTTGCTTATGTATGTGATTTGTTTACAGCGGCGAATAAACAGTTATATATTATCAGGTAGACCTATTTATGATATAATTAATTTGCAGACAGTGATATGGTTTCCAGTGTTTGTATCTCTTGTAATCTAAAATGTTAGGATCACTAAATGATAACACAGAACATTGAAATGTATATTTAACTCAAACAATATATATCAGTTTCTGGGGTTGCGGAAACAAGTAATAAACACAACATTATTCATGGCTTTCCCAATGGCATCGGTGTGAAAGGAAACACAATTAGTCCTGGCCTTTATTTGAACTCACAAAGTCAATTCTATTTCCAACAATTGTAACCATTATTCGAGGCGTCACAAAAAAAGCAGTATATATGTTGTAAAAGTGTATGTATATTTTTAATTAAAAAAGATTACTCCCAGGTCCACTCTGGCTAGGTTTTAGTTTATTAGAAATAAGTCTTGGATCATTCGTCTTGTATCTATCCCCAAATAAAATTATTTTATTCGCGTGGGTTTGTGAGCTGAATAGAATTTGACGAAAGAAGGAAAACAGAGACAGGAATGACTTTTAGAGTTAGACCTTTGTTATCGGGTTACAACTATTTCGTTGAGGGATTATATTTTCCTAACTATTCGATAGACTCTCCAAAGTCTCTCAGTCAAGGTCTTCGAGACCCTTTCGCGCCAACAACTTGGTTTTTCCTGCGCATGTCCGGAGGCTCTTCATATCCTAAGCCTCTGGGAGATTGTTAATTATTGTGGTCTTTTTTATTTAATTTATTTATTTCTATTGTATTGTTTTATTCATTTTTACTTTATTGAATCCTAGAAAGTTCCTGTAGGGTTCTTTCTTGGTTGATAGAAGAAAATAATTAGAATAAGTGTTTAATAACATTTGATTGCCTTCAACATAACATAGACAAATGATTCGGGTTGACATGTAACATCAACTACCAGATCAACAGCACGGTTTTCAAATTTATATTCTGAGAAATTCCTGTTTAGTATATCCATCCACTTTTTTTAGGCTGTTTCCAGTGTCAAATGAATTCCGTTATGTTGTTCGATATATCCACAGCATGTTTTATTCAGTGTTTATCATCTTTAATATCCAATTGGTATTCACTGTTGATTATTGAGTCAACTGTGGAACGTTTAATTTTTCTGATTTAATTTGCTTTTAGATGTCAGGGATGAAATGAAATGTTAAGATTGATTGTCGTCGCCAATGTAACCAGATCAAGATGCTGTAGTACGCATCCTCGTCTATGCACATAACAATCTAAACACGCCAGTAAAATGGTATTATGATCTAGTGATTTTTTTTCTCTTTCCCACCATTCACAGTAACTGTAAATACATTTCAATATATTCGTAGAGACGAATTACAGGATAGCTTAGAAAGTTCGGTGTTAGACGGCGTTTTGTATTGCCCAAGATTATAAATAAACTCTACAATTATTATGAAATTAGTTACGGTACCATTGAAGTTCCAGAGACTCATTAAAAGCAAATATATGCGTCCCAGAAGCAGTAATCAAAAAGAACAGCATCCTGCAGAATGTTATATAACAAAATAAGCATTCAAAACGTAAATGTATTTTAAACTTGTAATCGGAGGGTTAGCGAGATATATGAACAGTAGACATTTAACTGTACAGTGCGTTCTTCATCAGCTCCTGTTTTTTCTTTCTTTCATGCTCCCTTATTATATCTTGGCATTGTACTGCTCCTTTTAATGAAGAGAGATATGTTTGTCGAAGATTATTCTCCCTATACTATCCCATACAAATACTTTGCAGAAAGATATACCGAATATAAGACAGACTGGATTCTCATCAAGTACTGTTAAACCCTTCCGGTTCCAAGACGATTTTTTATATGGGGGCTGTCAGTAATTTGCTTTGGAGAACAGTTTATTTCGCTTAAATTGACTCGGAGTAGAATTTTTCCCGTTTGCGATTTGAACATCCAATATCAGGCAACACGTTCATAAAACAAATAAACAACGGCCTTGACTTCGTGCTACTACACGCAGTTGATAATACCAATCCCATCTTCAGTGAGCGGAGCAGGCGTTGAATCTAGCACTTAAATTAAGTAAATGTATCTCTGCTAAATTCGTGCTAACATAACATACCATAACTCCATTCCGCCTAAGAAGCCAGATAAAGAGCAGATAACAGATACTCAGTCTAATAAATAACATAATCCAAGTAAATGTGGGACTAACATTAGCTTGACTAATAAAATTCAGTCTCTCTATGCTCATTAAGATCAAACCGGAATATACAAAAACCTAACAATTTCTTCCTTTGACCTGAAGTCGCAATGCGAGGATCCAGTAACCAGTGTTGACACATGTCTTAACTGAACTATATAATTAATTACTAATACTATTTATATATTACTAAAAGTTATCCCACAACATTATTCGGCGTTTGAACCTTTCAGTGTTGGCTAACACAACAACAACCTCTGACCAGTGCAAAATCCGACTGACATTTATCGTCCGATTCGTTAAACCTTGCCATTGAGCAATGCTAAAGGGAGGATTTGGTGATTTAAACTATTAATAATGCATTTTTAAATACATTTACGTCCCAGAATCAGTCTCTAAACGCGTCACTGTTTATATATGCTGGCGTGCGATGTTAACATTGTCACCTAGAGGCGTCTACTGATTTTGGGTATATAACAAATTAGTATTGCTACCACAAGAAAGTGTATATCGATGTTAACAATCACACCAATTCAACATCTTTTATACAAATGTCTTGATTCAACATATAACGACCCGTAAGATGTTGAATGCCGTAACAAAAAAAACACAAACATGGTGGTTGACATTATTTATACGCTTGCTCTCTGTGGTAGATAGCCAAACTACTGAGCACTCAGTAAAGATGACTACACGATAGATTCAGCTTTGAAGTGATTGTCAAATCTTAAGATTATATTTTACAGATTCAATTTAATCAATTATAGTTTCTTTACCACACATGTATGGTGAACCATTCTTTTCATATGTAAGCGTTCAATTAATTAACAACAGTCGTTTTCACTGTACATTAGAAGTTCCAATTTACCCATAGTCTATTTAATAACTTTCTGTGATTAAGCCTATTTAGCATACTTACTTTCTGTTCTCAAATACATGCGTCGTTCGTATTTAATCATACTTACTAACGAATCAGTAATGTTCATTGTACTTACATTTACTGAATTTAGAGTGTCTGATCATGTCATGTTAAATGTTTAGCATATATGTTCTCATCCATTAATAGGCTGATACAGAATTTCTATATGTGAGCTACCCAATCCGCAGTTATAGTGGTAGCACGAAATGCTTGATCCCGTCGGCATCCCCGTCAAAGGAGCGCCTCGAAGTACTGGCAATACCCACAGCCTGCCCTTTAAACTCAAGGGGCATTTCCTGGGGATTGCCCCCTGGATTAACGACTGTTAATTTACTTAGCTGCCTTCAGAGGCAGCACTCGGACAGGCCCTGAGTTGCTTCGTTAGTAAATTCTAATCGGTGTAATTTTAGTCAGGGCAGGACAGAATAGGTCTTCTTTATTACTAAATAGAAAAAAAAGAAAAACAAAAAATACATTAAATAATCCTGTTAATATAAGGATTGGTGGACTTAAACTGCACCCAGATCAAGACAGCCCTCGCTTGTATAGTGGTCGCGTGTTTGGATCAGATCCACTTAAAAACCCAGAAGCTATCAAGTAGGATGTGTCCCAGGGAGGAATGCCATCCATACTGATAGTATAGATGGGGTAACACACATGAAAACGACACAAAAAGGATAAAAAAAGAGACTAACTTAATAAATCCCGCAAACAACTCGCGTCGCCGTAAAAGCGCTGATATTTCGGGAGGTTGCCTCTTTGAAGTACAATATCCGGACAATCACTCGGCCACCACTCTGCAGACAGTGTCTCGAACTTTCCGTACCATTGGCATCTGGAACTCCAAGACAGTGACTGAAGTTATGTAACCTCTTTCCACCTTATAATATCTCGACGCACAGTCCTCATGAAGCGAGGTCTTCGTAGCTTCAACGGCAGTCTACTTCGCTGGATGCCTGTTATGGCGACATCTTTGATCATACCTTATTCTGGTGAAAGGTTGGATAATATCTACCTTGCCGTCTCTATTTAATGATTTGTAGCCAGTTTTTAAAGGCGCTAGATCGTCATGGCTTGCACATACTAACTGTTAATTTCCGCCATTGTATTTTGAGAGTTAGCTTCCCCGTTGGTAATCCCAGTCGGCATTGATCTGGGCCGTGTATTAATCCTAATGTTTCAGTTTCTATGACATCCCAAGCGAAAATGTGATGTGTATCGTAGTCCTCCTCTGTATCGATGTCATGTAGTATTCTCTAACCCTATGATTAGAAAGTGATTTAGTCAGAAGTATCACCTGGTGGCAGAATGTTGTAGTATCTCTCCT
>CM042152.1:48779237-48791737 GCA_023376005.1 Doryteuthis pealeii
GAGGGAGAAAAGGACATTAGAGGGGTGAGAAGAAGGAAGGAAGAAAGAAGAAGAAGAAAGTAAGAAGAAGAAGATAGAAGAGAGAGAAGTGGATGAGAATAAGAAGAAGAAGAAGAAGAAGAAGAAGAAGAGAAGGAAGAAGAAGAAGAAATAATTATTAATGCAAATTTTGTCGTGTTAGATTATATGATTTGGTCCTTTTGTTCCTGGTAGTTACAGCGCCTTCTTTTGTTCTTTTATGACTGTGAGGTTCAATTGTAGAAATAAATTTCTCACACAGATGTCCCATGTTGGAAGGCTGGCCTGAGATTGTGATGCTAGCCGATGTGTTCTTTACTGTGCTTTCTCTCGACCTCCTAGCTTCATGGTGTTGCGTTAGAGTACCTCAACTAAACAGTCTCTAGCGAGAGAGCCTGCCCACCGGAGGTGGTCCTGAAGCCAATCTAGCTGGAAATGGGCAATCCAGAAGCACCTGAGATCGTCTCTTGCAGCATTCCTTTTGAAACGGCGGACTAATATCCTGGGGCGACTAGATATGTGCTTACAGACGAAAGCTCTGCTTAAAGGGTAATCCTTCGATATTGGTCATCTTACATTCGGCGGACATGACCCAGCTATATCGGAGACGACGTATCTCAGTAGGAGAACTCAAGCTGAGGAGTTGAGTCTCTCTAACTGCTGTGTTTGTGTCATGTCCCTCGAGGTGATGACTGTATATGTCTAGTCAGCGAGTAAAAAGGGTGCTGTATAGTAGGTAGTAAAACAACACACTTATATAGATGTTTCAACTTTTGAGGGTAGCTGGTTAATTATTGTACAGTAGATTTAAAATACGTTAATAGAAATCAGTTTAGGATGATGGAACACATCCTAGTATTGACCTACATTTCGGTTGGCAGGTAGCGAACTGGGAGTTAGCTAGAGCAAAATAGTTATTTGGCTTGGTGGTGAGGAGATGAACCGCAATGGCGGTCTCTTGTTCAATTACCTATTCTCACACGCGTATCTTTGTAATCAGGCTCAAAAATTCAAGGATGGTGAGCGATTACTAGAGAATCAACAACAGCCAAGTACAGAGATCCAGATTTTACTTAGAAATATCTACCAAAATCCAAAGAAAGGACGGATCCGAATAACAGAAGTCCAGCTATAAACACTGCCAGAGAAGACAGCCCACGCTAAGACGCAAAAATGGCAAGAGTAGAAGAAATACAAGATAAGTATCTAAGAAAGGAGACGTACACGCTTTTACGAACAAGAAAAAAGAAAGTAGAAGGCGTTCAAGTGGAGGGCTAGTGTTGTATCAGCCAGAGAGCATGGAGTTTGAGTTTGAGTTTTGGTTTTCAACGGCATATCAACCTCTGTGGGCAGTTAAATGCCAAAAAGGTTATTTTGGATTTTCAGACTTTAAAGTAGGTGATCTAGTGGAGTATGTTTGTCTTTAATTTTGCTGAAAGGTTGCCTGTTTTTATAAAAATTTTTAAGTTTCTTCATTGATAGTAATTTTGCGCGATAGTTTAAGTCTGTTACATTTAGAAGTATGCTTGGTTGTAGTGTACCTTTGTGTGGGGCACACTGGGCTCCTCCCCTTTTAACAGTGCGAATGGGAAAGTGGGTGGCCCAATAGCAATCTGGCGAGTATTATCTTCTCAAGAGCATGGGAGTATATCCTCTTTCAATAGCGAAGAAGATTGTTTTTATGTTTGATGTGGAGCGCCACACCTACTCAAGCTCCTTACTTGACGTCAGATCCATGTGCTACTATAAGCTGAGTTGGCAGGTCCGGTATCAATCGAAACATTGTGGTTAATGCGGAGCTAACATCAAGTCTAATAGAACACGATGTGGGCGCTATATTTTAAAGTGAGTATACATTTTCTACTGGGATGATTTAGTATTCATCCAGCAAATGAATTTGATCCTTAAACCTTATTAAATTCAGGGTTTAAATGGTGTTTTTAAAACAGGTAAAACGTGTTACACAAATAATACCGCTGTAGTAAATTTTTTTTTTTTATCTTACTCGTCTTCTTCAATAATCTGTATGTAAACCAGCAAATGATTTGATCCTTAAACCTTGTAAATTCCAGGATTTTAAATGCTGAATAAAAAAAGTGCGAAGCCTGTCAAAAAAAAAATAATATCACCTATTTAAAACATCAAATGAAACAAATCCATGCTTTTACAATCTAATTTATTTTAATTCACGATATCCAATCAAAATCTTCAGGTAGTTTTTGTTCAAGAAGCAACATCTGTTGATATAAATCTGAAGTATCTATCTATCTATCATCATCTAGTCTTCTATCTCATATAATAATTTTTAAACAAAATAATGGAAGATTGATTGATATTTCGTGAAGATAAAAATATTATATTATATATATATAATAGATAAATTGTCGTGTAATTGTTTATTTCGTGTTTCGTCGCGGACATACACAATAACGTACATAGACACAAGCTGCCGTTTGTATATATGTATGATAGATATATGTGCCAGTTAAGGTGGATAGATGGCTGAACCAGGGAGGGACAACAGTTGAGTTACAACAGCAGTAGGTCTCTTTTGATTCCTAAAACGTATCACTTGACTATTGTACACCACGAGAGATTGTTTCTTTATGTTTACTTTGCGAAAAACTAAATCCCGCCAACTTTAGAATTTAAAGTGAGAAGCTTTGTTCTCTTGCCATGGCAGCAAACAGTCTAAAAGAGAGATCCTTTGATTTCAAACGTTAAGACAGTGAAGGGATTAACTTGTGTCAGGGTGGCTATCTTGCTTGCGGGTTGGGTAATGCATACGATTAGTGGTCACTTACTGCAGACTGATCTAGACCCTTCAAGCTTAATTCGGTTGACCTTGTGGTAGAGGCTTAAACGTGGACTTCTATCTCGACTTACTTTCAGTAGCCAATGTTGGAGTGCACCGAATTTAATATATGACGGGCTTTTGTTACTTAACGTTCGAGTTATGCATATAAGGAATTTCTGCCCGTGTCCTAAAAGGTTGGAAAGACAAAAGGACAGTTTAGCAGTGCGGCATCATATCACCAGTAAAGTACCTCCCGTGCCATTGAACCCCGTGTTTGTCTAATTTCCCAGTTATATACGTTATATATATATATATAGTATAGTATATATATATTATTATTCGGGGTGATTGAAATAACTACCTATTTTAAACTGTTTATAATTTTTTTCAAAAAGCATACATTGTTCTCAATTCTTTAAATTATGTTTCTTAAAAATGCATTAAAGTGTATGGAGGTCTTGCACGAAGAAAACGAGAATTTTTTCAAGAATTCATGAATATGCTTATCTATTCTCGAGGGCTTGAGAGGCGGAGGCGAAGCTGGTGCCTTATAGAATTTATAAATAACCTCGTGGTTATGTATGTTTCTTTCATATTCATTTCTTTACAAATAATGATTCAGATAAATTATAATATTTTAAATAGGATGGACTTACTTTATTCAGTTGATCGAAGCACGCGTTATCTTAGTGTTGGATATGAAAATTCCATTTGCACTGTGGAATGTTATTTTTATGGATGAATGAGGAAATGTCTACAATTGCAAAGACATCATTCTTGAGACTTTAGAACGATAAGGGTTGTTTTATATGTCTCTATCATTATTTAACGTCTTAACATGCCCTAACATCCATGACACTGTAATCACACACATCTTATTTGATATTATTATTATTATATTATATTATTATTATTATTATCATTCTACCTTCTTTCTTCTTCCTTCTTCTTCTTCTCTTCTTCTTCTGCTCTTCTTCTTCCTTTCAGAATTCTCTTCACTTCTTCTTCTTGCACCTTCTTCTTCTGCCTTCCTTTCTTCATTCTCAGGATTTATTTGATTCAATTATTATTATTATTTCGCTCTTTCTTATCTTCTATTTCACCTTCTTCTTCTAATTTCACCTTCTTCCTCTTCACCTTCTGGTTCTTCGTTCTTTCTGCTTCCTCTTGATATTCTTGTATTTGTTTCTTCTTGTCTTGTTTCTTCTTTTTCTATTTTCTCTTTCTTCTTATTTTTTTCTTTTTCTGTTCTGTTCTTGCACCTTCTTAATCTTTCTTTTGTCTTCTTTTTTCTTCTTTCTGTTCTCTTTCTCTTCTTCTTCTCATTTATTATATAAATTAATAGTTTATTATTTTGCGCCTTCTTCTACCTTTTCTCCTCTCCTCCTCTTCTTCTTCTTCTTCTTCTTCTATCTTCTTCTTCTTTTCTTCTTCTTACTATCTTCTTCATCACCTTCTTTCTTTTCTCTTCTTTCCTTCTTCTACTCTTTCTTTCACCTTATTATATCTTTCTTATTTCTTTTCTTCCACCTGGACCTTCTTATTAACCCTCCTTCTTTTCTTGCTTCTTCTTCTTCTCTCTTCTTCTTCTGCTTCATGTTTCTTCTTCAAATAACATAAAAGTATGGACTGTAATAATTCTATGATTAGAGGGTATGTGACCGCGGTTGGTATGAGCTTTGGGGTCTCACATCGAAAGGTGGAAACCTGGTGTCTCCAGTGCAGTCGGGGTGACATCGTCCTCGATTTGTAGCATTCTCTTCGTAGCAGACAGACAAATAAGACAATTAAACAAAGTCGAAATTACCTTTTCTGTTCAGTTTAGGTTCGGATGGTTATTTGAGGATTAATTTTTTGAATCGCAACGTTTCAACCGTCTCGATGGTGACTGCACAACTTTTCTGATGCTTCTAAAATCTAAGACTATAAGCATTTTTGCTTTCTTGCCAGTTAACCCTCCAATTCTAAGTTTTCCACAGTCTGTTATCCAGGTTTTTTCTGGAGGGTTCATTTAGGATATTTCCAACATTTTGCCCAGTTCTACTGGCAAGGTACAGTATTTATACTTTTTTTCTTAAATTGATTGGATGGTAAATCCACTAGATGAAACTATTATTCTCTTTCTTGTCTTGGTTTTTACATAGCTTATAGTGATGGTATTCACTGGGTCTCGCCTGACAACAAGTTTTTCCTCATGTTCGGGACTCGTTGCGTGGATTTCTAGCGATGCGTTAGGCAGGTCTGAAATGGTTTCAATTACTTCTTCTGATTTCCGACCTCCAGTATTTCTTTCCAAGTTTTATTGGACCGTTCCACTCACCAACTCCATTTGGTATCACTTTCAGCACATATTCCACAGCCTTTTTAATTCTCTGCAAGATCCAGGCTGGTTATCCATCTTTTTGTTATCTTTCAACTCACCTCCTGTGATCCGCTGGGAACCGCAAAGTCCCAGTTGACATTTCTTCTTCTTCTTTCCTCTTCCTCTTCCTCTTCCTTTTCTTCTTCTCTTTTCTTTCTTCTTCTCTCCTTCTTCTTCTTCTTTATTTTATTTTTTATAATTATTTATTTATTATTATTATTCCCATTTCAAAACCTTTCGCTGCACGGAGATGCTCCACTAAACAATCAAATTTAAAATCATTAAACCATTAGTAGCGAGATTTATTTCCATACAAACATATATTTACAACTAATATAAAAATGCATTGGACTACAATGGACTATAAGATACATAAATGGAATAATCCTAAAAACAACGTTGCGTCGGTCCGTTTAGAGGCCTTTACGTACATAACAATCCCGTGGAGAAAACACACACAAAAGCACAAAAGAGGACAACTGTCTGCCAAAACTAGACCAGGCCAGTTATTACTGGTAATGTAAAATAATGTTCTATTCCCTCATTCGTTCCAACCCCGCAATCAATCACCTCTCCTGTTGATTGTCCATGAATTTACTATAATTTATATATACTAGCAAAATATAGCACCTACCGGTGCAAGTATTTAGTTTAATGTAATGAATATGTAATTATTTCGGAAAGTCTAATAGAATGCAGATAAATTTGAAACAGTGTGGGGATAATGAAATAGAATAAATTACTCGTTCCATCATGCCCGTCTTTCATTGCTGAAATTTTACTACTTTAATATTTAGTTAAATTTGGCAAATAAAGAAATTAACAATTCACTTATTCCTTTCTTGGTAATGGATTTATTTAAGATGCATTGGAGGCGATCTTTTGCTTATATCTCAATAAAAATAAATAAAATAACAAACATTAGAAATCTAATATAGCACATATTAATAAATAATTTTTATATCAAATATGCAAATTTAGCCTTCCTGTTCACACTTGCAAACCGCTATTGTTTTAATATATAATAAATACAATAGCTTTTATGTATGTAGATATGAAACACTAATAAAAGGGAAGCAATTTATTAATATTGAGTTTAAATATAATAAAATCATGAAGAATGTGTAAATACTATGTTGTTAAGTGAACTCTATAGTAGATATAGTTTCGCGTACAGACAGAAACACACACAATCTCCATTTAATAAGATATTTTTATTATTATTATTATTATCAATTATATTTATTGTTGTTGTTCTTTTGCCGTTGTGCGTTGTCGCGTTGTTGTGTTGATGTTGTTTGTTGTATGTTGTCTAAGCATGAGAATCATGATTATTTGTGTAAAGAATGTCAACAAGTACTGTACCTTCCCAGCACTCCTCTCACAACTGATATCTCTGATAGAGTCTATTATTCTTCTGATCTACCGATTTCTATAATTTCCACCAACGGTGTTTGTAATTACTTCACTGGCTTTTTCAATTTCTATTTTTCCTTTATTTGCTGCATGTTGTTGTTGTTGTTGTTGTTCTTGTTGTTCTCTTCTTAATTATTATTCAATAGTAAGATAGTAAGTGTAAGATAGTATTACAACGTATAAATTTATTACCTTCTTCGTTAATCTTCTTATACTTTTAACTTCTTCTTCACCTTCTGTTCCTCTTCCTCTTCTTCTCCTCTCACTCTTCTTCTTCTTCTTTTCTTCTTTCTTCTTCTTCTTATTTTATAATTATATTATTTCACTTCTTTTTAACCTCCCCTTCTCTTTCTTCTTTCCTTCTTCAATTCTCTTTTAACCTTCTTCTTCAATTCTAAGTTCTTTTCTTCTGTAACTCTCTGATCTATTTTTTTCTCTTCTCTTCTTTTCTCTTCTTCTTTCTTCTTCTTCTTCTTCTTCTTCTCTTCTTCTATCCGTTTCTATCTTTCAAAATTCATAGCGAAATGTTCTCTAGACGAAATCTAGTTGTTAATATTTCTATTTGGTATTGGTCAACCATTATTCTGCATTAATTCCGTGACACCTTCCCAATCAGCCTGCTAGCCTTGTACCACTTTTTTCTATAGTTGCCTTTACATTTCATACTTATCTTGACTAACAATTATATTGTTATCTTTTACAGTCTCAATTGCAACTGACAAGTGAAAGTGGCCGGGTCACCGTGGCTAGTGGCTACGTTTGGTGTGCGATTACCAGTAGTAAAGCGGTTTATTCTAGTCATACGCTCTACCGACTGAGCAAACCTCAAAGTGTTCATTTAAACTATACTAGTGGATGGAGAAGGTTCTGCCTTTCCGGGGTGTTGTCCGGAAGGGAAACGAAATAGCTCGACTGAATTCGACCGCTACTACGGTATCGCACACCACACAGTTAGCACTAGCCACGGTGACCCGGCCACTTTCCACTGTCCAGTTGCATGGACTGTAAAAGAACATTATACAAATATGTGTCAAAATAGTATCGATAAAGTAATAGACAAAAAAAGTCGTACAAGCCTTAGGCATGGCCTGAGTGGGAAACGGTGTTCCACTGGGATTTTGCGATTAATGGTTGACCATATACCAATAGAATATGAACAAACTAGATTTCGTCCTAGAGAATGCTTCTCCTATTGCATTTGGATTAGAAGAAAACGGATAGAAGAAGAAGAAGAAGAAGAAGAAAGAAGAAGAAGAAGAAGAAGAAGAAGAAGAGAAGAAGAAGAAGAAAGAAGATAATTATAAGAAAGTTATCAGGGAAGAACTTTAAAGCATTTGAAGAGAAGGTTAAGAAATTAAAGAATAAAGAAGAAAAGAGAAGAGAGGTTAAGAAGTAATAAAATAATAATAATTAATAATAATAGAAGAGAAGAAGAAAAGAAGACGGAAGCAGAGGAGGAGGAGGAGGAAGAGAGGAAGGAAGAGAAGGTGAAGAAGAGTTGAAAGTATAAGAAGAAGTTAACGAAGAGGTTAATAATTATTATCACTTGATACTACTCTACTACTACTTACTATAAATAATAATAAGAAGAAGAACAACACAGCAACAAAACAACAACACAACAGGCGCAATAGAGGAAAATAGAATTGAAGAAGCAGTGAAGTATTGACAAACACCCGTTGGTGTGAAAAATTAATAGAATCGAGATAGAAGAATTTAATAAGACTCTTAGAGCTACAGTGTTGAGAGAGTGCTGGGGAGGTACCAGTCACTTGTTGACATTCAATTACCACAAATAATCAAAGATTCATGCTTATACAACAACACAACACATCAACATCAACAACAGCAAACAACGGGCAACAACCGCAAAACACACACAATATAATATGAAAATAATATAATAATAATAATATCTTTTTATAATGGAGATGTGTGTTTTTTGTCTGTAACACGAAACATTATTCTAATCGAGTCCAATCACAATAGTATTTACATTACATTCTTCATGATTTATTATATTTAACCTCAATTATTAATAAAATTGCTTCCCTTTTTTAGTGTTGTCACATATCTACCTTATAATAAAAGCTATTGTATTTATATATACAAGAAAAATAGCGGTTTGCGGTGAACAGTAAGGCTAATTTGCATATTGATATTAAAAATGTGATTTATTAAATATGTGCTTCGTATTATTGATTCTAATTGTTTGGATTTATTTTAAATGAATATAACAAAATCCTCCAAGGAATCCTAAATGAAATCCATAACTAAGAAACAATAAGTTAATTTATCTATTTCCTAATTAACCTAAAGTTAAATAGTAAAATCAGCATGAAAGAACGGAATGATGGAGAGTAAGTCTTCATTTCATTTCTTTCTATTATACCCCCACTCTGTTTCATCTTTTTATCTGATTTTATTTAGCTTTCTAAATATACGATTCATTTCATTAATTAAAACTTATCGTTTGCACCGGAGGGTGCGTATATTTTGTAGTATATAATAATTATAGTAAATTCAGACCAATCAACAGGAGAGGTATTGATGGCTGGGTTGAACGACAGTGAGGGATAGAAACATATTTTCATTACCAGTAAACTTGGCCTGCTAGTTTGGAGACCAGTTGTCCTCCTTTTTGTGCTTTTTGTTTTGTGTTCTCACGGGGATAATTGTATGTGAGGTAAAAGCTTAAAGGGACACTGACGCAAAGCTGTTGTTTCTTTAGGATTATTATTTAATGTATCTTATAGTAAAATTGTAGTCCAATGCTTTTTATATTGTATATATATGTTGTATGGAAAAAATTCTACTATATTGAGTTTAATGTTTTTAATCTTGATTGTTTAAGTGGAAGCAATCTCGTGCAGCGAAGTTTGATTAATGGGAAATAATATAATAAAATAATAATAATAATAATATAATAATATGAAGAAGAAGAAGAAGAGAAAGAAGAAGAGAAGAAGAAGAAGAAAAGGAGAGAAGAGAAGAGGAAAGAAGGAACATGTCAACTGGTGGAACTTTGCGGTCCGCGGAACACGGGGTTGATAGTTGAAAAAACCAAAAGAGGAAAACACTGGATCTGTCAGAGAATTAAAAGGCGCTGAATATTGTGGATGAAAGTGATACCAATTGATCGTTTGTTATCTTCTGCAGTTGAGGGGAACGGGCCCAATAAACTGGGAAAAACTGGAGGGTCTGGAAATCAGAAGAAGGATTGAAAACCCATTCAAGACTCCATGCACTACTGCAATCGGCAGATCTCAGAGCAGTCCTCGAGACATGAGAACTTGTGTCAGTCAGCTCAGTGAAATACCATCGTAAAGCTAATGGAAACTCAAAAGACAAAGAGAGAAAGAATACTTTCATCTAGTGGATAGTTTACATCCTCAATTCTAAGAAGATAAACCTGTACCTTGCCAGAGACGGGAAATGTTGGATATATTATGAACCCCTCCAGAAAAACCTGGTAACAGACTGGGAAAACTACGATTGAGGGGATTAAGAAGACAAGCAAAATGCTTATAGTCCTTGATTTTAGAAGCATCAAACATGTTGTGCAAGTCACCATCGAGACGGTTGAAATGTTTAGCGATTTAAAAATGAATCCTCAAACATCTCCTGAAATAGCTAAAATACACAGAAAATAATTCGACTTTTGTAATTGTCTATTCGTCTGTCTGCTATTCGAAAAGAATCCTACAAAATCGAGGTACGATGTACACCAGACTTCACTGGAGACCACCAGGTTTTATTGATGTGAGAAGCTCATAAAGTTAATAATATATAGAATTATTTACCAGTATTATTTAATGTTACTACTTTGAAGAAGAAGAAGAATAGAGAAGAAGAAGAGAAGAAGAAGAAGAAGAAGAAAGGGTTAAGAAGGTGGAAGAAAAAGAATAACAAGATAATATAAGGTGAAGAAGAAATAGAAAGGAAAGAAAGACGAACAAACAAGAAAAGAAGGAAGAGAAGAAAGAGAAGAAAGAAGAAGAAGAAGAAGAAGAAGAAGAAAGAAGAAGAGGAGGAGGAGGAAGAAGAAGGTGAAGAGAAGGCGAAATAATAATAATAATATTAATAATAATAATAATGAGAAGAAGAAGAAGAAGAAGAAGAAGAAGAAAGAGAAGAAGAAGAAGAAGAAGAAAGATTAAAGAAGGTGCAAGAACAAGAACAAGAAAAAGAAAAATAAGAACAAGAAAAAGAAAAAGAAGAACAAGACAAGAAGACAAGAACTACAAGAATAAGATCAAGAAAGGCGAAAGAAGAGAACCAGAAGGTGAAGAGGAAGAAGTGAAATTAGAAGAAGAAGGTGAAAAAGAAGAATAAGAAGAAGAAGGCGAAATAATAATATATAATAATAATAATAATCCTGAGAAAGAGAGAAAAGAAGGGAAGAAGAAGGTGAAAGAGAGAAAGTGAAGAAGAATCTAAAAAGAAGAAGAAGAAGAAGAGAGAAGAAGAAGAAGAAGAAGAAGAAGAAGGAGGTTAAAATAATAATAATAATAATAATAATATAATAATAAAATAATCATAAGATGTGTTGATTATTCAGTGTCATGGATGTTAGGGCATTTTAAGACGTTAATAATATAGAGACGAATATAAAAAACCATTATCGTTCTAAAGTCTCCAAGAATGATGTTTGCAATTGTAGACATTCCTCATTCTATCCTCATAAAAATAACATTCACAGTGCAAATGAATTTCATTATTCAACACTAAGATAAACTGCGCTGTCTGATATACAGACTGATTTTAAAGTAAGTCCCATCCCTATTTTAAAAATATTATAATTTATTTCTGATCATTATTTGTACAAGAAATGAATATTGAAAAGAACATACATAACACGGAGGTTTATTTAAAATTCTATACCGCACCAGCTTCGGCCTCCAGCCTCTCAGCCCCTCGAGAATAGCATGAACGGCATATTCCATGGAATCTTTGAAAAATTCTCTTTTCTTCGTGCAAGACCTCCATACATTTAATTGCCATATTTTAAGAACATACATTAAAGAATGAGAAAAATGTAACGCTTTTGAAAAATTATAACGTTTAAAATAGGTAGTTAATTTCAATCACCGATATATATCTATATATATATTATATATATATATATATATATATGGGGAAATTTAGACAAACACGGGTGTTTCAATGGACGGAGGTATATTTATGGTGATAATGCCGACGCTAAAACGTTTTGTCTTTCAGACCTTTTTTAGGACACGGGCAGAATTCCTCTTATGCATAACTTCGAAGTTAAGTAACAAAAAGCCCGTTCATATATTAAATTGGTGACTCCTAACATTGGCTACTGAAAGTAAGTCGAGATATAAAATCCAGTTTACCTCTACCACAAGGTCACCGAATTAAGCTTCGAAGGGTCTAGACAGTCCTGCAGTAAGTGACCACTAAGTATGCATTTACCCAACCCGCAGCCACAGATAGGATTTGACACAAGGTTAATTATTCACTGTTCTTAAGCTGGTTTGAAATCAAAGGTTTTCTTCTTTTAGACTGTTGCCTGGCATAGGCAAGAGAATCAAAGCTCTCACTATTAATTCTAAGTTGGCGGGGATTTAGTTTTTCGCAAAGTGAAACATAAAAGAATCATGTCTCGTGGTTAAATATCAAGTTATTATGTTTTCAGAATCAAAAGGAGATACATGCTGTTGTAAACTCAACTAGTTGTCCCTCCCTGGTTCAGCCATCTATCCACCTTAACTGGCCACATATATCTATCTATACATATATAAAAGGCAGTTGTGTCTATGTAGTTATTGGTGTATGTCCGGACGAAACTACGAAAATAAAACAATTAACGACAAATTATATATATATATATATATATATATATATATAAATTTTATCTTCACGAATATCAATCAAATCTTC
>CM042152.1:48796737-48816737 GCA_023376005.1 Doryteuthis pealeii
TTCTTAAAAATTTTTATTTCATACTGTCGGATTCACTTCCATTCACTTTTTAATATATATATATATATATATATATGTGTGTGTGTGTGTGTGTGTGTGTGTGTGTGTGTGTGTATATACATATAAATTGATTTATAAGTAAACAGAGTATGTATACAGAAGTTAGGTTAAAGTAGACATGAAAACAACGCGGGCTTGGTAACTTAAATTTCCTCGTCTATGCAATTTTCAATTTTTTTAAAAATATTGTAAAGATCTCATAGGACAGTTTCTTGCCATGTCAAGCGCCGTTGATTTCATGTCCACACTATCCTAAGACAATGATTAATTCTGTTGAAAAGCCTATACTGTACCCTTTTGCGATTATTTTCTTTTTTTCTTTTTGGCGAAATTTATGTTGGTACATTTAGTAACCCCAGTTAACGTTTAAAAACGTTCTGACTCCAATATACAAATTTGAAAAATTCCTAAAATAGCATGAAAGAATTAAAAAATATTAGTTTTTTTTTTTACTTAAGCTCACAACTTCTCTAAGAGAAAAACACTTTTATTTACTTTTTTCTTTCATAATTGGGAGGTCACCTCTAGATGAAGTTAAAGTCATACTCAGGACACAGTTTGTAAAACCCCCTCCCATCAATCGGCTGGTCACACCAAGCCCTAGCACCTATATGATCTTCCCAACCCTTTGCCCTTATGGCAAACCCCAACCCCTTTTTATCATATGGGTGCTAGAAGGCGGTGGCTGCGGGTCTACATGTTCTGGGAATGACGTTAAACTCTATCTGATGATGGGGTTCCAGTTTTGGAAGTTTGGGGAATGTGGAGCACCCCTTCATCACCATTGCTCCCTGGTCCACTCTGACCCGGAGTGGTAGTACCTGTTAGGGCCCCATCTATGGGTTAAATAGAAAAATGTATTTATAAAAAAATGTATTATCCATTAAGAATTGATTTATTTCAAAACTTTATCGGCATTAAATGACCCACTGAGGTTGATATGCCGTAAAACAAAACAAACCAAACCAAACCAAACAGTTTGTAAAAGATGACAAATCATTTTGTTGCTGAATGTACCTCTTTAGTTGATTTTTATCTTCATCATTGCTTTCAGCCTAACTTAGGTAATATTTGTCTTAACATATGTTGGAACCTTTGTAATAAATTGCCTGGTCGACAAGTTGGCAACCCGTAGATGAGACTCTAACAGGTACTACCACTCCGGGTCAGAGTGGCCTATGAGTAATGACGACGAAGACGTACTCCACTCTCCTTAGAGATCCAGAATTGGATGCAGTTTAACGTCATACTCAGGACACTATGACCCGCAGCAACCGCCTTCTTACACATATATGATAAAAAGGGCAATAAGGTCAGGAACATCATATAGGTCCGAGATCTTGACCTGACCAGCCGATTTATCGGAGGGGGCCTTTCCGACCGCCTGTCTAGCCTAAGTAAGGGACAAAGATGTCATGGACTCATCCACCGGAGTTCCATCCTTAAGCATCACGGGTCACCAATCACTGCCAACAGGTGGCTCCATTGTGTGTGTATGGGGGGTAGATTTTACCCCTCTACAGAGGTGCAGTCGGCGTATTCTAAAGCCCCAGCCGACAGGATAATCAGCCGGAGGACCAGAAAGTTCGTGAGTGTCAACATGGGCATGAAGACAAAAACTGAATATTACCTTCAACTGTTTAAACAGATATTCGATAGCCGGAAGACAGGTGTAAGTGACAACGCATAGGCACAAGAAATGTGTAGGTGTAGCCCATAACAAGCTGAGTAAGCGGGGAGGCATGTCTACAAGAAAACTACGTAGGTGCCAGGATCAAAGAGACGCGGCCTTGTTGAGTTAGAGAGTTATAAAAACTCTTTTGCTTGAGCCAGATCACTCGTTGTCAGAAGTCCTGCATTCTCTACCGACGACTCTCAGTCTACACACAACGAATCATAGAAATATAACTATATATATATATATATATATATATATATGGTATTTGTGAAAAAGGTGACTTACCGGTGAAACATGTCACAATGGTTAGTTGATGCAAGATTCACAATGATAAGGCAGCGATATAACAAATACAAAGTGCTCAATACGTTGGTAGAGCAAATTTATTCAACTGCAATTAATCAATATCTTGATTAATCCAGTGGATTTAACCCTGAAGATTATGGTGAAACTCGAGTAGGTTAATACCGTGTACCATTATCATAATATATATATATATGTGTGTGTGTTCAGTTTTCTTTGTCGGGTCCAGTGACAGTATATGATACCTGGTCCTTAGGTTGGCCATTATTTCCGACTTTCTAAAAGAATTCCCATAGTTGGAATAGGGGTATCTAGGGGTATCAGTGCTATATAAACAGATAATACTGGTTTACATGGTATTAGTAGCAGACAAGAAAGAAGACATGTCTTGTTCTGGCCTGACGCATGTAAACTACTATAACCTGTTCCATGGTCGGATTGTCGGCGGCTAAACAGGCATCCCCGTTAGACACGCCTTGGCTTGTCTGCTGATATGCGGTAAAAACAAGAGCTATCAAAGGGCGGATGATCTCCAGGGGAGTCAACGGCCATCCACATCGATAGTAGTCAGCAACTCCCGTGACACTGCCGATACAAAACCGCATTGTTTTTTGCCTTTCCTTTGGACCACAACGTCAGTGTGTGGATAGCGGGCCTGCCTCTTGGGAAACAGCTCATTCTCCATATTAACTCACTCAGGCTACGGAATTTTACGTGTTTTGGACACTGTGCTATCGTCTCTAGTAGATTGATTCATGCCAACGAACGATATCGCTATGTGAAAGGCACACGGCCTCGTTCAGGATTTGAGGTCGCTTCACTGTGTCTAGTTCCACCGACGGTAACCATGACACTATGTGTCTCAAAAATATTATAAACACAGATACAATTTTTTCTCTGCAAAATGACTTTTCCGGGTGAAAACTTGAAAATTTCATTTCATGTTTTTCTTAGTCTTTTCCCGTTTTGTTGTCTCGTTCTTCAACTTCTTCAACCAGTGTGTGTGAAATTTCTGTTTTTTTTATTGAACATTTACTTAAAAGGGAAATAAACAGAAATTACAGCAAACAACCCCCAACCCCCCACACACTTTTGTCATTTTTACACTTGTGGCAATTCATACGCTTCAATGATTCGATTTATTCTTCCGGGTATTTTTCAAATAGAAAAATGTTGCCTCAATCAACCGACGAATATGCAATGTTAAAAAGACACTTCTCTCTCTCCCTTTCTTTTTATCTCTCTCTCTATATATATCTCCCCCCTCTCTCTCTCTCTCTCTTTCTCTTTCTCTCTTTCTCTGAAGAAGAAGAAGAAGAAGAAGAAGAAGAAGAAGAAGAAGAAGAAGCAAGACAAAAGAAAGAAAAAGAAAGAAGAAGAAGAAGAAAGAAAGAAAGAAAAACGAAAGGAAGAAGAAGAAAGACAAAAGAAAGAAAAAAGAAGGAAGAAGAAGAATAAAGAAAAGAAGAAAAATAGGAAGAAGAAGAAAGAAAGAGAAAAGCGAAGGAAGAGAAGAAAAGAAAGAAAAAAAAGAAAAAAATGAAAAAAAAGAAGGAAAAGCAAGAAGAAATAAAGACAAAAGAAAAAAAGAAAGAAAAAAGAAAAGAAAAGAAAGGAATGAAGAAGAAAGAAGAAAGAAAAAAAAGAAGAAAAAAAGAAAAAAGAAAAAAAAGAAAGAAAAGAAAGGAAGAAAGAAAAAAAAGAAGAAGAAAGAAAGAAAAAGTTGTTATTCATATTTAATTTTTAGAGTTACAAGCACGTGCGACCTTTCTCGAGAAACGCTTACGCATAAACACATACAGCTATAAATGTTTGGTTGTATGATTGTTTTTTCTTCTTGTCAAATTTTGTTGGGTTTCTTGCCGAAGTCAGTCTTTTTCCAAGCAATTAGATAATTTCAAGCAACTAACGATATACATCTGTAAACTAGTATAGCTCCAAGTTATTATTTCGAATACAAAAATTGAACAGTTATATGATATCAGTCGGTAGCGAATACCGGCCCTTGACAACTCAGCATATGAGTAGCATGGCTTGGACCTTTGCGGTAAAGTGGATGGGTGTGGCGCACCACTTCAAACGTACAAACAATCTCCCTGGTCACACGCAAGTGAAAAAGGAATAGACTCCCTCGCTGTCTGCGTGATACCGACAGTAGGCCACTACACTGTCTCTACTTACTTTATCAAATACTAATAAGTCATACATACTTATGTTTTCAAACATTGCTATCTAACAAATAATTTTTTAAATGGAGCCATCTATGGGACCCTAACAAGAACCTCCATTGGTGTTCATAAAAGTTAAAGTGACATATAGTCGCTATCAGCTGGACAGCTAGGGTGGTCTATCTCCTTTTCGCTAGCGCTATGCCAGGGAGATTGTTTTTGCTGAGCAGGAGCGCCACATCTACCGTCAGCTCACCACTTTACCGTTCAGATCAGATTGCTCAGTCTGTACTAATATTGCGCCGAGTTGGTGGTGACTGGTATTGAACCCGGAACCTTAAGGTGCCTAGGCCGGTGCTATACTGATTGAGCTAAACCGGTCCCTTTAGTGGTCATCATGGACAGCAATGGCAACGAAAGGGGGAATATACAATCCCCATAACTCTTGTACTGAAGTCTTACAAACGGTTGCAATTTAGTATGATCTCCAGGTCTCCTCTTTTTGGGGATTTCTTACTCCGCAGAAGAAGATACAGTAGACGTGTTTTTAGTCCAACAAAGAGAGACAAGCTGGATATGTTTTGACTTGGTACATGAAATAGTTGGATATTTTCCATTACTAACACTAGCAAATATATCCCCCCCGGATGCAAGTACTTAAGTTTTAATGCATTAATATATAATATCAAATTAGAAAAGCTAACGAAACTAAATAAGAATGCAGATAAAAAAAGATTTGAAACAGAGAGGTGTATAATCGACAAATAGAACAAATTTGAAACTAGCTTTTCCATCATGCCCGTCTTTCATTGCTAAATTTTCCTAATTTAACTATTTAGTTAAATTACGATGTAAAGAATAAAATTAAGTATTTCTTCTTGCTAATATATTTCTTTTAAGATTTATCTCCGAGACTTCTGCTCATATTTATTAAAAGAAAACCAAACAATATGAAATCAATAATACAAAGCACATGTTTGTTAAAATCAATTTTTTAATATAAATATGCAAATTAATCTTCCCGTTCACACTGTAAACCGCTATTTTGTTATATATAAAAATACAATTGCATGTTATTAGTAGGTTGATAAGGCCAACAGTATTAATAATATAAGTAAAAGTAAAGTCGTCGGGGTGACCTAAAGTCGGTATCAGCCAATCAGCGAGTGAGTCTATCCCCTTTTCACTAACGCTAGACCAAGGAGATTGTTTTTGCGTCTGAGGTGGAGCGTCACACCTACCATCAGCTCATTATTTTACCGCACAGGTCCCTGTGCAACTCATACGCTGAGTTGGCAAGGACGGGTATCGAACTCGAAACCTTGTGGTTTCTAGTCGAACGCTCTACCGACTGAGCTAACCAGGTCCTTAATAATGTAAATTTTATTATTAATTGAGGCTTAAATAGAAATAAATTCATGGAGAGTGTGACGTAAATAACTGAGGGAATAGTGACTTGTGTAGTGATATAGTTTCGATTAGAGATAGACAAACACATGATCTCCATTATAATAAGATGCCTTTTATAACATTTGCTTATGTATGTGATTTGTTTACAGCGGCGAATAAACAGTTATATAGTATCAGGTAGACCTATTTATCATATAATTAATTTGCAGAGAGTTATATGGTTTCCAGTATTCGTATCTGTTGTAATCTAAAATGTTAGGATCACTAAATGATAACACAGAACATTGAAATGTATATTTAACTCAAACAATATATATCAGTTTCTGGGGTTGCGGAAACAACTAATAAACACAACATTATTCATGGCTTTCCCAATGGCATCGGTGTGAAAGGAAACACAATTAGTTGGCCTTTATTTGAACTCACAAAGTCAATTCTATTTCCAACAATTGTAACCATTATTCGAAGGCGCCTCCACAAAAAAGCAGTATATGTATTGTAAAAGTGTATGTATATTTTTTAATTAAAAAAAAGATTACTCCCAGGTCCACTCTGACTAGGTGCGGTAGTTTATGGGTATAAGTCTTCGATCATTCGTCTGGTATCCTATCCCCAAATAAAATTATTTCTTACTTCGCGTGGGATGGTGAGCTGAAATAGAATTTAACGAAAATAAGAAAAGGACAGAGACAGGAATGACTTTAGAGTTAGACCTTTGTTATCGGGTTCACACTATTTCGTTGAGGGGATTATATTTCCATAACTATTCGATAGACTCTCCACAGTCTCTTAGCCAAGCGTCTTTGAGACCTTTTCGACGCCAATAACTTGGTTTTTTTCTTGCGCATGTCCGGAGGGCTCTTCCTATCATAAGCCCTCTGGGAGATTGTTATTTTTGTGTATTTTTTATTTATTTATTTATTTTATTTAATTTTGTTTTATTCATTTTTACTGTTATTAATCCCTACACGTTCCTGTAAGGGTTTATTCTATGGGTTAAATAGAAGAAAAAATAAATTAGAAAATGTGTTTAAAATAAATTTGAATGCCCATCAAACATAAATAGAACAAAATGACTTCGGGTTGACATGTAACATCCAACTAACCAATCAACAGCAACAGGTTTTCCAATGTTAGTATTTCTGAGAAAATTCCTGTTTAGTAATATCCATCCTAATTTTTTTAGGATTTCAGTGTCATAATGGAATTCCGTTATGTTGTTTGCGATAATATCCACAGAATGTTTATTCAAATGTTTTCCTCCTTGTAAATATCCCAATTGGTTTGAAACTGTTGAGTTATCTGAGTCAACAACTGTTGGAACTTTTGAAATTTTTCTGATTTAAAATTTGCTTTAGCATGTCAGGAGAAAATGACATGTTAAGTTTGATCTTGTTCGTCGCCAAAATTTGTTAAACCCAGAATCAGAGATGCTGATAGGTACGCATCCTCCGTCTATGACGCATAAAAATCTAAAAGGACGCAGTAAAATGATATTCATGCATCTAGTTTTTTTTTTTCTTCTCCCCCCACCATTTCACGGTAACTGTAAATACATTTCAATATATTCGTAGAAACGAATAACACAGGATAGGTTAGAAGGTCGGGGTTAGACGGCTTTTGTTATTTCCCAAGATTATAAATAAAAACCCTACAATTTATTATGAAACTTTAGTTGGTACCCATTAACGTTCCCAGAGACTCATTCAAAGCAAATATATGCGTCCCAGATCGCAGTAAATCAAAAAGCTAACAGCATCCCTGCAGAATGTTATGATCAACAAATAATGATTCAAAACAGTAACATGTATTTTAAAATTGCTACATCAGTAGTGGTTTAGGAGGATATAAATGAAGTAGATATTAACTGTCTACACGTGCGTTTTCATGCAGCCATCCTGTTTTTCTTCTCTTCTCATGCTTCTCCTTATTTATATCTGGCTTGTACTGCTCTTTTGATGAAGAGCGATATCGTTTGTCAGGAAGAGTTATCTTCCCTATCACTATCCAATACAAATACTTTTCAGGCAGAGTATACCTGAAAATAAATACAGAACTGGATTCTCATCACAGATACTGTTAAACCCTTCCGGTACCAAGACGATTTTTTTATGGGGAGGGTGATCAGTAATTATGCTTTGGGAACGAGGTTTTTACGCTTAAATTTGACTCGGAGAGTAATTTTTCCCGTTTGCGATTTGAACCCATATCGAAATATATCAGGCAACACGTCTCATAAAAAATAAAAACAAAACGGGTGAACTTCGTGCTACACACAGCAGTCGACTAATAAACTCATCACCATCTTCAAGTGGGAGCAGGAGGCATTATAATCTGCCTAATTAAATTAAATAAATGTATACTCTGGTAAACTTCGTGCTACACATAACAAATACCAAATAAATCCATCACCCTAAGAAGCAGATAAGAGAGCAGATAACAGAACACTCAGTCTAAATAAATAACTGTACCCAGGTAAAATTTCTGATACACATAGCATCTGACTATTAAAAATCCAGTCCTCCAACTATCCTCATTAAACATCAAACCACAGCGTATAAAAACAAATCGTTAAACCAATTTCTCCATTTTGGACTGAAGATCGCATTGGCGAGAAACTGCCAGTAACCAGGTGTTGACTACATGTCTTAACTGAAATATATATATATATATATATATATATATATATATATATAAAGTTATCCACAGATACATTATTTCGGCGTTTGACCCCTCTTCAGTGTGGCTAGACACAACAACAACCTCTGACCAGGTGCAAAATCCGACTGACATTTCATCCGTCCGATTCGTTAACCTCTCGGCCATTTGACAACTGCCTTAAAGGGGGGGGGTGTTTAAACTATTAAATATATGCATTTTTTTAAATACATTTTACGATCCCCAGAGAGATCCAGTCTCTAAACAGACGATCACTGCTTTATATATGCTGGCAGTGAAAGTTAACTTAAGTCACCCCTAGAGAGCTCTACCGAGTTTTGGGAGTATATAAACAAGATTTAGTATTAAATAACACACAAGAGTGTTAAACCCCAATCAACCAATTCAAAACAAAAATCTTTTTATCAAAATGTCTTGATTCAGCATTAAACGACCCGAAAATGTTTGATATGCCGTAAAACAAAACAAAACAAACAAAACCACATGGTGGTGTGACAATTATTTATACGGCTTTGCTCTCTGTGGTAGAATGGCACAACTACTGAGCACTCAGTAAAGATGGGACTTACAACGGTAGATATAGTTTGATTGATTGTCAACCATCGTTAGATTATTTTATACAGTATTCAATTTACCAATTAATAGTCTCTTTACGCTACACAATGTATGTGAACGATTCTTTTCATCATGTAAGCAGTTCATTAATTAAAAACAGATCGTTTTCACTTGTACATTAGAAGTTCCAATTTACCATAGAGTCTAATTTAATAAACATTTCTGTGATTACCTATTTTACATACTTACTTCTCGGTCTCAAATACATTGGTCGTCGTTTTAATCATACTTACTAACGAAGTAATGTTCATTGATACTACATTACTGAATTTGAGTGTCCTATCATGGTGTAATGTTTAGGATATTTGCTTCTCATCCCACTTATAAGGGCGTGATACAAGGACATTTTTATGTGAGCTCACCCACAATCCGAAGTTCATAGGTGGTAGGCACGAAAAATGCGTTGATCCCGTCGGCATTCCCCGTCAAGGAGGCGCCTCGAGTACTGGGCAATAAACCCAGCCCTGCCCTTTTAAATCAAGGGGTGGGCATTTCCTGGGGGGATTGCCCCCTGGAATTAACGCTGTTAATTTTACTTAGCTGCTTCAGAGGCCGAGGCACTCGGGAACAGGCCCTGAGTTGCCTTTGCAGGCTTAGTAATTCTAAGTGGTGTAATGTTTAGTCAGGTCAGGACAAGATAGGTCTTCTTTACTTACTAATAGTACCATTTAAACTAATAATACCTGTTTATTAGTAGGATTGTCGGTGACTAAACTGGCACCCCAATCAGACACGCCTCGGCTTGTCTAGTGGTGCGCGTGTTTGGACTCCCAGCATCACTAAAAACAAGAGCTATCAAAGTAAGGATGTGCTCCAGGGAGGCAAATGGCCATCCATACTGATAGTAGTAGGAATGGGGTACTAACTACTTACATAAATCCCCAACACAACCTGGCGCTAGCGTAAAAGCGCTGGGATCTTCGGGAAGGCTTGCCTCTTGTGAAGTGACAATACTACCCGAGACATCACTCTGCCACAGCTCTGCAGCACAGTCGTCTCGAACTTTCCCTACCACTTGGCCATCTGCCGGACTACCAAGACAGTGGACTGAGGTCTGTATACCCTCTTTCCACTTATAATATCTCACGCACAAGTTTCACTCCATGAAGCGAGGTCTTCGTCGTCTTCAACGGATTTCACTACTCGCTGGATGCCTGTACTTGCGATCTTGTGTCATACCTTACTCGTGGTGAAAAGGTTGGATAAATATCTACCTTGCCGATCTCTATTTAATGCTTATGTAGCCAGTTATTTAAAGGCGTAGATTCGTATGGCTTTTGCCATACTAACTGTTAAATTTCCGATTGCTATTTTAGACGTTTAGTTCCCCAGTTGGTAAATCCCAGTCGGCATTGAGTCTGGGTTCAGTTGATTAATCCTTGTTCAGTTCCTTGAAATCCCAAGCAGAAAAGTGTGTGGTATTCGTAGATACTCCTTGTATCAGATTGTCTGTAGTATTCTCTGAAACCCTTGATAGAAAAGTGTGTAGTTTCAGTAGATACACCTGGTGGCAGAAAGTTTGTAGTAGTTCTTTGAAATCCTCCTCTGTAGGTCTGGATCGCAGAAAGTTCAATTTTCAAGTAATTTCAGGACAATTACGAACGGCCTTAAATATGTTCTATATCGTTTCTCATTGGCCAATTTTTACCGAAAATATCTGCTGCTCATACTGGGAAACTTAATAGATAAGAGTGGAAATTCGGCATCTTATACTCCCCAGATAGGGTCACCTCATGTGGTGTAATGGTTAGCAAGCTAGATTAGCAGACCATTGTTAGTGAGTTCGATTCTCACTGGGTGCCTCACACTTCTGGCCTTGTGCCACATCTGAGCTAAGCTTAGTAAATAACTATACTCCCCAGATAGGACAGCTCATATGGTGTATTTGTAAACAAGCTAGGTTAGCAAACCATTGTTAGTGAGTTCGATTCACCCTCGGAGCACCATTCTTCTGGTCTTGTGCCGCATCTAAGCAAAGCTTAGTAAATAACTTTACACACCAGATAATGCACCTCATGTGGTGTAATAGTAAGCAATATAGATTAGCAGACCAGTGTTAATGAGTTCGATTCTCCCTAGCTGCCGCATACTTTGGCTCTTGCGCCTCGTCTACGCTAAGCTATGTAATAGACTATACTCCCTAGATAGGACACCTAATGTGGTGTAATGGTAAACAAGCTAGATTAGGAAACGATTGTTAGTGAGTTCGATTCTTCCTTGGCGACCCATATTTCTGTCCTTTGCCGCATCTAAGTTCAGTTTAGTAAATAACTGTATTCCCCAGATATGGCACCTAATGTGGTGTAATGGTAAACAAGCTAGATTAGGAAACGATTGTTAGTGAGTTCGATTCTCCTTGGCGACCCATATTTCTGTCCTTTGCCGCATCTAAGCTCAGTTTAGTAAATAACTGTATTCCCCAGATATGGCACCTAATGTGGTGTAATGTTAATCAAAGTTCTTTTCTACCTAGTTGTTGCATACTTCTGACCTTTTGCCGTATCTAAACTACGGTTAGTAAATAACTATACTCCCTAGATAATTTAACACTAACTAAACACTGAAACATCAAACGCACTACTCTAGCAATCGATTTGTTGGCTTATTTAACGGATGTCAACCATTTTTCTGTTAATTAATTCCAAAGTCAGTAGTTTTCTTTTTCAAGTATTTCTTAGTTACTGTCACTTACCATTTCCAACCAATTATAGCCTGAAGTAAATTGCGGTCGATTTTTTGCTTTGTGTTGAGAGCTAAAATTTAGGCACGAGCAGCTTCTTACGCTAATGGTAATAAGTTTACTAAAAACATTTAAGTTTCCAAATTGCTAAAAAAAATATTGTGTATTGTGATATAAAGATAAAACAAATGAAACTCCTATCTTCTGAAGATGAAGAAGTAGATGATGGGCAGCAGGACGATGGCTCACAAGGAAGTTTGCAACCACGCGCACAGAGGAGTAGATGGCCACCCCAGTGGTTGCAAGACTACGAGCTATGATCCTGAAGATCAGGGGGGCGTGTGATATAAAGATAAAACAAATGAAACTCCTCTTACCTCGGGCTAGGAAAACAAATGGTGTCCGAAGGTCTGTACTCTTTTATAAGAGTACAGACCGGAAGTGAGGCGGTTTGTGGGAGAGGAGTGGAGAAATAAATGAGCCGAATTTCTTGGCAGTCGGTGAACGACGTGATTGCGAACAGACGGTGAACGACGTGAGTGCGAGCAAACAAAAATATTTTTTTTAGTAGAGATTTCACACAGTAGAGATTTCACGTATGAAAAAAAAACAACCAGTAAAATATTACTGCACATAATTCAATACATTCAATTTTATTATGTTTTTGTACAATACAGGGCTATACTTTTCTGATTTAAATTACGTAACAAAAAGAGCGTTTTGTTGGGGGGCGGAACGGATTAATGGCATTTCAGTTCATTTTAAAGGTGACAACTGATTTAACATACGAGGAAATTGAGTTACGAATAGAACGAATTAAACTTGTAAGTCAAGGTACCACTGTATTGATAATTTATGCCCGAAAATATGATTTCAATTAACTATTCATATTGGATAATAATAATGGTTTATAGACACTTATATCATTTCAAGGATTCCTATCTGACACTTATGAATTACAGCTAAGATACGCTGAAAGCGCCGGTTCCTGCTAGATCAGCGAATTTAACCAGTGATGAGCCAGTTAAATACTCAATTGTGTGACCTCTTGATAACAGTAGGCACTTAAGCAACCTTACTTGATTTGGCATTAAATTACCTGCTAAGAATTGATATACCTTAATACAAAACAAACTAATGCTAATAAATTAATCACAAGAATATATTTTCAAGTCATTACTATTAATAATTCTTTGTGAATAATAACAGCTTCAATTAAGTATTATTAATGCAAATAATATACATACATTTTTAATAGTTTCAATTAGTTATTTCAAACATAAATATTTCACCTATAGATTGGAACATAACACATGCTACTGCTTCACATTAGAGTGGACCAGGGAGTATTGGTTACTAAAGGGTACTCGTCACTCCGCAGAACTCCTCGCTACCTGAGTCTGTTCAAGGTCATATCCAGGACACCTCATGATTATTCAATATTCAAACAGACAAACTTTTTAATAACTTGCTTTAAGGGGTTCTTTAGCCTTGGCCAGCAACCCATCTGGAACAAGAAAAGTCTATACAAAACCTCCGCTGCCTTGCGGTTTATGCCTCATCCCAAGGAAAGGCTAGGGGAGTAAACCCCGAATAGAAATCAGGAGGAGTCTCTAAGGTTGTGGAATGCTGAAATCCATTGTTACCCAGCAACCTTTGCGACATTACCGCTGCAAAACTGCATTGGTTCTTGCATTTCCTTTGGATCACAGCGGCAGTGTGAGAGGGTGCATTTGCTGCTTAGGCAATAGTTCATACTCTATATGCACCCACCAAGCCTATGTAGTTCACATTTTAAAAAAATGGACGCTACTCCATCGTCTCTCGCAGAGGAAGGACGCCAACAACTATCAAAAAGGGCTATACTTGGTTATACTTTTATCTGTATTTTCTGCGAATAAAAAATACAGAAAGCTATTTTGTTGCAGGGAAAGCTGATTAAATTCTCGGACTGCTCATTGGACCACAAATCCTTTAATTAAGTTTTCAGGCAAAGAACAAAGATATTTCTTTCAAACCATTAAGATTTACAGAAACTTTCCTAGCAGATATTTCAACAAAGAATTCGAGTGTCCTGAGAATGACGTTAAACAGCATTAATGGAGAAGTTCAAATTACCCGCCATTACTGCCAGAAGTGGTACTATGTGTTCAATTTAAAAACTGATCTTAAAAATTTGAATATCCTTCGGGCATGAATATAACAAAACATTCTCAGCATAAAATAACCCAACAAGCGTTGACATGCCGTAAAATTCAACAAACTAAACAAACCAAAGAATTCGATACCAACAACCTCATAAACAGTACACATACACGCGAAGACAGAGGCGCTTTTATTGTAACGGTGATCGTCACAGGAATTGAAATCAGCGAACAATTTCCAAATCTTAACAAAACAATTTGCGGTTCATTTTGACCTAATGCCGTTGGGACAGGCATGAACCCATAATTTCTTACCTAAGGTAAGACTAAATAGTAGGAAAGGCTAGTTTCTATCGTACGGGTAAGGCTATCGGTCTTCGAGAAATACAAATCTTAATTCAGACCAACTTTACTCCTCTGAGTAATGGACTTGTGTCACATCCTACTTATTTGGAAGGGGTTGGATATATACATACATACATGAATTTAAAAATTGTCGGAGTGGTCTATTATTTGTATCTGCTGAACAACAAGGAGTCTATCCCCTTTTCGAAGGCGCTAGACGAGAGAGATTGTTTTTGCTGAGGTGGAGCGATTCACCTACCGTCAGCTCTTCACTTTATCGCACAAATCAGATTATCTAATCTGTGCTACTGAGTTGGTGGGGACCAATATCGAACCCGGAACAGTGCGATTTCTATGCGGGTACTCTACCGACTGAGCTACCCCACTCCCCTAAATATTTATATACGCAGCTCGATATAAAAAGGTTAGAAAAGTAGAACATCGTTTCGTAAGTGAATAATCTTGTAGTAGGACCACTAGGGAAAATAAAACTGTAGTGGGATTATATTTCCCATGTACAATCGAGAGGGACTTACTCAAAAGAAGAAGCAGTTATCCTTATTTGTTTATTTCGGTTTCGCTTTTTCAGATATACGTTGGATCACAGAGTAGGCATTCACCCAACCCGTTCAGCACGAGTAGGATGTGACACAAGTTCGCAAGTAATGGGCATCCAGCTAGGATGGAACTCGCTATTCAGTTGTAATTGAATTGCAAGACTAGCTTGCACTATCCTTTTCCCCAGATGGGATGCCATACGTTGGATAAGTGATTATGCAGCCAACAGCAAAGCGGATGTTTTATATCACCAGAATGTGATTAGCAGGTTGTTTTCACCATAAGAAGGAAATGAGTGTCACCTCACTAAAAACGACATAGGACCACGTGTGACGAATCTTAAGGATGTCTTTTTGTGTATCGGTCGGATACCGAAGAAGCAATCTCATGTTCTGAAATTCCTTCAAAGTTCGAAATACCGCCCTGTCGACTGGGGCGTTAGAATGCATCGACTGCACCTCTGCAGAGGGGTAAGACTCCCCAAATGGGGCCACTTGTTGGCCGTGGGTGGCGACCCGTGATGCTTAAGGATAGAGCCCAGGTGGATGAGCAGTTCATGACTTGCAATACTCCACTTTGGCCCTATCTTGGGCTAGACGGGCGGTCGGAGAGGCCCCCTCCGATCAATCGGCTGGTCACGTCAAGCCCTAGCACCTATATGATTTTCCCAACCCTATTTCCCTTATGGCAAGCCCCGACCCCTTTTTATCATATGGGTGCTAGAAGGCGGTGGCTGCGGGTCTACATGTTCTGGGAATGACGTTAAACTCTATCTGATGGTGAATTTCCAGTTTTGAAGGTTTGGGGAATGTGGAACACCCCTTCATCACCATTGCTCCCTGGTCCACTCTGACCCGGAGTAGTAGTACCTAGAGTCCCATCTATGGGTTAAATAGAAAAATGTATTTATAAAAAAATTGTATTATCCATTAAGAATTGATTTATTTCAAACTTTATCGGCATTAAATGACCCACTGAGGTTGATATGCCGTAAAACAAAACAAACCAAACCAAAACAAAACTTCGAAATAAGATTATATTAAAATTTATTGTATTCGTGATTGAGTCTTGAAGGAAGAAACCAATCATATATAAATATTCACCAAACCCTCTGCACGAGCAGGATGCGACACAAGGCCAATTTCTTAAGCGGAGTTTAACAGATTTGAATTCAAAGTTTTCTTTATCCTAGATTGGTTACATAGCCAAGGTTAAAGAACTCAGTCTGCTCTAATACATACCCATAGCTGGAGGTGTTGTATACCCTTCATTACTTCTTTACTTCTTACTTGCTTCTATATCTTGGACATCTATTCTTCTGGCTGGCTTTGGTTCTTCTTCTATCATGTTAACTTGGTCTGGTCTAGCGTCTGGTGTTGACTTGGGGATTCCGTTCTGGTCTTCTATGGGGATTTCTCGTTATCAGAAGCCCTGCGTCATTGTTAGTTTTTAGATAATAAACACAAGACTTCGATTTACTTTGATCTTATTTTATTGATAATCCCCAAACCAGACGTCTGCGCAGATCCTTACATCCTACGAGCTCGGCTCCTACGTTCTAACTGACTGAGTTACTTACTATCCTTAAACTGGAACAGGGTCTTCTATGCCTTCCGGTTTTAACGATTTATCCCCGGAAGGCAAGGTGAGAGTGAGGTCAAGCGCCGTCACTCACTTTCAAGGCCATCAGCTGCACTAATAGCAATTATGTTTCTACACTACCTTATATAAGTATTAGGGATCCAATAATTATGTAACAGAGGGATAGTAGTTGGATGCATACCTTTTCCACGGGTATTAACGCAATGTGAAATGCAAATAACTTTTAATGATAAATATGCAAGAGAACTGAACATTTGATTCGAAATAGTTATTTCGGATAAAGACTTGAATATAAAAGTAATAAAAAAATGAATAAAGTTGAGACTTAAATATAAAAAAAACCTATTGTGGGTTATAAATGCTGTTTATAGCAAGTTTATATAGTATTGCACAATGTCTGCTAGGTGTTAAGTTCGAAACCTTTGGGAATGTCTTAAAAATTGCGTATCTTGAAATGTCCAAGTGTACGTCCAACGCTAAACGTTTTGCTATGAATTGGCCCTTACAAAAATAAACTTGTATAGAAACATTTAAAATTGGTAAAATAATATTGTAAGTGTTGTTTTATTTTTTTAAAATCAAGTTTAATTGAAATTATACATTACAATACTAACACAAACAACTGAAACTAATGTGTCTACTGTTGGGTTCAATAATTAATTTCAATGGTTAATTAAATGTATAGTAATTTGGGTTTTTGTTATTTTTTTTTAAAGCAATACGTAATAAAAAAAAACAACAATCTTAATCCCCAAACCCCTAAACCGTAACCCAATTCGCAAAAAGTTAATTCATAGACTGCAGTTAAACTGTCATGAGGGGCCACCAAAAAAGTTTCCGTTTTAATTTTCCGACTAATTTGCAAGTTTAGCCCAATTTCCATACTGTCCGTTCCGTCTCTTTTGGTTTTACACCCCCCAATACAAATAAGAACTCAAATGTCACCTCTTTTTAATACAATTTAAACTTATTTGTAGGTAGCACCAAAATAGGTCACATGATCAGTTTAGGATCAGTTTATTGAAGGAAGAAATGTAAATATTTTTGAACTTTTTCTTTTAAAATCTCGCAAAAAAGAAATAACGAACATAAAGAGTCTGATAAGTGCCAACCTAGAAAACTTTGGTCAAATTTCGGAAAAAATCGTTTACAACAAATGATGTCAACGTCGATCATGTCTTTTATTTTTAAAGACCGATCCAAAGAAGAAAAGGTTCCCGAGTTCGATGGGAAAGCTCCCGAGTTTGAGAAGGTTACCACGTCTGAAAAGAAATACCTGAAGAAGACCAAGGACACATCGGTAGAAATGTTGTACAGATAGCAATAAAGATGAGGAAAATAGTCTGAATAATCCAAATGATACATTAGTTTTATCACTAATAACGTCAGGCTCTGAATTTCAATAGATTGTAAATAAGTTAAAAGTACAATGTGAGGTTTATTCTTTTCACGTAAACATTTTTGTGGATCTTTCTTTTAATTATTTGTATCCAAAAACGAAAGTTAATACCATTGTGGTATTAATTTAATGTAACGTAATGAGTTGTAGGGTTTTGTCCCCGACAGCAGACATCATCAGAGGGGTAACTGACTGCAGAGAGATCAAAGGTTTTTAAACCAGTGTGTGAACAAATAGAAAAAAAAACATTGGAAAACTAAATATTAATTAGCTGAAGGAAGTCACAAGACTTGAAAGAAAAAAATGTCTGAACTTTGTGAATTTTTTTTTATAGATTTTTAAATTTAAAAAAAAAATTATTGACTAGTTGCTGTGGGAATTTTGCAAACCACAGAAAACAGTCGGATGTGTTTTGAGGGTTCAAACATTAAACAGTTCAATTGTGGGTCTTCGTCAGAAAGTAATCAATAGTTGCAAACAATTTCTGCTTTCTATGAATTTATTAATTGACGGTTGGAAACACATAATAAAAGCCGACCTGACCAAAGTTAAAAACACCAAACTTGACAACCAAATTATGAATACATTATTGTGAACTTCTGTTACATTTCAGTATCGGTTTGGAATGTATATCACGTTATGATACCCATCTTCAGCTATTGACCTAGCTATGAATATCATAAAAAATCACAAAGCCTCTAGTTTTCTGGACCGATACAAAGAAGAAAAGGTTCCCGAGTTCGGAGGGAAGGCTCCCGAGTTCGAGAAGGTTACCACGTCCGAAAAGAAATACCAGAAGAAGACCGAGGACAAATCGGTAGAAACGTTGTACAGATAGCAATAAAGATGAGGATAATAGTCTGAATAATCCAAATGATACATTAGTTTTATCACTAATAATGTCTGGCTCTGAATTTCAATAGATTGTAAATAAGTTAAAAGTACAATGTGAGGTTTATTCTTCTCACGGAAACATTTTTTATGAATTTTTTTTTATTATTATTATTTGTATCCAAAAACGAAAGTTAATACCATTATGGTGTTAATTTAATGTAACGTAATGAGTTGTAGGGTTTTGTCCCCAACAGCAGACATCAAACTTGAGAACCAAATTAAGAATACGTCCTTGTGAACTCCTGTTACATTTCAGTATCGGTTTGGAATGTATATTACGTTATGATACCCATCTTCAGCTATTGACCTAGCTATGAATATCATAAAAAATCACAAAGCCTCCAAATTTATAAAATACAGACTCTAAAACCGCCCTCCTAGCACTACAGAAGAAAGACACACCATCTCATTGTGAAGTGTTTCAGTGCCATCCTTGGCCAGTTGAAAAGGGCTTAAAGAAAGTCCTGTGTTATGGAATCCTTTGGTAAGCGTATAAGTCCTATCCTGCGTATTGGTAAAGGTCCAGTGATTTAATCCTATATCCGTCGTCCATGAATGTCACAGTAATTATGACCAGTAGGGCCGGTTAAGTATTGTATCAGCCTCAGAGTACTGCCAGTGATTGGCCAAGAAATAGATCACATGATCTCGCCTAGTCTATAATTATGGCGAGGATCTAGTACACGCCTTTTATACTAAACGTTTTTCAACACTCATATTAGTGCAAAGCTCCTAAATAAAATAAACACTCTTTCCAAAAAGAATAGCATAATATTTACCTGGATACCAAGTCACATTGGTATACAAGGAAATGAAAGGGCAGACAAAGCTGCAAAAAAGTACTCTGACACTTATGGCTAACACAAAAATCTCATATATGGATTTAAAACCAGCCATCAAAAAATAGATACACGACAAATGGCAAAAATCATGGCACAAGCACATTCACAATAAGCTCCACGATATCCAAGATGTCATCGGTGAGTGGACGGCAGGCCACAGAAAAAAGCAGAAAAGAAGTTATACTTTCCAGACTGAATATTAGGTACACCCACATAACCCATTCTCACCTGTTGAAAAAGGAGGAAGCCTCAGTATCCTCAAGGTACAGCTCACTGTTAAGCACATCCTCCAAAACTGCAACAGTCTCCGACCAAACCGCATCAATATTACGGGACAAACAAGTAAAGAGACCTCTTCAAAAACATAAAACTAGAAGACATCTTAAATTTTCTAATTAAAAAGCAAAACTGACCAAACAAAACCGAATACCACCATAAAACCCTTACTCTAAAGACTGAAACCCATGTGAAAAATAAATCCTACGTAAACCTTTCTAGCATTAAATGACCCCCATAGGCTGATATGCCGTTAAAAAAAACTAAAACCCAAACTCAACTTCGTATAGAGATCATTCTATATCGATGATATCTTCTTCTATGTGCTGCATACCATACTCATCTTG